>CM037879.1:218158862-218563862 GCA_021292165.1 Shinisaurus crocodilurus | reverse complement strand
GTGGCTATGCCAAGGTACCTATAACAGACCAGCTCCTGCCCTGCAATACTTCTGGTAATTCAGTCATACACCATTTTTGAGCCAACTTAGCAGCTGGCCA
This sequence comes from Shinisaurus crocodilurus, assembly GCA_021292165.1. NCBI lineage: Eukaryota > Metazoa > Chordata > Lepidosauria > Squamata > Shinisauridae > Shinisaurus > Shinisaurus crocodilurus. The sequence goes on along the minus strand of CM037879.1, from coordinate 218,563,762 downwards.
AGTTTTAACACACAGCGGGACAGTTCGGAAAGCAATTCATGCAGCTGCTTGCTGGAAGGATGTGGAGAGGGCTTGCCCTTTCTCATGGCCACCATCTCAGGGGGCCTACTAGCTAAGCCAGATTCCCACCTTTCAAATAAAAATAGAGCAAGTCTCTAGCCCTTGTAGAACCTGAGACAATGAGACAAATTGAGATATGAGGCACAATTCTTTCTGTCGGATCGTTTCGTGAGAAATGAGCCTGCTTCTGCTTTTCAGCATTTATCCAATGACTGGTCACAGCTATGATTGACATTTGGCCATAGAGCTAAGGGTAGAGTGACCACTTGTCTGCAGAAGGGCCTTCCCGGTTCATTTTGAAAAACTTTTTTTCTGGTCTACCCTTGTGGAACAGTGATTACTGCCCATAGAAAACAATTGAGAAATCAAAATTTTTAGTGTAGCTATGATTGGCAGAGTACACATCCAGCCAAAGAACAACCGTTATTTGTTCAATGGTAGCAAGAACCATTCATGGTCCTATTTCATGGGTGGTGGTTGTTGTTGTTTTACTATGCTTGTAAACAGTACTGTGTGTGTAAAAAAAAAAACACTGCCAATGCGAATAAAGTCTGCCATTATACCCATATTGTTTGTGGGGCGGGGGACACTGTGGCTGATTATGGGTTATGTCAGTCCTGCAAAGTTGTCCAGTTGTGGTGACACCCATATTGCTGAGAGGGAGAGTGGTGTCTAATACCACTGCATTGTAGTCCAGTGTTGTTATCTCGTCTGCTGGTTGGCTTTGTGTGTATGTGTGTGTGTGTGTGTGTGGGTGGGTGGGTGGGTGGGTGGGTGGGTGTTTTAGGGAAATGCCGTCTGGCGGACTGTGAAGTTAAGGGCTAGGATAATGTTTGCATAAAGTTTAGCAACAGTGCAATCCTCTACATTGAGCTGAATGGGCTTTAGTCTCAGGTACGAGGGTACAGGATATATCCTCTTACCTGGGAGTAAGCTTCATTTAGCTCAGGGACTTACTTCGCAGTAGACATGTGGAGACGGGACTCTTTTTATTGGCTTTTTGTTCCCCCTGAGCTCAGCTCCACTGCGCCCCTCAACTGACCTACCGTTAGCGATGTGCTGTCGAGCCTCGAGTGGCGTAGCGGACCAAAATCGGCCCGCTCATGCCCGCACGAGGCTCGGTCGAGTCTACCTTGTTCCGTCGTCGGCTCGCCTCTCCGCGGCGAGCCGCCTGCGCCGCCCGCTCCGGTCCCGTCGCGTTACTTCCGGCACCGGAAATTACGCCCCCCGCAGAAGACGGGACCCTGCGCAGGCGTGCTGGACCCCCGTGCCACGTACTGCACCTGCTCAGGGTCCCGTCGCGTCATTTCCGGTGCCAGAAGTGACACGACGGGACCGGAGAGGGCAGCTCAAGTGGTGTGGAGAACTGCTCCACACCACTCAGAAGATCGAGGCGGGGGCCCCGCCGCCACGGAAAGACGAGGTGGGGCCCCCGCCGCCACGGAGAGTCGAGGCGGGGGCGAGGTGCCCCCCCCCGGTTCGATTACACCTCTACGGCTACCGTATCTGTATTCTCCCACAGATTCCTTCCATTACTGACAACCAGTCTGGGTCTTTCATTGGCAATTCGACTTTGCCATCCCTTCCCAAGAAGCTGTGTGTGTACATGTGGGGAATTTGAAATGGTGGTGAGTCACTCACTCACTGTAAGCTTTTTGCGGGCTCATCTACTGATGAAAGCAGAAGTGCTCGCCATCCCAGTGGGCCAGTCAGCTACACCCTCCCTGGACAGCCCCCCTCCCTCCCCATTGCAGCAGGAGAACAACAAACCAGTCCCCCAGTACGTAAATGTGTTTAGCCTTTCAGCCCAAGTTCAGCCCATTGAGTTCTTTCTGTGCCATACAGTGACCTGAAGGAAGGAATGCAGACAGTGGGGGTGGGGGGATGGAGAAGAAGAGACATTAAAGCTGCAATTCCATGCACACTTAGCTGAGATGGGCGACCCGCCCGGCACTCACCTCGCAGTGCGCGCGAGCCGAGCGCTCCTGTCATGTGAGCTGAGCGCCAGCGCGCCAGCTGAGGCACTCGCCAGACTTCTGGGTCCCCGGCTCTACGTAGTTTACATAGAAGATGGCCAACTTTGTGCTAATCTAGTCATGATTTGCACAAATTTGGCCGTAACTTGTGCCAATGAGGCCGTTTTCTACGTAAACAACGTAGCGCCGGAACCTGGAAGTCGCTTTCCTCCCCGGCTCAGTTCACGAGAACACAAATCAAGCTGGGGGAAAGGTAGGGCGAGCGGAGGTCGAGCCCAGCAAGTTCACCGGACTTTCCAACCCCCCCCCCCAGTCAAGCTCCCTGCACATCGCTAGCTGAAAGTAAGTCTTATTGAACCCAGTGGGACTTTTCTTTACTTTTCTAAGTAGGCATGCATAGGAGCGTGCTGTAAGGCTGCAGTCGTATACTTACATGGGAGTAAGCCCCATTGAACGCCCTGGTACTTCTGAGTACCTACACAGGTATAAGCTTGTGCTGTTAATAAAGTTTCTTCGGTGACCGCGCAGAAGATGGAGGCATGTGGGTGGGGGTATATGAGAAGCAAGAGGGTGTTTTTCAAATGTTGAATGTTTATGATGAGTTATAAGAGTTGGTGTCAATCTTGAGGCTCCCACCTCCACAGGGTCTCTATGAGGTAAATTTCCAAGTGGGGTAAATGGATGCATCTTCTCTCCAGTGCACATGCATAGAAATCTGTGCGCACAGTAAATGCAGTTGGCCATTTTACAAGCTAGGGAGGCTTATTGTGAATATAGTGTAAGCCAATTAGTAGGTCTTTCTAGTGTATCTATTATTTTCCTTTGTTTTATTACATATGATCTGTGTTCTACCTTTCTTCCAGGAGTTAAAAGTCTCCCCATCTTCATCCCCACAACAATCACAGGAACCTGGGAATCTCCCTTAAAGTGAGTCAGACCCTTGGTCCTCCATCTAGCCCAGTATCGTCAACACTGACTGGCAGCAGCTCTCCAGGAATTTAGCAGGCAGGATTTCCCCCAGCCCTACCTGGAGATGCCAGGGATTAAATCTGAGACCTTTTGCATGCAAAGCATGTGCACTACCACTGGGCTAATCCTGTGAGGTAGGTTTGGCTGAGAGTATTGACTGACCCAAGTTCATCCAGTGAGAATTGGGAAACATTTGCTGGTCCTTCTCAGGCAGCAAACCCTGTGTGTGTTCTGTCTGTCTGTTGTGTCTGAATGAGGCTGTGAGTCAGTCGATCTCTTTCGTGTGTGTGTGTGTGTGTGTGTGTGTAGGAGAAAGTTTCTATGTGTGTCTATGTTTTCTGTGCCTGTGTGCTGTATGCTGTAAAATGAGAAGTTTGTATTTGTTTTTGAGTCCTCTACCATACACAAGTCTATTTGTCTTTTGCTTCCAAAAAAAAGTATGGAAGATGATTTCCACTAAAGTAGGTAGTAAAAATGTTCTTCTATTATTGTAAATGAAATAGCTTTCTTTGACTATGACTGGGTCTGTGTGACACGGCAACCCATCGTGGGTAACTAGATATGCTGGGCTGTTGTTGTGTCATGTGAACTTGAACCGCTTCCTGCAGGGTGGCTTGTTTGTGGGCAACAAGCCACCCTGCCAACCCATGGCTTGTTCTAGGGGTTGTTTTACCCACAATGGGTAGCCGTGTCATCTGAACCTGGCTGACCAACCCCATCGTGGGAACAGAGAAGCGGTGAGCGAGGTGCCCAGCAAGAGCGACAAAACCCCTCGTTGCTCTTGCAAAGCTTGTCCATCCTTCTCTTGATCTGGCCTTGCCCATTCTTCATCCACTCCCCTGGAACAAATTCTCAGTTGGAGGAGCATGCATGCTGCCTTTACTGGAGATAAATATGAAATGCTTTCGTATCACTGTTTTCCCCAGGACTGTGAAGTTTCATTCTTAGGGATGAAGCAAACATGGGGCAAAACTGAGAGGGGACTGCCCAGGATAAGTCCAAGATCTCTATGGATTACTTAGGAGAACATGTAAAATACAGGCTGATAGCTTAGCTTCAGAAGACCTGAATAGTTTTGGGCTTTCAGATGGGCTTAAGGCCCTACTGTCAGAATTTGTTTTGTCTGGAGTGGCAAGATCACACCGTAGCACTACCATACTTTTTGGGTGGCAGGTCGGCCACCATCAAAGAACAGGACTAGGGAGTGAAGGGGAAGCCTAGGAAACTTTGAAGATGAGTGTTTGAGTTGGGGGAAGTGGCAGAAAAGGACACCGCCATTATCACTCTCTCTGCCCAAGGCAGCAGATTCAACAATAGACGACAGGGCAAAAGTAATCTCATGATGGAAAAACACTCATGTGAATAACCCTTCATCTCCTTATTCCTGCCTTTTATGCCAATGGCATTTCACTTATTTGGTGCTGTTACTTGTATTCCGCTCTCTAATTCTCTATGGAAGACATGTCATCCATACTTGCTAAGTCAGCTGTCACTCATGTATGACATTTCAACTTTATATACTTTACACTGGATGTGTCACTTCAGCTGCCTGTCCCTGCTGCCTCAGATGTCGCTGAAATCTGGCACAACATTTGCCCATCACATTTCGATTTGTTAGACCTGTCTCTTACCCTGCATGTTGACTTTTCAAACTAGGAAAAAGTGCTCACAGGCCCATGTTAGGTGTTCAGTCCCTTTTCTGTTATACATAATAACTCCCCCTAAATACATCAGTTTTCCCCTACAAAGTAGTGTCTCTCAAACTGTGGGGCAGGCCTTCCTTGGGGTACATTATGAGATTGGCTGTTGGTGTCTGAGCACTTGCAGTTTTTCCTCAGCTATATAGTTTAGCAGGGGGCTTCCCAGTCTTTCCCACTAATTAGCAATTAGGGATGGTGGACAAATGCATTTAAGTGCAATCCTATGCATGTTTGGACATAAAAAGGCCTAAAATTCCCATGGCTGGCTGGGGCATGCTGGGAGTTGTAGGCCTTTTTTTTTTGTCTAAACGTGCATGAGATTGTGCCCTTACCGTGCATTTTGATGTGAACCTATCTACTACCTTTGCCCTTTCAAACCACTGTGCAAACCAAAACTCAGGTCTTGTGTGAAGGAGGGAGAGACATGTTCTTTCCTTCCAGCAAGCAACTGTGCATCTCCACACAGGGAATATAACCATCTTTCATTGTGGATATGGCCCAGAAGTATGATGGTAGGAAGCATGGAATACTCATGCTTCCTCTGATATCACTCGTAGAATGTAGGAACTGCTGCCACGCTGAACATTTCTTCCACATGTTTTTTTTTTTTTTTTTACCATTCTCATTCAATTTGATAGAAAAGAAATAGCTTTTGAATTTTTCTTTACAAAGGAGAAGAAAATGTAGGTGAAATTCTTGTTGGTGGGGCACAGGGTGCTTGTCCTTTTAGTTACAAGATGGCCAAAGGGTATGTGTGAGTGCCCTGTCTTTCATGATACAATCATCTCTCCACTGGTCTGCAGCCTTCTCGGGTTCCTGGGTTTCAGTTGCTACCCAGGAGAAGACATCGTGAAGTAACTCCTCCCATGGGGCTTTTTCAGAACAGGAAGCATGGGCAGCCTAGGAGGCTGCAGAGTAATAGAGAGCAATGGATAGATATGTAATAGAAAGAACAAACAAACAAACACAGCACCCTTGGCCACTTCGCAGTCATAAGGTACACATCACCAAAACAAATTCTAAGTAGGCATGGGCAATCTGCCCGGAACTCGACTTGCAGCGCATGCACTGAGCACTCCCGGCATGCAAGCCGAGCCGAGCCGAGCATGTGCGCCAGCTGAGGCGCTCGTCGGACTTCTGGGTCCCTGGCTCTATGCTGTTTAAGTAGAAAATGGTGTAAAATACCTTTAAAACGGCCACAATTTGTGCAAATTATGCAAATCGCAGCCATTTTTAACGTATTTTATGCTATTTTCTACGTAAACAATGTAGCACCGGAAACTGGAGGTCACTTCCCCAGCTCGGATCATGGGGAAGGTAGGGCGAGCGGAGCTTGGGGGGTTGAACCCAGTGAGTTTGCCGGACTTCCACACCCCAATCGAGCTCCATGCACATCCCTATAAAAAAAAATCTAAAGCATCCTGGGAATAAGGCAAAGCAACAAGCCTCTTTCACAGGGGAAGAAAATGTTTGGGAAATTGGAGGATAGATTTTGGCACAGCAAAGTAGGATCTCGATGAATCCATTACAAGCTTGTGTCTACAGTACACTTGATCTTAGCTGATGGGCTTAGAGCGGATACAATCTGTGTGTCACTTTTGCATCCACCCCCCCCCCATAATTCTATGCCATCCTGTTTTCGTACCCATCTGCATATCTTTTAAAAATATTCATCATCTTATTTATTTGGTACACTGATTTATATGCCACCTTCTAGGATAAAAATCCTAACAAGGTGGCTTAGTTACATAACAATAATAAAATCACAATAAACAAAATTAGCAAATGTAAAATAAATAAATAAATAAATAATTGAAAAATATATATCATCATTATCCTTCCCACGGGGCAGTTGGTGGAAGATAGCCCTGGGAACAGGGAGAGTCCAACAGTAATAGACAGGAGCAAGTGTTGAGTGTTATCTTCATCTACCTCCCTCTCTCTCTCCCCTGGAATTCTTCCCCAAGGCTATTGATGGCAGATAGTCTGGGGTGGTGAGGAGTCGAAGTTTTCCATCCAGCGAGCTGCTTAAAAAGTATCTGTCATCCCTAGGATGGAAGGCAATAGCAGTGACGACGAAGTCAATGTGCTGGAAACAGCACAGGTATTCTTGCCTGGATATGTGCCACAGCCTGACCATCTTATCCATGGATGAAGAAAGCAGAAAGTAATTTTTAGACCAGGACAAATCCAGGAGATCGGCAGTGTGCCCTTTGTACTTGCAGAACGGCTGCTGGCGAAAGGGCGTGCTTTTATTGTTGGGGTCCTCATCGGTCCCGCTGCAAACCCCCGCATTGTTATCCGACTTGGAAGAATTCAAGCTCTCTTGAGATGGGGAGGGGGACACTTGGCCTTCTGTGTTGTACTTCATCCGCATGTTATTGAAGTAGTCAAAGGCGTTCTTCAGCACCCAAATCCTCACCATGTTGTCCTGACCCACAGATGCGAGCAACCTGCCGCAGTGGGAAAACTTCATCGTCCAAACGGCCCCCATGTGCTTCCCGCTGAGATCCTGCATGACCTTAATTTGCTTGAGGTCGTAGGGCCCCTTGAAGCCGTGCACCGCTTTGAATTTCACCAGCCTGGTGTATGGCATTCCTTCGTCATCACTCGAGGAGGGGTAATCTTGGTCAGTATGGAAGACTTCATCTTGAACACTCTTCACTTTATTGACGGCGCGTTCGCCATGCTCTTCGGCCAGGTGCCTCGCCCTCTTGACTGACTTGCCCAAGAATTTTTTCAGCTAAGTCATTTTCTGCTTCAAGCGTCCTCCGTCTGTGTCGCTTTGCTGCGACTTCATTTTGTCTTCATCATCTGACTGTGCCCCGTCGCTAGTGACATATTCCTTCGTCCGCCTCATGATGTGCAGCGTCAGGGGGTTGATGCCGGTGGGCAGCTTCTCCTCAGCCAAACTCAAAGGTATCTCCTCTCCTGTGTCGAGGTTCTTGATCATAACGCTGGCCAGGATTTCCTCATCCGTGAATTCTCTGCCAGAATTAGACCTGGGTCTCTGAAGCCCGATCACTTCGCCTGTGATCAGCTGCCCATCGGCCGGCTTCACATTTTCCTGTGCAGTGACGATTTTGTCTCCGCTTGTCGCACTTGCCAGATCCAAAGGAGGCTGAGAATCTTTGCCCGTGGACTCCATCGCGTTTGGAGACAAGAGACCACCGTCTGAGAAAGGAACTTCCAAACCAGGTATTTTTTGCGTCTCGATTTCCAAGTCGCTCTTCTTCTTCGTTGCATGTTGGCAGGCAGTAGATTTGGGCTCGGGAACATGGGACAGGAATCCACTGGAAAGCAGCAGTGACCTATGAAGGGTGTAAACTCCATAAATTACTATTATAGTAAGAAATGTGATTCCCCATTTATTAGGAATGGGTAGTATTGACTGACATCAAAGATGATATACAGTAATACCTTGGATTACGAGCATAATTCGTTCCAGAACCATGCTCGTGATCCAAAATACTCGTACATCAAAGCGAGTTTCCCCATTAGAAATAATGGGAACTCAGATGATTTGTTCCACAACCATTTAATCACTGCTTTGCCCCATGAAGGGAGCCGGCAAAGCAGTGATTAAATGGTTGTGGAATGAATCAGTGGAGTTCCCATTATTTCTAATGGGGAAACTTGCTTTGATGCGCTGGCTCCCGGGGTCCTGGCCGCGCCTCGCCTGCCTCCACTCACTCTGCCAGGAGTGGACAGGAGACGGGGGCTTCCCTGGAGGCGCAGCGCGGCCGGGCTTGGCCTGCCGCCTCGCGCTGCTGCGCCGGCCGGCCGAGAGTCCAGGAGGTGAAGGCTTCCCATGAGGCGATGCGCGGCGCAGCCGGGCTCGCCCACCGCCTTGCGCTGCTTTGCCAGCCGGCCGAGAGTCCAGGAGGCGGGGGCTTCCCGCGAGGCTCGCCCGGGCTTGCCCACCGCCTCGCACTGCTGCGCCGGCCGGCCGAGTGCCCAGGAGGTGCATCTCCCTGCCAGGGAGCCGGCAAGTGCTTTGCTGGCTCCCGGGGAGATGCGTGGAGCCGCTCCCGCTGCTTCCTACCATTCTAAACAAGCGGCAGCTCACCTCTCCGCTGTGAGCCGCCCACGCTGCTGGTGCCGGTCCCGTCGCGTCACTTCTGGATGCGACGGGACCGGCGCTGGCAGCGCGGGGGCTCACTGCGGAGAGGCGAGCCGCCGCTTGAAAATACATAAAAGGGAGCCACATACAGTACCTAGAAGAGAAAAGGGAGCCGCTTTTCCAGCGGCGGCTCGCCTCTCCGCTGTGAGCTGCCCACGCTGCTGGCGCCGGTCCCGTCGCATCACTTCCGGATGCGACGGGACCGGCGCTGACAGCGCAGGGGCTCACTGCGGAGAGGCGAGCCGCCGCTTGAAAACAAAAGGGAGCCACATACTGTACCTATAGTAGAAGAGAAAAGGGAGCCGCTTCAGGATGCGACCCGGGTATGGCAGCGCGGGCGGCTCGCCGCAGAGAGGCGAGCCGCCGCTGGAAAAGAAAAGGTGGGGAGCGGTGGGAGCGCCTCCACGCATGGAGGCGGCAGTGCTTTTCCGGCTCCCTGGCAGGGAGCCGCGGAGGCCAGGCATGGGTGCTCACTCTGCGCCGGCTCCCGGGCAGCTCCACGTAGCGTGGAGCCGCCCAGAGCCAGCAGCGAGTAACCCGGTGTGCTCGTTTTTCAAGCCCTCGCTCGTTCAGCGAGTCAAAAATTTTTAAAAAATTTGCTCGTCTTTCAAAATGCTCGCACACCGGGTTACTCGTAATCCAAGGTATTACTGTAGTATTTTTTAAGTCTAGATAATGGGTTGGATCCACACTTAGGGTGCGATCCTGTGCATCTTTAGACAGAAAAAAGTCCCACAACTCCCAGCATTGAAACCAATGGGACTTTAGTAAGTCAAGAACAATGGAACTTAAGTTCCATTGTCTTCTGTGGGTTGGATCCAGCATCTGCCTTCCTCACAGAAGTGTCTCCACCCAATTTGGGGGGGATCGCTCCTCCCTCTACACCACAACTCACCCCATTCAACACTCCCCCCAGCTCTCTGTGTAGCATGTTCAGGGGACTGGAGGGGCTGCTCTGGGAAGGAGGGGGTGGGGTGGGGGACAGCCCAGTTGCACATGCCTAAATCTGGATCCAACTCAATGGGTCTACTCTGAGCATGACTAACTCTGGATCCAGCCCAACGTTTCGAGATGTGCCCTGACCCAAAAGCAAGTATAGCATTTCACAGGTCCAGTTATTTCCAGGAAGGATTCACCACAGTGTCATACTTCACTTTTTTATACATTGATGACATCAAAATGATTCTACTGAAACTGCTTACTGAGAATAAGGTCACCCACACCTAGGGAGGCACTGAAAATACTATTGAAGCAGATCTTGTTAAAAGCAAATACACATGGTTCCAGTTTGTGTCTGCCTGTGCTTTGCTAAATATATTTAGAGACACAAGCTTATGACCTGCTGTGTGAATACAATTGTATCCATGTGTGGAATCGGGCAATGAAATGAAGACATACGATCTTCTTTATATGGCCTTTCCTCAGCTATTCAGCATCTAATTAAGGATGTAAAACTAATCACACCCTTGCTGGGCTTTCCTTAAAAAAGAGGTTTGAATTGTCAGCAACTTCAGGGGTGCCGTGATGTGGCCAGCACTTTGTGTTTGACATGTTCATTGGATTCAGTGACCACCAAACAGTAGCATTTCCTTAATGCATATTTGTCGACCTTGCTGGAAAATTTAGTCTGGGCATGCATGTAATCCATATCCAGTTTGAGAAATGGTATAATATTCATGGTCAGGAATATAAAGTATGAAGGACCATGTTCATAGTTTATTTTCCATGTCTTGTATCAGAGGAGAGCATCACATGCTGCAGCAGCTCTGTGGATGCTTCTGGGCGGCGGCGGGGAAATACTTCTGCATGTGTGTGTATCAAGGCCCTACATGGTTCCTCTTCTGTATTAAGGAACTCAATGCATGGATTGGCATTATCATCGGAGAGTCTCCAGTCTCCATGCCTACCTACCTTTCTAGGGTGCCAGTTGATGTGGAATCTTTCCATATATTGGCACACATAGAAGTACTTTTGGTGGCAATGATTCTGCTGAAATAATGGATGAAGCAATTTTATGTTGAGACTAAGAAACTGTTTTAAAAAATGGTGGTTTATGGACTGGATCGAGACCTAGTCATGCTTAGAGTAGACTCATCACTAACTTGTCTCACTGATTTCAATAGGTCTACTCTAAGCACAACTAAATCTGGATCCAACCCAATGGGTATATTGTTTTCCTCATATAAGTGCTCAAGTTGTAAATATAACACAATTAAAAAAAGAGTTTGAAGACACAGTTTCATCACTGGGGGTTACATGATATGGTGCTGCCCCTACCTTGACAGGGCTTGGATGGGATGGGAGAAGAAGCTCACAGAAGCCTTTGAATAATAAATTTCTTCTGGAGCAGAAAACAGAGAAGACTTATAGTTCAATTTATATATTGAGCAGGTATTCAGAGGGTGGGGCACTCAGGAGCAATCACACAGCTCCTGCAGATCCACAGCAACATCAGAGCACTTCCCCCAAATTCAGAATCAAAACAGACACTTTAACCAGCTCTTCTCTTCAGAACAGGCAAACATGGTTTCCCTGGCAGAGACTCATGTTTTCAGATACTCCTGTCAGGACAGCAAAATACATGTTGTGTCCATTCTCTTCCATCAACGACCAGCATTAAATGGAGAGAGAGTTCTTCTTCTGCATAAAAGAACAGCAGGACGTATAGCTCTATGGTGCCCAATGGATTGGAGACTCCAGTGCTCCTAGTAAAGGAAGTCTGACCATTCATTCGTCTTACTCGGTATTGTCTACAGCAGGAGTGGGCAATAGATGTCTAGATATACATGTAGATAGAGATAGAGATAGAGATATCCTGTTGAGGGCCACATTCCCTTGGGGGTAATCTGGAAGGGGCTGCATGCCAGTGTTTTTTTTTCTTTTGGGAGCGGGGAGCCAGTGCTGGATGGGGCCAGAATCAAAACTAGCCACCCCACTTATCTCCCTCTTTTCCTCAGTGTGCTGCCACAGATCAGTTCAGGCCTCTTCCCAGAAGTCTGAACTGAACCCCTGTAGAGAGCTTTTGAAATTACAATCAGGGTTGTGTGTGGCCTGAGGGCTGTTTTGGACCACAACTCCCAGCATACCTGACCATTGGCCATCCTGGTGGGGCTGATGGGAGTTGAAGTCCAAAGCATCTGAAGGGCAGCCGGTTGGGGAAGGCTGCCATAGATTGCCTAGCCATGTTCTGAACTGAATGGTAGCCACTCTCCAGCATTTCAGTCAGCCTCCTGGAGCCTCCCAGGTAGATGCTTGGGAGGGACTGAACCTTGGTCCAGGCCCATAGTCAGCCTAAAAGTTCTGGAGGGGGGTGCCAAAAAAGTTGGGGGGGGGCAGTTCATCTGCAGGCCTTTTAAAGACAAAAACTGTAAACTTTTTAAATTATTTGTAAACATTTTAGAACTCACCCCTGGCCCAACTGCAAAAAACAGGTATTTTACCAATGAGCTACGGTCCCTTCCCAAATTCTCAGAGTTCCCACTGTTTCAACCTGCCTGTCTGTCCTGGGCCCAGCCAAATAAGCAGGCTCCAGCCAAGGAAACACAGTGAAATACAAGCTGCTACCAAGGTTTCTCTTTTAGGCCTTTCAGCCTTATCAGAACATTAGGTATTCATTTTCTTTCAAATAGCTACAGATCCCATCACTAGAAAGACAGGTTGGACTAAGCTGAAATGTCTGAAGGGCAATAGAAGGAAATGATTTGAAAATGGCAATAGTTTAGTTTAAGATGCCCTGTAATATATTGCTCCCCCAAATATATGAAAAACAGCAAAGTTATATAGTATACAAACCATCTGATCTTCAGCTTTGTGTTACCCTGATGCAAGAAGTTGCAGGAGAACCCAAAGAGACTCCAGGTCAATGAAAATGCCGCAGACTTTATGGTGATCACTGCCAGTGTTACACAAAAATGGATGGTGATGATCCTTAAAGGTATCACTTTCTTCACTATTACAGCTTACCGTATTCTAACGGTAGACTACCCAAAGAGTGGAAAGGAGGAGACGCTTGATGAAGCTAAGGGTGGTCCAGTGTTTAAGCACGATCCCTTGTGTCACATTAAAGGGTAGAAGGGTCCTAGGGGTGACAATGGAGAGAGCTCTACTAACTCTTTCCATGAGCCCCCACTGAACTTTGCAAGAGTGTCAACCCTGTTGAGTGACTGCGGATCACGCAAAATAGCTTTCTTATCCTCTCCTAGACGTGCTTCTGGCAAATTAATGGGACTGGACTGAGACTGAGCTCAAGAGAACAGATAGGAGGCTGGAAGGATAAGATATATGAGATGAGATTGAAGAATCTACATTTATATAGTCTAGACTAGGGAAGATTCATTGAGGACACGGTAAAAGCCTATAAATACTTTCCAAGAAACCGCATAAATGCGGGAAAAGTTATTCACAGCACCAGGAGATGGAAAGACATGGTGCAGTGAATTGGAGATAAGAAAGATAATGTTTAGGCTAGATATTTGGGCATGCTCATAAGAAAATGGGCAGTAGAGAAATGTTATCATGGGAAATGATAGGATTGTCATAATAACCACTAACACAGTGAGGAAAATGTAGAAGAGAGGAAGATAATGTTCAGTCAATGATCTTGAAAATAAAAACTAGGGAGAGAAAAGCAAACTTACTGATATTCAGACAGCAAGTGGCCTATTCTGTCTAGAGCAGAGAGGTTACCAAACTGTAGCTGTAATGGAACATACCTCACAGAATGAGGGCTGTCATTAACCACAACTTTTTTCAAGCGTAGAGGCAGTCAACAATTTGTATATCAGTCTGAGGCCTTCCTCTGCTCCTACAGCCCCATGTGATCTTAGGGCATATCCACAAAGGACCAACTTCTAAGAAAGGGCTGACTACACTGCCGAATGAAGTGAAGCCTCTAAATTGTAATCCATCCTCACAATAGCACTTGAGGGTTGTCATGGGGGCAGTAAGATTGTTAACAGGGGGACTGGTCAATATGAACATATTTTGCCAGTGCTTTGTGATCTGTACTGGCTACCAATCCATTTCTGGGCCCAATTCAAAGTGCTGGTATTAACTTTCAAAGCCCTAAATATCTTGGGGCCAGTTACCTTACAAGTAGGTATGTATGTATGATTTTATTAACTCTGCTCTGTCAGCATTGCGCATATTCCCAGGTGCCTTTGGTTCCATTGTCCTCTCATTGACAATATTGGATTGTCTTCGATTTCCCAAAGTTGCGTTCGTGTGCACTTGCACAAATTTGCACTTCCGAAAAAGCGCAAATCCCCCCAAAATGTGCATTTCCACACTTTAGCCTTTGGGGGGAAATTCACATTTTTTGGACAGTGGGTTCCCCCCCCCTCTGTATTTTTCTACAACTAAATTTGCATAAAATTCTGGAAAGTAAAAAAAAAAAAAAAAACCAGTCTGCAAGTCCACGGAATCTGTGCAACTTGGGAAAAGCCGGTCCACTGTGGAATCCACAGGTCAGATTCCTAAAAATCCAAACTAATTTGAATCCATCGTGGATTTCTCCGACATCTCTGCTTACAAGTAACATGGATTACTTGAGGCAAAATCTATCAAATGTGCTACAGAACATAAGAAGCAGCACCAGTCACAGAGAAACATTTCATTATGCTTTCCATACACTTTGGCCAGATTGCTTCTTTTAATTAGAAAAGAATTCTACCTTCTGCCTCCTTGGTATAGCATGTGTTATAAAATGAAGTTTATTTAATTTTCTAAACTAAGTAAAGCAGAATAAAGTTAATTAAAAGTTAATTACAGTATAATGAATCACTCACACTCAGAATGCTAGGGTAACTCTGATGATTATTGATGTTGCCTTCCCCGCATTCTTGTACACTCGCCACTGTGGGGTTTGCCCCTCAGTTAAGATAGGGATTTGTCTTATGTCCCCCCCCCCCTCAAAACATTATGGCCATAGCTAGGGTGGCCACACAAAAAAGAGAACACTCATGAGGTAGCTGAGGAATTCTTCTCAAATAGATCTGAAAATAGATATAATTCTTCTCAAATAGGACTGACACCCGACGAAGGATAATTCCAAAATGTGTTGGGCAATAAACTTTTTTTTACAAGCACTTGGGACACTTTTCTTTTCACCCCTTCTGTTTCAGGGTTACACATCGGTGCCTTCCCCTCTCATTTTTTTATTCACAAAAAAAGAGGAAATGCATCACCAAACAAGAGGATACAGAGTTGCATAAAAATTGCACGTGCTAATATTTAAAAATAATTCGTATAATTTAAATAGAAATTCAATACATCTCACCACTGTGACCAGGCAACCTGTGTGCCTGCAGTCTGCTGTCCAGGTGGCAACTGTTGATGGGCAACTTCATGGGCCCCCCCTACTCTCCCATCTTCTTATGGTTCTTTATCTTTAAACTGGACTTGGTCCAGACAACCCTTCAAATAGAGGACTCCCCTCTGTTCAGTAAGACACATGACCCACTTCAAAAGGAAGTTTGCACAACAACAACAACAACAACGGTCCTATTTTTTTCTCCTTTTTAAGTACTTTCCTCAGGCCTTTTGGTTCTTGGCTGCCTTATAAAATTTCACAGAATATACCTATAAAAGTTGTTAGTAATTGTTTCATTTCCCAGCACAGCATGCGTACAAGTTAACCTTGGAGGAATGATTAGGCATTGGCTGCTCCCAACCCAACCTTTATGGGCCTAACAAAGGTCACCGAACTTCTCTTGTCGAACATGCGTTTTTAAACACAAGGCTCTGTACATATTGGAATTAGACTGCTTTTACTGCTCATTAATTCATCATTAAAAAGATGTTAACTAATCACTCTCTATAAGGCTCTGCTTTAATGCTCTCGCTGGCATGAAGCACCCTGAATTTGGCACCCAGCCACTTGAAACCTGTTCGGAGATGCTAGTTCATGTTTTCTACGGGACACATATTTAGAGCTCTCCCGTTTCCATAGAAGGCGAGTCATTGCTCTGATCAATTTCACATTTGGCTCATGTCAATAAGTAACGGTGAATCTGATCAGCTTTCTCCGAGGACATGCCTTGCCTTCTCGGTACTAAACATAGTTGGCCTGATCCAGTTAGGAGCAATATATGCAGGGGAGGCTGGTGACCCTATGTCAGTGGAGCTCCTCATCCATTGCTGCTTTTTTACTCTGAGCTTAATAGGAGCTATTCATGCTGCTCTGTGGTGGTGAATCTATTTTGCGGATGGAGTACAGCACCATGGATAGCCCCTATAAAGCTCAGAATAAAAGCTGCAATGGATAAGGAGCCCCGCTGACATAGGAGTCAGCAGGCCTCCCCTGAATATATGTTCAGAAGTAGGCATTGGTATTCATCTCCCAAGTTGCATGGTGGGGCACTGCATGCGTTAATGGATGGTGCATTCATGACTCTTCTCCTGATCCAAGAGCTGGAGCTGCACACCCCCTTTAGGGGGACAAAGAGATAAAATCCTACCAGTCAGCTCTTTGGGAGGGAAGGCAAACTCAGCATCGTTGCTTCTTCCCAAACAGCAGCTTGGCAGGATTTTAGCCTGTTTTTGTAAAGGGCTTTACTTGTGCAGCCTCGGCTGGTCCATACATGCTCTGTTGACCAGGAATCAGTGCTTGCTTTAGTGTTTTGCTTGCTTTAGTCACATGCATATGTGTACTAAGAGGGCCCATGGATCAGTGGCAGGGTCTATGTCTTGCGTGGAGGAGATTCTGCGTTCAATTCCTGGCATCTCAGTAAAGGGATCAGGTACAAGATGATAGAAAGACCTGTGCTGGAGACCCTAGAGAAGGGGTAGGCAACCTTTCTGGGCCTGTGGGTTCATTTGGCAATTTGAGAAACTGTTGTGGGCACCACCACAAAATGGCTGCCATAGGAGCTATGGCCAGTCACAAAGGACAAGTCACCTGCCCAAAAGTCTAAGTTCAAGGCAGAGGTGGGGTCTGAGCCCCAACACGCTAAACAATTCCTTTAAACTACACATTTCAGTGCCAACAGAAGGCTACTTGATCGTTGCAAACTGCCCAGAGAGCTTCGGCTATTGGGTGGTATAGAAATAAAATTAATAATAATAATACTTGTTGATTTTTTTTTAAAGTGGGAGGGGCTGGGCATCTTGGTGTGTCCCAAAAAAGTGTCCAGGGGCACACTGGTGTCCATAGGCACCACATTGCACTCACCTGCCCTAGAGCATCCTTGCCCAACCTGGTGCCATCCAGATGTTTTGGACCTCAACTCCCATCAGCCCCGGCCAACATGACCAGTGGCCAGCAGAAATGCTGAGAGTTTTCGTTCAAAACACCTGGAGCTTTCTATACTTCAGCTACTTTGTCTCTGGGTTTGGTTAACAATATAATGTATATAACACTTTCCCTATACGTTATATCTGTTATCTGTCCATTAACCTCTGTCAGCCAGTAAAATTTCTATAGATAATACAGGAAAGAAGGCCAGCATGCAGCTGAGCAAGAGTTAGGACACTTACTGGCGTCCTTCCCGGCAAGTGGTTCACAGCCCCACTTAAAATGTGACATGTGAAGGGTTGCAGAAACAATATTGGAGCAAGAGAGAGCAAGTAGTATTGAGCTCCACCTTACCGATCCGGATGTGTGTTTTGCAGAGTTCACAAGAGCTCTGTGCAGGAAATCAGGGACTTCCCCTTTCTCCGTGAACAACTCCTTGTGCCTCTCTCTCTCTGTACAGGAGAGGGAGGGAAGGAACACAGTGGCACAAGCGCTCTCCCAGGTCACAGCCAACCCCTCTCACTTTGTGGAGGGTGCAGGGCTTTGGGAACAGGTCAGGCCCTCACCCAAGGCTTCTGCAGGCTGGATGAATTTAGCTGGAGGGCTGGTGTTTCCCTGTCCCGGGGCTAGAGGCTCCTATCTGCTTATCCCTAAATAATCCATGCTGATATGGAGAGGGAGTTTATCAAACAATTAATTGTATTATTGTTAGCATTGCTGCCGCAATGAAGTCTAATATATATATATATATATATATATATATATACAGTGCTTTTTTTCTGGAGAAAAGGGTACCGGAACTCTTGGATTACATTTCCTCGGGAGTAGATGGCGATTAAATTGTAATGTAATTAATAGAAGAAAAGGTGCTGGAACTCAGTTCCGGTGAGTTCCACCAGAAAAAAAGCCCTGTATATATATATATATATATATATATATATTCTGTCCCTCTGCAAATAATAATTAAAAAAAAAGGTTGGAAGCGATGGGATCCTGACAACAGCTAAAATGAAGAAAGAAAAATGATGCAACATGGGAGCTGTGCATCTCAAAAAAGCCTGTTTTCATCTGAGTGAGCCTCTGCAGGGAAATGTCGGTACATTGGCCATTATAATCCAGGCAACGTAGTCTTCTGGTTTTTGAACTACAAGATTCTGAGCTACGCAGCCCTTCGGAATCTGCAGTCTTCAGAGAAACAAAGGACGTCGACTGACTTTTATTATCAGATACGAACATTTGTGCTACCCAAATCCAAACACCACACAAGCTGGGCTGCCCTGCTCAGTAATTTTGGTCATGAATGATGGCTCTGTTGGAGATCAGCAGGATACATACACCTAGGAGAACACCATGCCTCTGAAAGTTAAGTAGGGAATTGTTGACTCAGTCTCTGCTGATGATCGTCTCATTGCTCCAGGCTCATAGTTCTTTCCATTTGCTTTCTTTCCCACAACAGAGTTTCATTCCATTTCTAATGTATCCAGAGGGCAGGTTTGTCCTCAAGGTTGACAGCACACATATAATAAATAATACAGTTTCAGTTGCCCTTTAAAAAAAAAGAAAAGAAGCCGTTTAATGTGGCCATTAAACATGCATTCCTGTTAACTTCATCAAGGATTATAACACCAGATGTGTTTGAGAGGGATCTTTAGCATGGCTTAATGTTTACAGTAACTTGTGCTGAATAATTCACCATTGCAAATAACATCAGAGCTTTGCTAAGGGAGTGCAAAGTGCATCTTGTAAGTAAATAAATAAAAGACATGAGCAGCAAATGAGACGAACTCATCATGAAATAAATTGTAAGAAGCTTTCCTGTCCAGTTCACAGAGCTATTTGTCCACACGTAATAGTAAAGTGGATCCCACATTTGTAGATGTACTCTGGGAGCCTGAACAGGGGGAGAGGGCAAGATGGGAGAGAGAATATCTAGTGATGATAGAGAAGTCCCTATTGCAGACAAATTTTGTGAAATATAAAACCAGGGTTGGTGTCAGCGGTAAACATGTTTGGGCATGTTTTTTGGGCACACAAACCAGCAGTGGCCCACTGACAGGAGCTTCTCCGAGTTGCTGCTACTCTTCACCATTGCAATTTGCCAGTTCACCTGCCTCTTGCTCTGGGTCCAGATAACATTGGTGGCGAGAAGGAAGAACAGTAGATGCCACTGCCTACTTGCTCAGTGGCTCTCTGCCCACCAAGCAAGCATGTGATAGCAATGATGATGAAGTAGAGGAGCAATAGCAGCTGGTGACTGAGGAAAGGGGCCCATTGAGAGTTCTTCCCCAAGGACCTTCAAAAACCTGGAGCTGGCCCTGAATGGTGTACCCACCTGGCATCCTTGAACAGCTGCTGGCACGCCAAATCCCTAAAACTCAGTAGCTGACTTGTGGGTGAAAGAAAGCTCATCCTGACTTTGTCTTCTAAAGCGATTGGAGGACGAAAAACACAAACCAAGATTTATTTATTGAATGAGCCAAAAAATCTGCCGATTTAAGACCAGGGTTAAGGCTATCTCCTGCTGGCTCAAACTCCACAAAGCCAGGAAATTGGAAGCTAAGGCTGATGCTTAACAGACATGCTCCATGATCAGTTATGATATTGTGTAATACAGAAATTGTGCTTCCTTAGAACTTACCCTCCATGACCCACACTTTTCTTTGGTCTTTCAAACCCAAATCCAATGGGGAGGATGGAGTGCCCCACACTGTCCTGGTCTTGTATTACCTTATGAACCATCTGAGACTTACTGTATTACTAGGCAAGGTTCCCCAACCTCTTTGGGCTGGTGGGCACATTTGAGAGACTGTCATGGGCACTCTTACAAAATGGCTACCATGGTGGGCTTGCCCATGGCAGGTGTGGCCAGTCACAAAACTCCCATTTCATAGAAGGCAAACTGATGAGGCTAAAAGAAAAGTGACTTGCCCAAGAACCTAAGTACAACCTTAATGATAAGCTGCTTGGGGAGCCAGTTTTGACTGGAAAACAGAGCAGAATATAATAATTAAGAGATAACATTCAAAACAAACAAACAAGCTGAAGCATTCCAAAAAAAGTCCTGGATAACACTTCTGTGGAAAAGGCCATTCCTAGACCCAATTGTTGGTGTGGTACTGAGTCGCTGAAAATCTATCTATCTATCTATCTATCTATCTATCTCTCTATCACACTTTTATCTATCTTTCCCAATTTTCTGCTAAAGAGCTTAGTGTAATGACAGTACAATACAGTGTGGGTGTATGGAAGGAAATTCTGGGAAATACTACCAGCAAAGAACTGAAACATTCTGAGAGGGTTTCTAGGAGTCATATCCCAGAGGGCACACCCAGAGGTCACCAGATCACTGGCTGAACTATTGTTTGTTGGGAGAGGGGTGCATCCTAATTGAAAGCTGCTGGATTGCTACAATCAAGATCTGATGCATCTCTAGGCCCTGATTTAACAGAAACAGTTGCACAAGACCAAGATAAATATGAAGCTTACATGGAGATGGTGGAAACGAACCAAAGCTTGAATAAGGCTTCTTTATTCGTCTAAAGAAACCTGAAATTTTACACAACTGTAAATCTCCTCTCAAAATTATTGAGTCAAGAGCACCTTGTTGTTCTCAGTGTTTTAATGATGGTTGCTCTTCTAATGCTTATGTTCTTGTTCTTGTTGTCGTTTTGATATGTTGTACACCACCTTGGTGTTTTCTTTACAGAAAGGCGCTATGAAGATACTTAAAATAAAGTAAAAGATACTTACAAATTTACTGCTGGTTGTGAATGGGATGCTTCACATCTTGCGCCAGCTTATCACACACAAGGTAGAGATGGTACAATCCTGCAGCCTATGTTAGAGAACTTCCTGCTACAAGATGAAACTCCAAAGACTAGTTCTGAAACAAGGGCTGCCAAGTGATCAGCTACCTGATTCCAGGCTACAGTTATACGCTGTGAGCAATCCCTGTTGTACACAGTGAGACTTGTTTCTGAGTAAACATGCAGCAATGTGATGTGGCTGCAAAAAAGGCAAATGCTATTTGGGGCTTCAGTAATAGAAGTATATAGCTTCCAAATCGCTGGAAGCACTGGTTCCCCTCTACTCAGCACCGGCGGTTAGGCCTCATCTTGAGTACTGCGTCCAGTTCTGGGCACCACACTTTAAGAAGGATGCAGACAAACTGGGAAAGGTTCAGAGGAGGGCAACAAAGATGATCAGGGGACTGGAAACAAAGCCCTATGAGGAGAGACTGAAGGAAATGGACAGGTTTAGCCCAGTCTTTAGAGAAGACTGAGGGGAGATATGATAGCACTCTTAAAATACTTGAAAGGTTGTCACACAGAGGAGGGCCAGGATCTCTTCTTGACCATCACAGAGTACAGGTCACGGAATCATGGGCTCAAGTTACAGGGAGCCAGATTCTGGCTGAACATCAGAAAACACTTCCTGACCAATAGAGCAATACAACAATGGAACCAACCAATTACCTAGGGAGGTGGTGGGCTCTCCCACACTGGAGGCATTCAATCAAGATGCAGCTGGACAGCCATCTGTCAGGGATGCTTTAACTTGGATTCCTGCATTGAGCAGGGGGTTGGACTTGATGGCCTTATAGGCCTCTTCCAACTCTACTATTCTATGATTATACTGTAAACCTATGCCTGGAATCCTACACTGACTTTCCCTGGAATAAGCTCCATTGAACTGAATGGGACTTAATTTTGAGTAGAGATATATAGGATCATGCTCTATGTTATGTAATGTTAAGCAGTGGTCTCAATTTAATTAGCCCTACCTATACTGCTTTTTTCTGCTCACTTTATGTTTGTTAAGGATATATATATCCTTAACAAACATAAAGTGAGCAGAAAAAGGCAGTATAGGTAGGGCTAATTAAATTGAGACCACTGCTTAACACACACACACACACACACACACACATAATTCATTGTTCATTTGTATTACCAGATCAACAAGTCTTTATAAATGGGAGAGTTCCTTAAATGAGTGGGAAATGTCTACCTAGATATAGTATTGTCTGTATATAACAGAGCTGAAGTACTGCTTGTTGGGAAATGTGGTCTAACAGCACAGGTAGAGAGGGGTGAGAATATCATCTGGTACATTTTTGGTAAGAACTTTCCAAAATTTGCCTCTCCCCACCCCTGCCATAAATGGGATGGAAAGAAGATGGGATTTAAAAGATCTGAATGTGGGGAAGAGCAAAAGGGACAGATTCATGCATCCAGGTTGAGTGTTTAAGAGAGCAATCCTATGGTCCTTGGAGAGAGTCCCAGGGACCACAAGATCTTTTGGAGTCCCCCTCCCGAAGCCGTAGACACTGCACCTCTCCAAACCACAACCCCCTCCAGCAATCTTAGTGTTATCTAAAGGTCAAACCAAATGTTCTTCAGATCTAGCGATGGGTAACTCATGGCCCACCAAATGTTTCAGCCTACAACTCCTATCAGGCTTAGCCAGCATAGCCAATGGTGAGGCATCATGGGCGCTGTAGGTCAAAACATCTGGAAGGCCAGAAGTTGCCTACCCCTGTTCAGATCAGGCATAACAGAGCTATGCATGATTGTCTTATTCACTTAAGTGTAGGTGTGTGCGGCCCCAATTTGGACTGGGACTGTGATGCTCTGGGAGTGGGGATTTAAGCTTTCCCCCATTTTCATCCTGAAATTCTACCCCCCCCTTCCATGGGGTTGGTTAAAAAAGAAAAAAAAATGTCTATATTTATTCAAATGGAGACATTTATTTATTTATTTTATGAATCGCCCATCTGGCCAGACATCCGGCCACTCTGAGCGATGTACAGTCCAATAACACACATGGGGACACACACACACACACACACACACAGTATAAAACACAATTAAAAACAGTACAAAACTTAAAAATCCTAACCCACCACATATTCCCGCCTGAAAAGCCACGTTTTTAATGCCCGGCGGAAGCTAATCAAGGATGGGGCATGGCGGAGGTCACTGGGGAGAGAGTTCCATAAATTGGGGGCTGCCACAGAAAAGGCCCTCCTCCTAGTCCCCACCAGCCTGGTTTCTCTGGCTGATGGGACAGGGAGAAGGCCATCTGTGGCAGATCTTGTTGAGCGGCCTACTTGATGTTGCTGGAGGCGCGCCTTGCGATATACTGGACCAGAGCCGTACAGGGTTTTAAAGGTCAACGTCAACACTTTGAATTCGGCTCGGCAAACAACTGGTAGCCATGTTTTATTTTATTTAATCCCCACTCCCCATGGGGTGGGAGTGGGGGTGGGGGGGAAGATGTCACTTGAAGAATGTTTAGTTTCGCCCTCGATGCCAAGTGTATGAAACTATTTTTTAGAGGTGAACGTGACATCACAGCAGTAAGCAGAAGTCACAGTGGCCTGCTAGTGCTAGCAAGAGAAATCCCAGGGATTCCCTTGAATCCCTATGCTTGTGTGTGTGTGTGCGCGCGCGCGTGTGTGTTTATGTTTCTGCACAGTGTGTGTGTGTGTGTGTGTGTGTGTATCTGTGCAAACACACACACGTGTGTGTGTGTTTGGCCCCCTGGTGCTGCCTGTTGCGGCCCTTGGGGCCAAAAAGGTCACAACAAGCGCCTGATGTGCACCGAAAGTTTTCCTTTTCAAGGAGTCTTAAGAAGGGTGGTGCAATCCTGTTGCAAAAGTGGGAAGGCACTTTCATTCAGTTTTAAAGGTGGGGGAGGCAAAAAATCTATATAAAGCTATGTTTCTATCTAGTTCCAGATAGCTAGGCGTCTTCCACTGCCTTTCTTTCTTATACAGTTTTTGCTGCTGCAGCAAGGGGTGGGAGTGCTCCTAGCATGCTCCGGGGCCATTTCCTAACACACTGCCTCGGTGAAAGCGTGCTCGGTCATGGCAGGGCCAGCAGGTGCGGCAATTCTCCTCCCCCCCCCAGCAGTAATACCCTTGGAAGGATGCTAAATCACAATGTGGCATATTTCCATCCACAGAAGCATGGGGTGGGTGGGATGGTCCTGGAGGACACGAGGAACTCTGCCATTGGTTGCTGTGGCAGCAAACACTCTTGAGGAAAGAAAAAGGGGACAGGAATGAGGAAAGCTGTCTGAAACAAGAAACCGGGAAGTCGCCCACAAAAATTATATCCTTTTTGCCAACCCAATGAAGGTTGGGGCAACTTTCTCTCCCGCCTCCCCCCCCCACACTTTTCACCACCACCTCAGCCCACAACATTGTCAGAAAAGTTGCCCCCTAAAATCTTAGTTGGTGGCAGAAGAAGAACAAGGTGGACCTCTCTAGGCATTGCAGTCCAGAGTCTAGGCATTGCTACAGGGAAGGCTCTCTCTCCTGGTCCTAACCAAAGGCATGCCGAATGTCAGTGGGACACCGGACCTAAAGCCAAGTGGAAATTCCCAACACCCCCCCTTTCATGGGACATTCAAGCCCTGCGAAAAGGGTGGGAAATTTCTGCAGCTTTCAGTGAGGAGGGAGAGAATATCTTCGACATTTGGAGGGGAGCAGCTGCCTTGCTTTATATGAATGAGATGGCCAAGAATTCTTTTTTTGTTTTTGTTTCGTTTTACAGAGCCTCATTCCCATGAGCCTTCTTGCCCGGGAAATGTGCCAGGAGGAGTTCTGGGAAGCCCACATTGCTACTAAGAGTGCCAATGAGATATTTTTTTTAAGAGAAAGAGAACTTATCCAATTGCTGAATATACGTAAGGTAAGCAACCTCACAAGGCACTTTACTCCCCCCATCAAAATGCCCTCCCCCCCTCACAACCTGGGTCAGATTCTTCAGCCCAAATCTAACACAAAACTCTAAACTAATAGAGTAATCCCATCCCCATACAGCTTAGGGCAGTGATGGCGAACCTTTTTGAGCCCGAGTGCCCAAACTGCAACACAAAACCAACTTATTTATTTCAAAGTGCCAACACTGCAATTAAACCTGAATACCGAGGTTTTAGTTTTAGAAAAACAACTCATACAGTTGTCTGAACTAATTAACATCTTTTGTCTTAAAAGAAAAACACAATAACAGAGCTTTCAATGATACAAACAGTTTTTTGTTGGGAAAAAAATCAACTCAAAAATTATTATAGTACTACATTGTACACATAGCCTGAAGGGAATTTATACAAACTTTTAAAACAATTAGGCACATGTATTTTTGGATAAGGGATTCTCAACTTGTAATATGATTATATGCCAGACTGAAATTGTATGGGGCAAGCTTTACCCCGGGTCCTTTCCCTGCTTCTACAGGTGTCGGATTAGTAAAAGTAAAAGTCAACCTGTACTAGGATGAGCAAGATAAACAAGAAAACTAAACGTGCTTAACACATTTTAAACACTTTATGTCTTGGACTGCAAACACTGCATTAGGTAAAAGTTTGCATTGGGCATGCTTTTGCACAATTAATGTGATTTTTGCTATTGCATGCATGCTGATAATTTGTCAAACCTTGGCTCATACTCCGTTAGTTTGAGAGCAACATGTGCAGCACTCAGGTCACGTTAGGGCTTTACATCCAAGCCATGCTCTGTGCATCATTCTTCAAAATCTTTTAAATGTGATAACAATGAAGAAAAGAATTCTGTAACAGGAATTCTAGAATAAAATCATTCTGTTCTACACTGTGAGAAAGAACAAGATCATTAGTGTTTTTGGTAATTAGGATCTATACTTGGTAATCCTGAATTTAACATGTAATTTAGGCTGTACTACAGTGTAGTCCAGAGTTATCCAGTCTGCTAATGGGCTGGGTTTTATTTATTGATTTGATTTGTACCCTGCACTCAAGGGGTACAAAGAAAATTGGCACTCAAGGCGGCTTACAATCACAAATAAACTTGAAAAAAACAGTAAACTAATACATTCAAACACATTAAAAACACAGCAACAGGTGGGGACTAGCACCCAGGTCTCTTACCACTACACTGGCTCTCATATTTGTTTTGCCTTTCCTCCAGGAACAAATGATCTCTCCATTTTTACCCTCACAACAATCCTGTGAGGTAGGTTAGGTTGAGAGGTAGTGACTGGCCCAGATCATCCAGTGAGAAATGCGAGGCATTTGCCAGTCCTCTTCAGGCAGCAAAATGTCCTGGGCCAGGACTGGCTGTGTATGTATGTGTGTCCTGTTTGGCTGCTGTGTCTGAATGAGGCAGTAGGTCAGTCTCTGCTTCTTTCTTGAACGTGTGTGTGTGTGTGTGTGAGAGAGAGAGAGAGAGAGAGAGAGAGATGGGGGGGAGAGGGAGAGGGAGAGAGAGGGAGAGACTGAGACTTTTCAGAGCAACTGGGCCTGAAGAATTGGTTTTGAGGTAGGCAACGCTGGAGGAAGAGGAGTGTGTGCGTGAGCGCAGGGATTTAAAGGAGCAGCCCAGCCACTCCTTTGCAGGCAGGCAGGGCTGAGAGCGAGTGCGCAGGTGAGAGAGAGGTGGAGAGGAGCCGACCTAGCATTTAAGGCGGCAGCTGCCCGCCTCGCCTTGCCTTTCCCCCTTGCTCTCCCACCCCTCCCCTCGGGGAATCTTCATTTAAAGCGGCAGCTGCCCTCCCTGCCTCGCCTGGCCTCTCTCCGCTTGCTCTCCTGCCCCTCCCCTCGGGAATCGTCACTGCAATCCCTGCCTGATCTCGCTCCTCTGGCGTGTCCACAGATTGGTCCCTGTATGCCAGCTGTGGCACGTGTGCCATAGGTTAGCCTTCACTGGCTTAGGGCAAGGCTGTATAACCTGCAGCCCAGGGGCTACGTGCGGCCGTCCAAGGGCTTTAATGTGGCTCCTCAAGGGTGCCTCAACTGCCACCAAACCCTCTCTGCCAATTTCCCCTACTGTCTGTATTCTCCATTCCTTTGTCCAGAGATCCTCATACAGATCGCTTGTTCCCCACCACTGCTAGCAATGAGGAAAGAGCGATTCACAGGATTACTGGTGTGTGTGTGTGTGTGTGTGTGTGCGCGTGCATGCATCTCCGTGTATGTGTATGCACACATGCGTGTGGCCCCTGGCCCCCAAGTCAGCATCACATGAAGTCCTCGGGGCCAAGAAGGTTGTGCACCCCTGATTTGAGGCTTTAAAGATTATAACCAGCACTTTGGTCCTGGAAACTGAAGCTGTTTCACGTGGGAGTCACACGATACAATGAGTTAATTTAATAGAAAGAAACCCAGAAGATAATAGAAAGAGAGCCAACAAATTACAAACTCTGTTTTAAAGCCAAACCAATAAAATCAATCCATTGGTACTACCTGTAATTCATTTATGTTGGAACTCATGTATGTAAGTGGCACTAGAGGATAAAATTCAAAAGGAAATAAATTATATTGACAAAACCTGTAGGTGATAGTCATGGTAGAAGAACCTATAGGGTGGGTCAGTCCAACTGTTGTTGTGGTCAGACCTGGCAGACCAGATAAGAATAAAACTGGACCTAGGAGATACGAATAAAGTAATACTAAAAGAGCATTTGCTGCTACTAATTGTAGAAGAACTCTGCCATAAGTGAGCAGAAACAGAACTATTCAGAGGCCTTGATGCCAGTAGTGGATTTTGGCAAATGCAGTCGGATTATTAAAATTCCAGTCCGTGTATATTCCATACCTCTTTTGACAGCTACAGACTAACAAGATCACCATTTGGTACCTCTTCAGCTCCGGAGGTACAACGATGCCTGATCCAACAGACATGTAATTGTCTTGATGGTGTCATACATAGGGAAAGACCAGACAAGATCATAATAAGAGGCTGAAGTGAGCTCTAGACAAGAGTTGAGAAAGGAACCTGAAACTGAACAAAGGAAAATGAAAATTTGCCAAGTCAGAAATTAAGTACTTAGGAGATATCTTAACCAAAGAAAGATTTTTAAATGATGTAACTAAGTGGCCATAGCTAAAACGATTAGTCCAAAAAAACAAAAAACAAAACCCAGGTACGATCTACAAAGACTATGGTCACTTATCTGAATGGTCACTTATCTGGCATGGTTTATTCCAAGCATCACATCAGTGACAAAATCATGAAGACCCTTATTGGTCCAAGTTGTTGAATTGAACCGGATGTCATTGCCAATCCATGGAACAGCAGCATTCAAGCAGCAAAGGACCTACTATCAAAAGCACCTGTGCTGAAGTATCGCAATATGAATGAATCAGTAATTGTGTTCGTAGAAGGCAGTTCTACAGGATTAGGTGCTTACTAGTTTCTGAAAGGCTCAGCTTTGGCACATGTTGTTTCCAAAACAGTGGGATGGGTTTGCATGGCACAACAACTCAGTCATGGTGGGTTGTCATGTCATCTGAACCCAGTGTGTTCTCTGCCGGGTGGCTAAATTTTTGCAAACAAGCCACCCTGAGAACCCATGGCTTGTTGCGGGGTTGTTCTTATTTTTAATAGGGATGAAAATCGAGCTTACCTGCTTGGGGGTGTGTGCTCCAGAGCACCCCCGCCCGCTCTCACCGCACTCGCACCGCTCGCAGTGCCAGGGAACCGGAACTGACGCACCAGGGAAATGAAGCTCCTTTTCCCGGCGCAGCGTGGATCAAGGTGGATCCAGGGGTGGGAAGGTAAGTCACGTGGCTTACGCTTGGCTCAGCTGGCTGGCTCAGCTTGTCTGAATGTGGAAAGCTAAGCAGGGTCAAGCCTGGTTATTACTTGGATGGGAAGTCCCCTCCTCTAGTTTCCTGCATTGAGCAGGGGGTTGGACTCGATAGCCTTGTAGGCTCCTTCCAACTCTATGATCTATGAAATCTATGAGTCTCGGGGGGGGGCTGAAAGCAACCTGCTCACCCCCCCGAGACTCACGCGACTTACCTTCCCGTCGCTCAATCCACCTTGATCCACGCCGCGCTGGGGAAATGAGCTTCATTTCCCCAGCGCATCAGTTCCGGTTCCCCTGGCGCTGGGGTTTTAGCGTAAAAACCAGGGCATCCCAGCTTGCAAAGACTGCGATTTCCTATTCACGGCCGTTTTAAGCTGGATTGCCCTGGTTTTTACGCTAAAAACGCAGTGCCAGGGAACCAGAAGTGATGCAACGGGGAATCGCGTCACTTCTGGTTCCCTGGCACTGCGAGCAGCACGAGCATGGTGAGAGTGGGTGGGGGGTGCTCCAGAGCACCTCCTGAGCAGGTAAGTTCCCCGTTTGATTTATATCCCTAATTAGCGTTAATCCTCAAGTTAGGTTTAGGTTTAGGAAAACCGGGGTCCTTGTGCTGGTCCCATGGCCACGAACTAGCCTAGGCTAGGCAGACTAAGTGAGTGGGCAAAAAGAACACCATCAGTGATGCCTTGGTGCATGCTGGCTGAATGTATTTCACATCATTACAATTAGGGTTAATCCTCACGGGTTAGGTTTAGGAAAACCAGGGTCCCTGTGTTTGTCCCACGACCAGGAACTAGCTGAGGCAGGACAGACTAAATGAGTGGGCAACAAGAACACCCTCACCGATGCCTTTGTGCATGCTGGCTGAATGTATGGGGATTTAACATCTGCATTTTGGTTAGGGTGAATCCTCAAGTTAGGGTTAGGGTATGGAAAACTGGGGCCATTGTGTGTATCCCACGGCCAGGAACTAGCCTAGGCTGGGCAGAATAAGTGAGTGGGCAACAAGAACACCCTCAGTGATGCCTTGGTGCATGCTGGCTGAATGTATGGGGATTTCAGATCTGCATTATGGTTAGGGTTAATCCTCAAGTTAAGGTTAGGGTTAGGAAAACTGGCAGAAACTGGCTGAGGCAGGGAAGACTAAGTGAGTGGGCAACAAGAACACTGTCGGTGATGCCTTTGTGCATGCTGGCCGAATGTATATGGATTTCACATCTGCATTATGATTCGGGTTAATCCTCAAGTTAGGGTTAGGAAAACTAGGGTCCCTCCCTGTCCTGGTCCCGGGGCCAGGAATGAGCCTAGGCTGGGCAGACTAAGTGAGTGGGCAACAAGAATGATGTGTTTGTGCATGCTGGCTAAATGCATGGGGATTTCGCATCCTCATTACGTTTAGGGTTAATCCTCAAGTTAGGGTTAGGGTTAGAAAAACCGGGGTGCCTGTGCGTGTCCCATGGCCAGGAACTAGCATAGGCTGGGCAGACTAAGCGAGTGGGCAAAAATAACAGCCTCAGTGATGCCTTTTTGCATACTGGCTGAATGTATGGGAATTTTGCGTCCTCATTAGAACTTGTTCATACCCATGGTGGGTTTTCGTGTCATCTGAACCAAGGAGAGCGATGTAATCGTGGTTGCCAGGATCAGTTACAGAGCCGCTTGGCAAGAGCAGCAAAAAGGCTGTGCTACTCTTTGCAATTTTGCCAGTGCCGCCTCCAGCCTCCCTCACCAGTGACTGCCCCCACTGATGCCCTAATGGCACTTTTGAGCGAACTTCTTGCCTGCTCAATTTCCTTGTATGTTTCAGCTACTGTATCAAAGGGAGCACTGAAGTGGGATAGGTCTAGGGATGTATCTGTGAGTCTCGGGGGGGGGGCTGAAAGCGGCCCACTCGCCCCCCCAAGACTCTCGTGACTTACCCTCCCACCACTCGATCCACGCCGTGCCAGGGAAAAGAGCTTCAGTTCCCCGGCGTGTCAGTTCTGGTTCCCCTGGCGCTGCGTTTTTAGTGTAAAAACCAGGGCAACCCAGCTTGAAATGACCGCGATTTGCCATTCGCAGCCATTTTAAGCTGGGTTTTCCTGGTTTTTACGCTAAAAACGCAGTGCCAGGGAACCGGAAGTGACGTGACGGGGAACCTGTTGCATCACTTCTGGTTCCTGTTGTGCCTCCAGTTGGTCAGACAACTGACCAGCCGGGCCGGAGTGTGTTTGTGCAGCCTGACCCAGCTGGGCAGCCTTACCAATCAGCACCTGCTCAAAAGGCAGGTCCCAAACACACTCAGAGGCTGGAAGCAATTGTTTGTTAAGACAGCTACAGCCAGACGCTCCTGACATTCCCGACCTCAGACTTGTACCTTTGAACCTTGGAACGACCGTGACCACGACTTTGCCTGATCCCGAACTGGTTTACGTTTGCTCTGTTTTGGACTGATATATATATATATATATATATATATTGGCTTCGACCCTCGGACTGTGATAACGACTATGGCTTATCTTGGAACTGGATGGATTTACAACAGTTCCCTGGCGCTGCGCTGTGAGAGCAGGCGGGGGATGCTCGGGAGCACCCCTCCAAGCAGGTAAGCTCCCTCCTGGTTTACATCGCTATAGGTAACTTGACTCAAAATCAGTTCCCATGTTTTCTTGGGTCACATCTGCAGAGGTTGTTTAGCGAACAACCAATCCACCGTGGCTTATTCTGAGGGTGGCTTAGCATGACATGCGAACCTGCCCTGTGTTACAAGGTGCATGTGGACAGGTACTCATGGCTCACCTGAGAGAGGGGAGGGGGAGAGATAGAGAGTGAAAAGAGTACCACCAGGCAAGTTGGCATAGGAGGATGCACTTAAGGTCTCAGTTATCTTTCTGGCAGGTGGTTTGCAAACACTTCCCGGGAAGCAATTATCATGGGGGTGGGGGGTGGGTAACAAAAATAAAGACAATGAGGAATGCTATGCCCTCACTGGTCCCTCTATGACAGGGGTGCAAAAAGTTCAGCCTGTGGGTCACATGTGGCCCACCAAGCCATTTCTGGTGGCCCGCAAGACTGTCCTGCATCTGCCACTGCCGCTGCAAAAAGTTACAGTGGCACTGCCTGGGGTTATCTCTGAAGAATGGGATTCTCTTGCTAGAGTATAGCAAGAGAAACCTCAGGCTTTCCATAGCTAGAGATCAGAGGCAAGGAAGGGATTCCCTTGCTAGAACTAGCAATAGTCAGAGGCGTAGCGTGGGGGGTGCAGGGGGGGCCGGCCGCACCGGGCGCAACATCTGGGGGGGCGCACTCGCAGCTCTCTGCCCCAGCTCTTCCTCCTCCTGCTCCCCCCCCCAGAGGCGGCTGCCCTTGGAGAAAGGGGCGGATCAGCCGCCGCCGCCCCCTCGCTGCTGCCGCCGCCGCCGCCGCGCCCTGCCGGGTCGTGCGCCTCGGAGAGCGCGCGGGCGGGGCGGGAGGCGAGGAAGGAGGCGCCGGCCGGTGCGTCGCGGGCCGGGCAGGCGGAGGGCAGCCGCGCGCGGCGCGTGGGCCATGGAGCGCTGGAAGGGGTGCGTGGCGCTGGTGACCGGCGCCTCGGTGGGCATCGGGGCGGCTGTGGCCCGCGCCCTGGTGCAGCGCGGCATGAAGGTGGTGGGCTGCGCCCGGAGCGTGGACAAGATCGAGGTATGGAGGGAGAGAGAGGAAGGAAGGAAGAAAGAAAGAGAGAGAGAGAGAGAGAGAGAGAGAGAAGGGGAGGGAGGGAGCAATTGCTGCAGCAATTCTCGATCGCCTGCGGGAGAGGCTGTTTCGTGTGGACGCTCCCGCGGGTGGGTGGGCCGTCGACCCCTGAGCCGTTTCCCAGGTTCTGCTCTGAGAAGAAGAAGAAGAGGAAGGGGATCTCCTAGAGCCGCGGCCGGCCATGTCTGATCCCGCTCAGTCAGGTGCCCCAGGACCAGAAGGGGGAGAAAATGCTGGGGGGGGGGGCTGGACAACCTCCAAATGTGACCAGTAATCGCCGCCTGCAACAGACTCAAGCGCAGGTGGAAGAAGTGGTGGATATTATGCGTGTGAATGTGGACAAAGTCTTGGAGCGAGATCAGAAGCTATCAGAACTAGATGAACGAGCAGATGCGCTCCAAGCTGGTGCCCAAGTATTTGAAAGTAGTGCAGCAGCGCTCAAGAGAAAGTATTGGTGGAAGAACTGTAAGATGATGATCATGCTGGGAGTGATCTGTGCCATTGTGGTGATCGCAATTGCACAACCCTCTTTGGACATGGCTGTGCAACATCAGCCCTGAGGCGGAAGACTCTGGCCTCATCCATCGGCCAGAGAACCAAGGGCCACTGGGAGGCTGCACCCCATGCCTCCCAGGAGTAACATCACAGCAAGGGGGAGACCAACCTGGCCCCATACATCAGCTGGAGAGAGAGAAGCTGCAGGGAGCTTGTTTTGCCCTTCCCTGCCCCCCCCCCCAGAAGAAAAAAGAAAAAACCTATAAGAACCTTTTTTGGTGCCTGAGTTTTGCATTCTTCCTCTTCCCTCCCGATCCCTTTTCCTTTTGTGTCATGTCTTTTAGATTGTGAGCCTGAGGGCAGGGGACTGTCTTATTATTAATCTTTGTAAGCCACTCTGAGAGCCTTTTCTGGCTGAAGAGTGGGGTATAAATGCAATAAATAAATAAATAAATAAAATAAAAGAGAGGAGGGAGAGAAAGAAGGGAAGGAAGGAAGGAGAAGGGGGAGGGAGGAAGAGAGAAAGAAAGAAAGAGGAAGGGAGGAAAAGAGAGAGAGAGAATGAAGGGAAAGAGGAAAGATGGGGAATGAGAAAGGGGTAAAGAAAGTTGGGGAGACGAGAAAAGGAAGGATGGAAGGCAGATAGAAAGAAAGAGAAAGGGAGGGAGGCAGGAAAGGAAGATGAGGAAGGAGAGGAAAAAGAGTGACCGGGGAAAGGAGAGAGAAAAGAAGGAAGGAAGGAAGAAGAAAGAGAAAGAGAGAGAGAAAAAGGAAGGACAAAGCGGAGAACAGCAAAGGAGAGAGAAAGGAAAATGGGGGAAAGGAGGAAAAGAGGAAAGGGAAAAAGGATGGCGAGAGAAAAGGAGGAGAGAGAGAAATGGGAGAGGGTGGGAGGGTGAAGGGAGGAGGGGAGAAAAGGGGGGAGAAAGGAAAGAGGAGGGCAAAGAAGAAAAGAGGTACATTTTTAAAAAGCCAGGAAAGGAGGAGGGAGAAAGGAAATGGGCTAGAAAAAGAAGGGAAAGGGGCGTGGGGAAATGGGATCGGGGGACGGATGAATGAAGAAATGGAGGAGGCAGGAGTTGAGTGAACTTGTGAAGGGACAGGGGGAAAGCGGGAGGAGGCCCGAGCAGAGCAGAGCAGAGCGGGGTGTGTCTTCTTCTTCTTTTCTTCTTCTTCTTTTCTTCTTCTTTTCTTCTTCTTCTTCTTCTTCTTCTTCTTCTTCTTCTTCTTCTCTCCTCCTCCTCCTCCTCCTCCTCCTCCTCCTCCTCCTCCTCCTCCTCCTCCTCTTGGGGAGTCTCCCTTATTGCTTCTCCCTCTTTCTAGACCTCTGTGTGACCTCCCCGAATTTAAATTAATCTGTATATTATATACAGATTGATATCTTGCACTTCTATTAAAGAATTACAATTAGAGGTACAGGATTGAGGAAGTTGGCTCCATCTAGCCCAGTCTTGGATCATCTCCAGGGTATGGTTCCATTTTGATGTTTAGTTTTTGTTCTTGATATTTTTTGTCATTTACGATGGTTGTGAGACGACATATAATAGCATGGCCCATGCTAGGTTACTACATTTGTAGATTTGTATTCATAGACCTGCTGAAAATGTGGAGAATGTGTAATGCATGTTCGCACTCAATAAAGTGTTTGAAAATAAACTTGTATTTAGATGCATTTTACTTTAATTACATCAGTATTTTCATAACAAACAATACATGTGCTTAGGGGGTAAGGGTTTCTTTAACTAATCTAGTGGAAGAGCCTCGAGTGCTAAAATCCACGGGTTAGGGGGCGCAAATTACTTGCCTTGCCCCGGGTGCTGACAACCCACGCTACGCCACTGGCAATAGTGCTAGCTATATAAAGCCTGGTGTTTCTCTTGCTAGAGCTAGGACTAACAAAGGAATCCCTTCCTTATTTCCAATAAGCCTGGGGAGATATGGGAAGGGTTTCACTTGCTAGCACTAGCCAGACTTGTGTGTGTGCATGTGCAAATGCATGCATCCACCATGCATGCATGTATGGCCCCTTGGCACTGCCCAATGCGGTTCTTGGGGCCAGAAAGCTGTGCACTCCTGCTCTGTGTGTTTTGGTAAGCACAGTCGCCCCTTACAGAATGCTGAAGCATGGAACAACCTAGCAGCCTACAAAGAGGAAATACTCTCAGAGTTTGCCAGCCTTGATGCTGGTTCTCCAAGCTGCTGCTCTGCCTCCTATACAGAGACCGCACAGAAGACATTTGGGCAGTTAATAGGGGGGGAAATCCCATCCCTTAGAGTTATCTGAGAGCCCACCCTTTCCTGATGTTCTGGCCTGTGATTGGCCCACACACACACTATGTTATAGGAGGGCAAGCTGGGTGACCTGGGCTAGCCACTAAGGTTTTATGGCTAGCCCAGGGCTCTCCAACCTTGGGTCCCCAGATGTTGCTGGACTACAGCTCCCAGAATCCCTTGCCATTAGCCATGCTGGCTGGGTATGCTGGGAGCTGTAGGCCAGCAACATCTGGGGACCCAAGGTTGGAGAGCCCTGGGCTAGACTCTAGCCACTATGCTACACTGCAAATGCAATTCTTGGTTTAATTAAACAGAAAATTAATGCATTGTGAGTATTGATTTTGTATAAATGTTTGAGCAAATAGTATGTATATTGATGTAGTTTAATGTATATCACAATGGACTTGATGTATTTTAATCTCCCTTGAAACTGCTTAGATATACATATATTTAATTTGGTAAATGGTATATAAATCTATTAAATAAAGTAATAATAGATGATCATGGTAGTGGGTCAAGGAAAGCAAATGAAACCCCAAGGGGGCATTCAGAAAATCCATTTTTATGCCCCTAGAAGCTTTACAAGTGCCTCCCTCCCATAAACGTATGAATGATATCTAGTTTTAATGATGGTCAAGAAAAGGGCCTAGAAGGAGGGTTTATTAAAGCGCCGTTCATTATTGTCATTGTGCTGGAAAGGATAATTTTCCCTAAGAGAAATGGTGACATATACACAATAAAGTCCTTGTCCCTGTCATGACAGCTCCGGAGCGCGCCATCGTTACCACCTATGTCACACAGCAGGTGTGCCTGCCAGGCGGGTGACAGCCGCGCTGACTCCTCTGATCAACACATAATTACCTCTGAATAAAAAAATGCATGTGGAAGTTAGCTGGACATAATGGATGGAGGACCCAGGGCAAATAAAATAAAATCAAAAATAAAATAATGAAAAATTTTGAAAATTAAAGCCAACAAAATAAATAAATAAATCTTTGGAGTGTGACACACAGCACCGCCTGAGGGAAGGAGAGGGTTAAGGAGAGCCGCAGGGAGCCAAAGCAACCTTGAGAAAACTGCTGCAACTGGGCAGCTGAGAGGTTATCCTGTTTATATCCTTCCTGTCTTCTTTTTGGATAGAGAAGGTCACTTGGTTAATAGTAGGATGCCCCTGACACAAAAAGGTCCCTACTGATCAGTGCTCTCTTCTGCCCTGATCTCACCATATATCTCTCTTACAGCATCTGTATGGCTTCCATTTGCAGAATTCACCCCCCTCCGCGCACGCGCACGCACACACACACACACACACACACACACATTGCCCTCCACTTCCCCCCCCAGAAGATAATAAATATCATATCACAAGGATGGCAGTGCTCCTTCATGGAACACTGACTGTTTATTAGAGGCAAAAAAGTTTAAGAGAAATGCTAACAATGTTCATTAATGGGCTGCATCCAGGTTTAATGAGGCATGTCAATATGCGGACTGGGCAACATCAGTGGCATAATAGTGGTGGTAAATGGGAGTAATTGTATCCAATTGTACGGCGCAGCTTCCAGGAATGAGCCCGAACTGCCAACTGACAATGACAGAGCAATTATGGGAAGGCAAGCGAGCTGTGTCAAATTAGCACTCGATGAGAACTCATTTTTCAGAGATGGGCTTGCTCTACAACACCACAAGTGATGGCTACTTTATTGTGAGTGATAGGAAGACCAGCACTTAGACTGATGTTCTGATTTGTCAATAGCTGTATTTGAAAGCTTAGTGTCACAAATATATAGAGATATTCAAGCGGAGAGGCGCACTGCTCATGATCCGAAGGATAAGGATGTTGTGGAGAAGGTCATCTGTCAGTGTGAGCTGTCAAAGAGAGATCACACTCTATGAAAGGGGAACATTCAGCCGACTTAAGTAATTACCTTTGACTGAGATTTGAAGATGTCTTCTTTTGTTGGCCTACATTGACTGCATAATTTATAATTTACCACAATCAGCAAAGAGCCAGCAGTGGTAACCAAGAAAGTCCTGATTTTATTCCTCATCACTACAATTTTTTTTTACTGTCTTGCTGCTTTAGGATGGAAAAGTGCCAATATTGAAAATGTAATTTCTCTCCCAAACAAAATATTTAAAACCAAACCAGTATATCTATTTTACTTCTGGTACACATTATCCTATAAATCACTATATATTATTCTGGCTTGCTTTGTTGGATAAAGGCATAATTTAATTTTGTCTTTCTATTCTAATTATATATATATATATATATATATATATATATGAAAGAGTGATGTGGAGTACTAAGTATTGAAACTGTAATCCACAGCCTATTTTGAGATATAGATCAATTTGATATACTTGTCAGAACTGAAGAGAGATAAGTATTGTAGCAAATATTTTAGAAGTTTGTGGATTAATAGAATTTTTATTACCGTACTTGATATCTTTTTCCTGTGTAATCTTAGTGGATCAATGTTTGAAAAGTCATTTCTTAGCCTTTAATAATCTCAAAAATAAAAGATAATGGATGACCAATTATGCTTTGGGGTATAACAAGTATTACATTTTTGTTTTTTATCTTAATAGGAAAAAATCTACTTATGTAGATACGAGGTTACATTTTATTAACTGAAAATATTACATAAATGGTTACCATGGGCACTTTTATATCTTTATTCCATCTATTTTTGTTGTTGCTGAAAGTCATATTGGATTTGGCACCCTTATTTTAATTTCAGCTGCTGTATGTGTTGCTGTGTGGTCATTTGGCCTCAAACATTTGGCTTCAGACAGGCTGATGGTTTCATTGGGAGTGACTGGATGATTAATGAATGGTAACAAACAGAAACCTGGGACTTACATGCCTTCTGGCCAAAAACTGCCATTTAATTCCAGGTGTATTGATTAGCTGTAGTGCTATTGACAAAAGGATTAATTTAAGTACTTTAAGTCAATGTTACTTCTGTTGGAAACCCCACCTGTAGGCACCAGGAAATCGCAGTACAAAGCTAGTCAATTAATATGATGTCAGTTATTGACATAAAAAGGTCTGTATATTCTCTTATTTAAAATGCCATTCAGCTGTTTTATACATGACTGGGTGGTTCATCAAGAAATTATGTTCAAAATGGCTATTTGCAGGCTTTCCATGTTTTCTGATTATGACAGGTTTCCTCCTCATTTTAAGAATTCATCCCAAATGTCCTGAGGTTCACAGTTTAAAAGTAGACCGTGTGCTCATTTATTCTGAAACTTTATCTATCTATCCATCTATCTATCTAACTATCTACCTGTTTCAAACTTGGT
The DNA here is from genome assembly GCA_021292165.1 of Shinisaurus crocodilurus. Lineage (NCBI taxonomy): Eukaryota > Metazoa > Chordata > Lepidosauria > Squamata > Shinisauridae > Shinisaurus > Shinisaurus crocodilurus. The sequence goes on along the minus strand of CM037879.1, from coordinate 218,525,330 downwards.
TAGCCCATTTAATTCAATGCCTCTTTCTCTTTCCTTCCTCTCGCTGCCCTGGGCCTGCTATAATGGTAGAAAGCTGTTTAATTCACAACACCCCTAGCAGAGTAGGGGCCCCGTCATCTGTTCTACAGTGAATTTGCCACTTAATAATGGAATAGAGCATCAAAGTGCCACTTAGGTCTCCAACTGTATGTATGACTGTCAAAGCGGTGTTTTTAAAAACACACACACCAAAAAATAGGTAAAGGAGGGGGGGAAACACCCTTGATTTGTCTTTACTACTGGAATGTGAATTTGTCAGCCAGGTTTTGAAATCACAACAGCATTGCTTGCATCCCTAGCGAGATGTCGAAAACTTGACAGGTACATATTTTTTCAACTACAAGGACTCCTATAATGAAAACTAAATACACAAATCTTTTTCTTTCTTTCCCCACCCCCCTTTCTCTTGACACATAGTTGTTGCCAATGGGATTTAATGTTCAGGTTCAAGTTGTCAAGTGAAATAACCAATAAGCAATCTAAGCAGTCAGTGTACAGATATTCAAAAGCAAAAATGCCTGGCTCCTTGTGATATAGTGGAAACATTTGAGTGTATAATTAACTAACTGAGGAACCGAGGGCACTTAATCTTCTGCCTAATGGCAAGTTCAGCCCATCACCGTGTATCTCCAGGGGACAAAACTATGGCTTGGTTTATGCTCACCAAGGCTTTTGGGTTGTCATTGCTTTTCTTTATTCATCATTTTCTTAAGTCCTGGCATGATTTAATTCATCATTACTCACTTCAGGAAAGAATTAACAAGGTAAACTAAAGTTTATACTGAAGGATTGTTTATCATCTTCCACATTTTTAAATAATAATAATAATTGTATGCTTTTCTGTCTTCCAGTTCTATAGCATGGAAGTAGTTACAACGGTGATGTGCTTCGATGTATATAATGAGTAGTATCCAACGTTGCTCATGTGCTAGCAGCATCCACTGGCTGCTAGCACAATGGGAAGCTAGTGGATCCTGAAGCAAATTGAAATGAGCCAAAACGCTCATTCCCCGAACAGGGCAGGTGAATGGAGCTTGCAGAAGGGAACTCCGCTGGCCGGTCCTTTTCAAAAAACCAATGTTTCTGCTCATTTCTGGGGTTGCTTTAGGAAACACTTGCTTCCTGTTCCACTGGTGCTGGGTCCTGCTGGTGCAACAGAAACAGCAGGAGTGCAGTGGCAGTACTGGATACTTCCCAATATGTCTATGTAATTCTTTCTGATACATGGATTTGATCCAGGAACTGCCTGGAGGGCTCCACTCTCGGAAGATTCCTCTGACCGATTTGGGGGATCTCCTTCCCTTCCGCTCCATAGCCCGCCCCATCTAGCAGGGTCCCACGGTCCTACGTGTATCATTTTCAGGGGGCTGGAGGGGCTGACGTGAGCGAGAGAGTCTGCTTTCGCCAGCACTGTTGCAATCACCTAAATTTGGATCCAGCCCAGACTGTACATCAGTTCAGAGCAGTGAGCAATAAGTGGGGGAATTCATGGGACAGTTAACCTTTCATTTAAACAGAATACAGCGAGTAAGTGTGTCTGTGTGAGCCCCTACAGACAAACAGACAAACAAACTACCCTGGGGCCTCACTCCAGGTTAGCTTTGTACAATCCTGAGGAGGAGTCAGGGGGATTAGAGGAGACCTAAGAAGATAACGTGCTGCAAAATAGCTAATAGTACTGCTTAGTAGTGCTGCTTGTGTAGGGAACCACTTTTCATCCTCTCCCTGTCTTGGTATCTATCTAAGCATGCCTGAGACCACTTGAGCTTCCTTGCTTTCTTTGACTTAAACCTCCCAGCAGCCCCTGTAAAAGGCAGTAAGAATTGATGGATGACAAGCCATGGCTGGCTCACTTTGTGTCTGCTTGTTCATTCTGTTGTTTCCTCCGTCTTCATCAGACCCATCCCTTCCTGGGGCTGCATCAGCACTGAAACCTGCTGACTCCATTTGCCCTTCTCCTGCAAGTTTGACTTTAGTTAGATCTCACCTAAGCTTATTTCTTCACCCGCCTCTCCCAATTCAGCCAATGTTCAAGACTACCCTGCCTGCAATAGGCAAGCATGTTTGCATGTGTACTATTCAACAAGGGGCTGGAGATCCTAAGGAGAATGGAATGTTGCCCCAGACAGATTGCAAACAGAGGAGGATTTTTGGACGCCTGGTGGACTGTGTCCACACAACAAAAACAACAGAGAATCTTGTGGCAGCTTCAGACTTTTGCCATAATGAGGGGGGGAGGGGTTTAGTCTTTAAGGCACCACAAGACTCTTGCTTGTTTTTGGCTCACCTGTTGACTTTCTGCTTGGCACACAGCTCTTAAAAACACATACAACCGGGACTTTGACTTTCCTGTTGCTTTCCCCCAGTGTACACATGGTAAGCAGAAGGGGAAACAGAAGACGTATCAGTGGCATGCTAAGGAGAAGGTAGAAGAAAGTGTTTCACATGCAAGAGAAGCCATGAACAAAAAGGTATTATAGCCTTTTACAAGCTATTCTAACAGGGCCAAATCAGAGTCAGACATTGCTTTAAATCTGTATCTAACAGCTACTCTTTTTCTTCTTCATTGTTACACTAGAGCAGTGCTTCTCAAATAGTGGGGCGGGCCCCCCAAGGGGGGCGCGAGGCTCCGTAAAGGGGGGCTCGTTTGACCTCAGTTAAAAGTTTTTTTTAATATTGTGTTCCTTTAAATCCTGTGCTCCTTTAAATCTTTTCTGCTACAGTTAATAAAGCTATTCTTTGTTGTAAATTGATCCACATTTCTTTCTTTTTTTATTCTCTTATACGTTAATAAGGATACAGTGTTATGCAGAGGTGTACTTATAACAATTTTATAGACAAATGATACTATTTACAGTCGCGCGGGGGGCGCGAAATGTTTTCTTCTTCCTAGGGGGGGCATGACAGAAAATAATTGAGAAGCACTGCACTAGAGTAGGTGCAAGGGCCCCAGTCTGGATCTTTAAAGCCCCCCCCATCCCCCACGCTAGGAGCCCAGTCCAGATCTGGAGTCTTGTGCCTACTCTAGAGTAAAAATGGGGCCAACGTAGCTGCTAGATATAGATTTAAAATAATGTCTGTTTTGGCCCTAAATTACCCTGGGAGCCTCCACAAGCAGAGCTGTCTCCATGTTGCAGAAGCTCCCTTCCCAACATGTGGAAGGGAATTACCGCATGAACAGGGCTTGAGTCATAATAGAAATCACTTTGGTGAGTTGGTGGATTGACTGTTTAACTGTTGACTTTTCATCCTTGCTAGAAGAAGCTGCAACAGTAGAAAACATGCTAAATATTTCTTTGCCCTACGTATCTCTGCAGAAGCCCTGAGAGAGTTGCAGGGAGTTTATTTTCAACATTTCCAGGACCACCATGAACCAAAAACAGAGGTGTGTGTGTGTATGTGTGTGTTTTAAATAAAGATAAAGAAACTTGACCAATTCTTTGGTATCACAGCAGACAATGGGAAAAAAGAAAAGCTCATTTTACATAATTATCTCCTTTTTGACATTTCTTCATTTGCAATGAAGTATATCTGAGAAATTTGTTTCAGTTTGTTTTTGATCGTATTTTCCCAGCTTGCACCTTCTGGACCGAATACAGACTTTGACAAAATCTGCAGTTGAAGTCCATATATTTCTGAGCTTGCAGTATGATTCACAGATACACACCCCAAATGCATTTGGCAGCATGCAAACATTTGAAAAATGTGCATGAAAAAATTTGCACTTTCAAAAATGCACACAAAATATGCTTTAATCAATGGGAGAAGAATGCATACATTTCAAAAATGCACAGAATTGATGCGTATATTTGGGGAAATACGTATGGATTTTCATGCAAAAAGACAAAAACGATATGGACTCGAATCAGAACAAGCTTCGAGATGGAGCTTGGAGAACTTTGGTGATCTCACGTTTTGCCAATTTGTACTAGGAGTGTATATCGTACCGGGGGGGCACCCCTCCTCTCCTCGCAGGCCCCCCCTGATGCCCGGATTTTCCGCAGCGCAGAGCGATTCTCCGCGCCACTCGAGCAGCCACGCCAGCAGCGCAGGGTCCCGTCGCGTCGGCACAGGGTCCCATCGCATCACTTCCGTCCAACCGGAAATGCCGCGACGGCGTGGCAGCTCAGACGGAGAGGCGAGCGGGGAACAGGGTAAGGCCCGCGAGTCTCGGGGGCACGAGCGGGGCCGATTTCGGCCTCATTACAGCCCCCCCAGACAAGCGGTAACATCCCTATGTACATCCCTGTTTGCAATACAAACGAATGAATGATCTTCAGCAATCAATGGCATAACATACTCCAGGGAAAGGAGGGGCAGGTCTCCTTGTCAAGTTGTGATGGCAGCAAAAACTAAAAGGTGAGGTTCACACACCAGGTCCACTTTGGATTGGATCTCAGACCTTCCTGGGGGTCCAGTCCAAAATGGATCAGATATTCAGACCAGGGATGGAACCCTGATGGGGTCAGGGAAGAAATGTAATGACCAGCCTAAGGGCTGCTGGACAGTCTCAGTCACTAGACACACTGCACATGTGTGGTGCATCCAGGGCAGCTCAGCAACATGGTTACTAAGATGGCCATGTGTCCTCTTTTACAGAGGATAGTCCTCTATTTTGAAGGCATACTCTATCTGAAGGGCTGTCCAGTCCAAGTGTGGTTTAAAGATGAAGAACCATCAGAAGGATAACTGGGCCTTCAAGTTGCCCATCAACAGCACCTGGACAGCAGGCTGAGCGAGGCATGGAGGTCACAGTCTTCCACACTATGGTGAGATGTACTGCATTTCTATTTAAATTATAATAATAATGTCTAAATTTGCATCTACACATATAAATTGGCATATGCAACATTTATGCAAAATTGTGTCCTATTTTGTCCTCTTTTTTGGTGATGTGTTTCTCTTTTTTTCAGAGGCCACCCTGGAACTATTCTCATGGGAACGCGCATAGGAGCATCAAATCATAGAATAGTAGAGTTGGAAGGGGCCTATAAGGCCATCGAGTCCAACCCCCTGCTCAATGCAGGAATCCAGGTCAAAGCATCCCTGACAGATGGCTGTCCAGCTGCACCTTGAATGCCTCCAGAGTGGGAGAGCCCACCACCTCTCTAGGTAGTTGGTTCCATTGTCATATTGCTCTAACAGTCAGGAAGTTTTTCCTGAAGTTTAGCCAGAATCTGGGTTCCTGTAACTTGAGCCCATTATTCTGTGTCCTGCACTCTGGGATGGTCGAGAAGAGATCCTGGCCCTCCTCTGTGTGACAACCTTTCAAGTACTTGAAGAGCACTATCATATCTCCCCTCAGTCTTCTCTTCTGAAGGCTAAACATGCCCAGTTCCTTCAGTCTCTCCTCATAGGGCTTTGCTTCCAGTCCCCTGATCATCTTTGTTGCCCTCCTCTGCCCTCATCTGTGGCCTCAGTGAAAGAATTCATTTTTATGGCAAAAAGTAGAGCACTGCCCTTGGTGACATGGCTGCAGTCAGGCCTCTTTCCCTTGACACTGGGTGGCTGGTTCCTAGCATCAGATGCATTGGGTCCCCTGGAATTCCTGCCATAAATGGGGTGTGCCTTTGCCTCCTTCCCCACCCATCACAATGACAGACAGTTGGCTAGTTGTGCTGAAAGGGGTGGCAGCTTCTAATGCATCTCATGTACAAATAAGTAATGCTCTTGTCAGAAAGGAAGAAAAACCCACTACCGGAGCTGTTCAGGGAACACTCTATCCTAATAACAGAGGTAATTTCAAACATTTTGCCCCATATCAGCTAGAAGCTTACCAAATAGATAATACACACATTATAGGTAAGATGCTTTGTGTTATCTGGAAGTCTGGATAGCTCAAGGTTATATGGCTGGGTTAATAGGATGAGATACATGGTTAAACACTCAGTCTTCTAAGACAGAGTCATAAAGCAGTAGGATGAAATACTGCTGCAGGGGTGGTCAGACTGTGGCTCTGGAGTCGTGTCAGCTTGACTAGTTCAACGGCAGCTTCCAGGCAGTGCAAGAAGAAGATAGTTCAAGACAGAGGCTTATCCTTATCTCTTCCTCCCTCCTCCCTCAGCAGATCATTTCCAGCCACAGTATCTGTAATGAAGGTAACACTTGAGGGGAGAGAGATGGTGGTGGTGGGAGCTAGGGCAGCACCATCTTTGAGAGGACCCTGAGTAAGGTGCCCTCCAGCCCCTTACATGCTTTGTACGACTAGGCAAGTGCATATCATTGCCTAGATCAATGTTCTCCAACCTTGGGTCCCCAGGTGTTTTTGGCCTACAACTCCCAGCATGCCGCAGCCAGCATAGCTGGCTGGGCCATGCTGGGAGTTGTAGGCCAAAAACATCTGGGGACCCAAGGTTGGAGAACACTGGCCTAGATGTTTTGGTACAGGCTGTGGCCTTCAATACAATCAACAAGTTCTCCTCACCATTCTTGCCACCACTGAACAGTCATCCAGGAGGTGTGGGAAGTAATCAGGGCCTGATTCAGACTGTAAACCCTAAATGGTTTACTTGATATTATAGTTGGGTTATCTGGCCAAGTGGTAAAAAAGAGAATCTTACTGCATTCCTGCTTCCCTGGAGTTCTGAATAGATGAAGGAGTCTGGTAATATTCTTATCCCTACTTGGTAGGAAAATACAAGTGGAGGACAATGCAGTGCCACCACTTGGTAGGACAATACACAGAGCATCCTTTTTTATCCTGGGGTGGTGGTGCTAAACAAACAGCTAGGGTGAGGTTTAAACCATCCACATGTGGTGGTCTCAATCCAAATTGGGCCCCCACATACTTATTTGTGAGTAAAAACCAAAAAGAGGGTAAGCTTTTAATGTATTGTATATTTAATGTAATGTGTAGTTTGACCTAAGCCCTCTTCTGTCATTATTAAAGTATGTTTTTTAAACACGGGAGAATAGAAAGCATGCTCATTCCACCCTCCTCTGTGGTTGCTCTCATTGCATTGAGCACATGTAGGGTGACTTTGTAAAGAGGAGAGCCTTCCTCTATCCATGAGGGCTCTCCACATGATCCAGAACACTGGATAATAAGCAGTTACATAGATGCACACAATTTTCATCCTCTAATGTTCCAGCCATTCTGTGGGAAAAAGAAGGGTCATGTGGCCCAATGGCTTTAAGGTTTCTAGTGGAGCAAGCCCAAGGGTTTATAAAAATAGACACTTCCCCAATTGTTGACCACTTGCAGAGACAACCAACAGAAGGGGACCATTGGAATGGATGTCATTGGCTTGCAGTGGGGGAGGAGAAAGATTCTGTTTCCTAGCCAATCAAGATGTAGGGTTAGGATCCAGACCTAGTTATGCTAAGAGTAGATACACTGAAATCAATGGGACTTAATTTAATCATGACTAACTTGTCCTATTGATTTAAATAGGTGTCTGGATCCAGCACATATACTGGGATACATCTTCTAGAAAGATCTTGTACCAAACATAGGAACTATGCATGCCTCATCAGGAAGCCTCACCTCCAAATGTGAGGAACACTGTTAAAATGTTCAGATTATTTAGGCCAACCACATGACCTAATGCAGAATAAGAGCTGCTGTACAGAAGCCAGAACTGCCACACTCTCTTCTCTGAGGGGGGAAATGGGTAGAATCCACTTAAAACTGCACATGCAAAATACCTTCTTTTTTTTATGGGATTGTCTTGAATTTTGACACATATCTCAAATTTATTTTGGAGTGCTCTTTCAAATGCACACCCTTCCTTTTCACCCAGATACATCCACATGTTAGTGAACAAAGCTTTAAGATATTTTTTTTTAACTTTCAGCTAAATTTAACTTTACCCATCCAATAAAAAAGAAATAAGGGAGCCTTTATTATCTCCCTGGATTTCTGGGTCTGATACCACATCATAGTGAAGTGGTTATTAGAGACAATGGCCTACCAAGGTGAAGTTTGTAATAAAGCCTATTATGTGGTTTCACCATTGACACTAATGGAATGTAACAGTGATTTAGAATGATTTAATGGTTTCCAGGTTGTGCTCTAAACGTGCTCTTTATATTATGATGTATATCACAAAATCTAATGTGGCTGTTGTGATATATTGACAGTATTCATGCTGTTTCTTTTTTTCATTTCTTTTTTCTTTGGGGGGGTTTGAGAATTTTAAAAACTGTCAAAAATGGAAATTAATACACTGCAACTGCTTTATTTTCAAGAGTCCTTTAAAAAAAACCACACACCCCCACGTATATGCATAAATTTCTATTTGGTGTCATGCTTAAGCTAATAAAATCATTTGCATTTTTATACCAAAGTAATAAAAGCCGAGTAGATGGAGGTACATTTTAAAGCCCAATTTGGATTGGGAATTGTTGTAACGCTTCCTTAAAATCTGTTTATGGAATAAACATTGGATGATTATATGAACAAGCAAATCTATTTATCTAGCCTACCGAAATGTGTGTTTAATGCTAAGCAGAAAACAGGGCGATTGTTACCGATTTATTTAAAAGTAAAAAAGAAGAAGAAAACCTTAAGGTTTGCTGGTGTCCCTTAGGTCATCACTTAGATTTCTTATTTTTTTAAAAAAATAATAATAATCTTTATTATTCGAACAGACACACAGATGTAGCATGAAAGAGCTGCATGCAGCTCAAAATGCTTGTGGGCATCTCAGCGATGCCTGACCTATTTGCTTTAAGGCATTTTGTGGTTCCATCATGTAGGTTAAATAACAGTGAGAGAACTTCTCTGCATTTGTCAAAAAGACCTTCTCCTCCCTGTTAATGTAAAGGCTACACTGTCAAACCGACCATCTCTCATGAGCACCCCTCTCCCCGTTTACTACTTCAAGGAAGAGTGTCGGGTCGCTGTCCTCGCCAAGGAATATGTCACAGTGATGACCAGGGCTTTTTTTCTGGTGGAACTCACCGGAACTGAGTTCCAGCACCTTTTCTTCTATTAATTGCATTACAATTTAATCGCCATCTATTCCCGAGGAAATGTAATCCAAGAGTTCCGGTACCTTTTTCTCCAGAAAAAAAGCACTGGTGATGACCCACAGAGGACAGGGGCAACAAGATCGGGGTTCCAATTTATTTGGCAAATGCAGAAGCAATGATCCCCAACATGTGATCAAATGCATCCTTTGGAGGGGTGGGAGACCTTTTTGAAACATTGCATCCATTTAACTGACTCCTGTTGGGGATGGGAGGAGGCTAAGGGTACAAGAATTAAATTAATATCTCTTTCCCCTTAAGCTTCTTGGTATAGACAGGGAGACATTCATCAGAATGCATTCATTGTGAGGGCTGAAGGTGCCTGTGTGTCAGAAAGGGAGAAGGGGAGGGGAGTTGAAAAGAGTGATTGAGTGAGAAAGAGCTGGAGGCAGAGAGGTGCCACTTCAATCCCACACAAAATCAACCCGAAAGCGCTATCTCCTTTCCTCTGCTTCATTTGTAAAGTGAGAGGTGCTGGAGTCTCTCCTGACTTGGTGTGATGGCTTCTGATCTGGAAGACCTGTCTCTTCAACCTAGGAGCTGGGGGTGGGGTGGGGTGGGGTGGGGAGGGGAGGTGTATGTCTTGGCTGTGACTGTTCAGTAATGAGAGAGAGGCTCTGAAATCCACCTATCTAGGACCAAGACGCAAGTACAGGGGGTGGGGGAAGCACTCAGTAAACCTCCTGGCCAATTTAAATGACCATTATGATGTAGAAACATCACCACCTTGTATCTCTTCAATATTTATGCAATCAAATGGTCTTTCAAAAGGGCTCCCATGTGTCCAACTTGTATATTGCAATTCCTTTGTTTGTTTGTTTGTTTAGCTCCTTATATCTTGCCTTTCTGTTCAAGGATCAGTCATAATGGTCTGGTCTCAAAAATTTTCTACCTCTGACAGATGGAGACTTCCTCCAATGGGAAGAGCCCTTCCTTAGTGGAATGAGGCCTTCTGTTGGAAGAAGCTCCTTACATCAGACCTAGTGAATCTTTCAGTCCAATCCAACATTATGAAAGCCATAATACAACATTGAAAAGCAACAGAAATAAAACAAAATGTCTGAAATCAAAACAACAGCAACTAAAATTAATAGATCAGATCATCAGCATCACAAAAAAAATTAAGAAGTAAAATGCAATTGCCACTTAAAACGATTAAATGCCTTCCTTCCTGCTGTGTCAAGGCACCTAATGGTCAAAAAGGAAGGAGCGCTACAAACTTTCCTTGGGAAGCAGTTCCAAAGCTTTGGTGACACCACTGAAAAAGTCCTGTCCCACATAGCCACCAACTGTAATTCTGATGTCAGGGGCATGCCAACCTCAGCCCTAGACAGGGAACCCAGAAAGATAACATGGTTGAGGGTATTGAAAGCCGCTGAGAGGTCAACACACTCTCCTGTCCATTTCCCAGCATAGGTCATTCACCTAGGTGACCAACAATGGTGCAGTTAGATAATTTAGACTCTGAATTTCATGGTTTTGTGTGGGGACCCTCTTCTTTAGATGGTAACATGTATTACTTCACTTATGTCAAAATGTGGTAAGCCAACCCTGTTGCATTTGGGGGCCCTCTTGCTCATTCTACTGTGTGGGACCCTGAACCACTCCCCCAAATTCCTGCCCTGATGGCACCACAAGTAACCAAGGCCGTCTTTGTCCCCAAACCAGGTCAGAACCCAGACTGAAAATCATCTAAATAAGCATGTTTGTAATACCAATAACAAGGTAACATTTTAAAGATTTGTTGACCCCATCAATTTACAAGACTGACGGTACTTTCACAAGACAACTTTAACCATGTGAAAACCATCAGGAGAAGTCACCTTATGAATCCACTGTGCCATTTAAGCCACTGTGGTTGAGAAGTTCCATCAACTTGAAAGATCTCAAAAGAAAGAACAATGTGATTCATCTCCTCAAACTGTCCACAAATATATAAGTTTTCAAGGGTAAAGGATATTATTGTCTGGGGGGGAAAAGGGTTTTATAAATAGATTACTTGAATAATGACTTTGGGGCACTGAACTGCATGAGGACAAGCAGGACTTCTTTTTTTCTTTTTCCAAAGGTGATTTGTTTTTGACACTGAAGTTATTTCAAAGTTATAAGCAAACTATTTCTCCAGAGATGTTCCTTTATTTTTGTTCCCTGCCTTCCCTGCAGAGAGACTGGGAGTGCCATAAAGAACAAAATTAAGCAAGGGGGGCTCTTATATAACCTGCCTGTTCTCTAGCAAAAATGAGGGCATTGCAGTCACTCAAGCTCTGTGTACAACAGTGAAAGGAGATGGAGACCGGAGGAGGTTGCCCTGTGATATATGGAGCTTCTTTTACAGCCAATAAAGTTATAAGAACCAATACATATTTGCTTCCTTCTGATCTCACGTTGGTGTTTTAACTTTAGACAATCTGTAAGAGCCAGTATTTTCTTTCCTCTTGCATGAATTACAAACATAAAAATAAGAAAATATGAGTTCAGATTCTCTTCTGAAGCCCGTAACCACAATTTATATTTGAAAATAAATGTTGAGATGCCTGTCTTAATCATATTTGTTAATAGTCGATCAGTTTTAAAGGACACACAGTTTATATATTCTTCTCTCCAGCCCATACTTATTGGAATGGGTTCCAAAAAAGCTTGGCCAAACTAGACGTGACATTTGGTAGCACAGCCGCTACCAAAAATAGAAAGTGCATGTCTAGCTCCTCCTCTGCCTTCATAACATTTAGGACACAATCCTATTCATGTTTAGACAGAAAAAACTGGAGAAGGGCTGGGGGTTGGGGAATACTGGGGAAGGAGATGGGGAATGCTGGGAGTTTTAGGAGTTCTTTCTGTCTAAACACAGATAGGATTGCACCCTCAGTAGAATTTTGTCATGATAGTCCACAGTCCTTTGCCGAACAATGATATGCAGTGGGATCATGTCATCATGTCAAGATGTCGCGGCATGAGATTTCTTGTGGACACCTGGAAGGGGCGGTGGAGCAAGAAATATGACGGCCATTTTCAATGGCAATAAAAAATTATTAGTATCATGTCTAATTTGGCCCTGACTAATCCATACACATTTCTTTTGGACTGAGTTATCATCATCATCATCATCATCATCATCATCATCATCATCATCATCATCATCATCAAACCTAAGAGAGTCTTTTGTTTATCTGGCTTCCAGACCTTTCAACTTGTATGTTTGCAAGCAATACATTTCTGTGCCGATATTATTTCTTCTCAAATATTTTGCTGAGTGGGGAAATAAGAGGAAAAATAAGGGTTTTCTAATCAGGTGACTAGCCCGCTGAGTCTTTTCACATTTAGCCTTTAAAGCCACCATTGAACAATCTCTCTCTCTCTCTCTCTCTCTCTATATATATATATATATATATATATAAACTGGAAACAATTAATCAAGTTAGTTACCCCTTTCCTTTCCAATCCTCTTGTATTACTAAAAGGTTGAGTAAAAGACCTCTGGGAAGCGAGGGCAATTTTTGACATGGGTCTCAACAGATTAAACTATGCAGGGACAATACAGAATACATTGGAGCAATAACATTATCACATCATAGGCTGATTGAGAGGCATTTCCTTGCATTTCTGTCCTTTTACCATAAGCCAATAGTAGCCACAGGCATTTGACTGGAGAGCCCGGAGGATTGACAGGCCTGGCAGTCATTACACGCTGGATTGAATACTAGATTACTCCAAAGTGGCTCAGGGTCAAGGATCAGTGTGTTCCCTTTTGGCACTAAATGACTTTAATATCCTTACTGTATTAGTCAATTACTTTAAAGCTGCTGCTCTCCGAGCTCCCTCTGCACACACACCCTGCAGTTTACTATGGACATTTGAATTGCTCCCATACTTAACCCACACATCTGCTTTCCCCTGTCAAAATAATAGTGCTATCACTGGCCCTACTGATAGATAGTAGGCAAAGGACAGAGAGACTTCTCCTAGGGACAAGCACCTCTTCCATGGCATTGTTAAGAGAATGTGTTCAAAAAATGCGGGGGGGGGGATATTTCCTGCAATCCTATGAAGGACAAATCCTACATTCTTTTTTATGAGGGACATGGAGTGCTTTTTGGATGGGGCGTGACACGGAGAGAGCAGGAAGGAAGCACCTCACAATTTTCATTCCTCTGAATCTCTGAGTCCATAATGGATGACCCTCTTACCACACATCTCACCAGACATCAGCAGTTGATATGTAGTGAAATTCTCTTTACACTTGGTAGGATGTCATACAGATGACCCAGGGGCCCAGGGTTAGTTCTGGCACCCTAAGGTAGTTGGGTTTTCTGGATGGGCTCTCTGTCACTTCCAAAATAATTTTTTTCTGCACCAGCAGACGCACACATTCCTGATGTGAGGACAGGCTGTGAATGTCCCCAGCAGGATCAGATACAAAAAAATCTACTTTAGAGGTAACAGAGTTATAGAGGAACAGGAATTACGAGACATGAAAGCTTCCCTCTGCTCATGCATCACAAGTAGAGCAACCGCAAGGGACACACAATGACTAGATTCAGACAACACGATAACCCACACTCAGGGGTTGAGTGGCCATTGAGCTGTGGGTTTTTGATGAAATGTGGGTTATATCATGTTGTCTGAACCCAGCTGCACTAACAAGCCATGGCTTATTAACCATGAACAACCTGTAAAGAGAACCCATGGTTTGTTGTTGGGTTGTGAACTGTGCATGTGGTTTGTTATCTCAGCTGGGTTCAGACAATATGATAACCTATGTTTCAACAACAACCCATGGTTCAAGGACAACCCACACTCAACCCTCGAGTGTGGGTTATCGTGTTGTCTGAACAAACCCAGGCAATATGTGATGTGGGAGTTCTGTGACGGACACTCCCAACATTTTTTATTTTACAAAAAAATACAGTTGCATGAGGCCTGATGTGGATCAAAACCATGGTGTGTGGGTCTGAACCAGGGGTGTGGATGTCAGAGAATTCCACAATGGATTCAAATGAATTTGGATTTCTATGAATCCAGCCCGTGGATTCTGCAGCAGATCGGCTTTTTCTGAATCACAATCACACCGATTCTGCAGACTTGTGGAGCATTTTTAAACGTTTTTTTGGGGGGTGGGGTGCAAGTCCGCATTATAGCAACTGCAAAATTAGCACTACTGCACATTTGCAAACAGGAATGAAATTCTCGTATATCCAGTTCCATCAATGAGTGAACGGCAGAATGAAAGATGCCTGACAATCTGCGGAAAACAGACGAAATGGATTAACAAAATCCATACATCCCTATCAGGGCTGGGGAACCTCAGGCCAGGGGGGCCAAATCCAGCCCTCCTGGGGTCCAAATCCAGGCTCCAGGCTTCCCCAGATGGCCATGCCCCATCCCACTCACTTTCCCCCAGCCACCAATCATTTGGTGATTTCCTGGCTTTTGTGAATTTTCCCCCATTCTAAAAGGTTGAAATGCCTCTCCCTAAGGGTTAGCTACTGACCGTAAGAGCTTTATGCCTAAAATATGCTGGAACTTTTGGTATTTTCACTCCATCCCTTTGGCCTTTGGCCCCGCCCACCACTGGAATGCTGACCCCACACAGCTTCTCCGAAATGGAATTCAGCCCTTGGGCTAAAAGAGCTTCTGCACCCCTGATCTAATCCTTTACACCTGCAATGTTTTTCTGACTTACATTGCTCCCCAAAGCTGCTCTGACTGCTTTTCTAAACAAGGCTGTTAATTGGCTATATCTACTTTCAGTTTTGTTGCAGAATTGAGATTCAAGCACTACACAAAGAGCTTTTCTTTTCCTGGTTTTGCACTACATAATCTCTAGGTGGCACTGTGCTATAGAAGAATAGCACAAATGTGGAAAAAGTGTTTTCTTTCACTTTCACAAATAATACCGCATTTTCCCTGCTCTAAAAAAACTCACTGAAAGTGTTCTTTAGAAATAGAAGCAAAACTGGAGGGTTACGACATCATCTAAAGAACCTGTAAACAACTGTGAGTAGGGAATGATGAGCGTACAAGAAATGCCTCATGCAGAAAAGCTCTTAGAGCAAAACTTCACTTTAGGCTAATTGTGTAGCATG
This sequence comes from Shinisaurus crocodilurus, assembly GCA_021292165.1. Taxonomy (NCBI): domain Eukaryota; kingdom Metazoa; phylum Chordata; class Lepidosauria; order Squamata; family Shinisauridae; genus Shinisaurus; species Shinisaurus crocodilurus. Next base: position 218,510,235 of record CM037879.1, on the reverse strand, counting down.
TCGCTCAGGGTTATCTTTTTTATTTACTCTAGTGTAAGCACGTGCAGTCCAGTTTCAAATTGAACCACTGAGCTCCAGGAAAAGAGAATTAAATCTCACCACCATTCCCCCCTCCCCGCACACACACACACAAATCCCTGCCCCCCCCCATGCAGGGTGTTAAAAATGAGGGGGGGAAGCCTCTATTGGTATCAATGGAGACTTTTTTCTTTTTGTTAATACACCCCATGGTGGGGAGGATTTCGGGGGGGGGAGGACGAGAAGCTTTAATCCTCATCTTCTGGAGCACAATGGTCCCAGTCTGAATCTGGGTTGTGCATGCTTACATTAGAGTAAATAAAAATATAACCTTGAGCTACACACCACACTATTAGTGTAACGAGTAGTTTGGCTCTTAGCTGCAAAGGGGGAGTCTTGCAGGCTTAAGCTTGTAGGTTTCTCCCTCAATGGCTAATAGCAGATTCGCGCATGGGGAGCAATTTGGATCAGTGCTGCAGCATTACGGCAAAGGGTTAGATGTTCCTCAAGCTGGAATCCCAATCAGAGAGGGGCCCAGTGGCTTTTAGTAAAATAGAAGAAAGATGTTGGGAGTTCCAATCACAGAACTCATTCTCATGTAGTTTGGCCCTGAGATCATCCTATAACATATCTGGAAAGCATCAGAAATATGCATGATGGTTCTTATTATTCTTACACGTAAACCCTGCTGCCTTTCTAAAAAATAGTCAAGGTGGCTGGAGCAGTGGCATCCTCATTCGGAACAATATTCAAAGTGGAAATGAAATCGCCTTGACTGCTTGCCTATGAGCAAACCATGACAGAGAGTAGGCCTATGCCTCTCCCGAGAAGTTATTCTCAACACGGCAGAGTTTAAAATAGGAAAATAGCCATTCAAATCTCTGCAAGAGAATTTGAATTAGAAGATGTTGCTTCAAATTTGTTTTGTTTCCCAGGTGTCTTATATTATTAAGGTATACCTTCTTGAGAACATGCCCAAAGGCAATATATAGGAGGGATGCCCAGTTATTGCTGTAACCATCAATCCCACAGCCCCCTAGTGCTCAAAATCGGACCTACAATGGGTAAGTTAAAATTGTTTCATATCATGTGATGAGTGAGTTGCCACTATATTCTGAGTGCAGATGCTTCTGCATTAGGAGCATCCAAACAGTGACTCCCTAGCTATGCGGATCCCTATTGAGACCCTGGCCTATAGAATGCTTCAGATAATGGCCAGAGTCAGACTTGGAGTGGAGGGAAGAAGGACATAAACGTTTGGGAGAATCTATATTCTAGCTCTTCCTTAATTTCACGACCGTCACCATGACTGCAGAGAATTACACTGCTCTGAATTTATTGGTGCAACCCGGCGAAGAATTTTATATCATGGCTACTGAACGTTAAAAGGTCTGGCTTGGCTTGGTGTTAAACTAACATGTCTAGATTAAATATGGCCAGAACTGATTTGAATTTTAAAGCTGCTTCAAAGTCTAGTCTTCAGAGGGTGGTGGGGTTTGTTTGTTTTTTGGTGTTTTTTTAATAGCAAAAGTGATACCACTGCACATGAAAGCACAGCTGTGCATTGGGGCTTGATGCTACTGGGATGATGTCATTGGACAACAACAACAACAACAACAATGCCTGGGTGTCACAGCTAGATGCATCAAGGTATTATTTTCTTCTCCTACAAAATTCCCTTTTTTTGTCATCTGCATGGGGGTAAATGTTCACTAGGCTTTCGCTAAATGACTTTTTTTCTTCACTTCACTACACACACATGCACACACACAACTAACATTGAGAAAGGCATATTGTTTGCTAATCTTCCTTCACTTCAGATTTTTTTGCAGGAAGAGCATCATCATGTAGGGATGGGAGAGAAATTTGTTCAGTTGGCATTTGAATGCAAACTTACCTAATTCACACTTTGGAACCACTACATGAACTGAAATGTATGTATGTATGTAGATTATATTTATATCCTGCCTTTTTTCTGTAAGGAACACAAGGCAGCTTACATAACTGTCCTGCTCATTTTATCCTCACAACAACCCTGTGAGGCCGGTTAGGCTAAAAGTCAGTGACTGGCCCAAAGTGAGCTTCATGGCCAAGTGGGGACTAGAATCCAGATCTTCCCAGTCCCAGTCCAACACTCTCACCACTACAGCAACATGACAAAGAAGAAATTCAGTTCTTCTTTGAAATTTGAACTTCCCAGAATGTCACAATGGAGTTCACCAATCAAAAAATGTGTACACAAATGTGCATATTAGGAAAAATAACATTCAAAATGCATTACTTTAGGAAAACTGCTTTTAAAAATGCATCTTTGTGCAGGAGAAATATGCACACCAAACCTTAAAAAAAAAAAAGAAATCAAAAAGTTTGGGATGAACTGACCTTAAGGCTGGAGGTATTCTCAAAGATCAAGATGAACAGAATTTAAGATTGGAAAAATGAGAAACGGATAAAAACCCGAAATTGACAGATTTGTCCATCCCTAAGATTCATCACAAAACACAAGAGTATTATTTTGGATTATTAAAATGCTTCTTGCTGCATCTCCCAAAAGGAGGGTGATGTTTAAACATCTCCATGTGATGTTTAAATGATTTGCCTTGCTATTAGATTTGACTGCTCTATATTTTTCATATGCTACAAGTAGTTATCTTGATGAGATCTGAGCAATGCCTACATGATCAGAACTTTCAAAATGTACACAAGTTCTCTCTTCCATATTGATCACATTATAACCTTGGCAAATCTGGTGGGACTCTTCAGTCCATGATGGTAGCTAAGTAGGAGAACCTTCACCTCTTTAACACTTTACTTTCCCCATAACAGGCCAGGCAAAACTTATGGAGATGACTGATGGAGGTACTTGGGGACACCTTTCCCCAGGTTGGTTTTTCCTCTACGTGAGATTATCTTAGGACAACATCTTATAAAAAAGCAACACTGATCCTGAAGGAAAAGCTGAGAAGGGCTTTACCTTTCCTGTACTGTCATGGTTTGAGAACTTCTGCTGCTTAGTAATAACCAGAGATTAAAAAAAAAAAAAGTAAAAGGGATAAGAAGCTGTTGACTCTAGGAAGACAAGGAAGGACCAGTCAAGGACAGGACAAGTGAGGTATATAGCTAAGGAACCATGAAAGTTGATTTTAAATGGGTAAGGAATAACATGCTCAGAGATTCATCAATTGTGCCTAAGGAGTCATATTATTTACATTTACTGAAGAGATGACCACCAGGGCTGGATTTCGGGATAGGCAACCCACCACCTAAGGCAGTGGCTTCATGAAGCAGTGGTGTCTGTCATAGGCTGTCTACTCAACTATCCATTCAACAGTTGAAACCAATAGTTACAAACAGTTTATTTTCACTTGTAAAGCTGGCAACACTGACCTGCATGGGTAGTGTTGCATTAACTTCTTCTTCTTTTTAATAATTCATGGGATATTTACAACAAGTGAGTGTTTGTGATTAGATCCATATGCGCAAATGTATTTTCTTATGTGACAGGGGAAATCACATGTATAAATTGTGTATCAAAGTCATCAAATGGGCTGGGGTCCTTATTGGTCTAAGGATGGCCCTGAAGGTCACTGAGTTTTCCTCATATTTGTAAGAACCCATACTCAGTATGGTCCAGTTGATAGAATGGTGAATGTATCTTGGGACATGGGAGAGCCAGATTGAAATATTAGTTTACCCATAGGCTTTCTGCATGATCTCATCCAAGTCTTTCTGTTGGCAACATGGGAATTTTAGGAACCTTACTTCACAATACTGTTGCACAGATGACCAAAACAATGGGTTGGATGGGTGAGAATTTCAGTTCAGTTCAGTCTTGATAAGAATTTACCAAAATTTGCAACGTTCTCCATAATCAGGACAAAAAGAACTTGAGATTTAAAAATCAGAATATGGAAGAAAATGATTTATCTATCTTGACCAAGGGCTTTGAGTACTTTGCTCTTAGAAGTCTGGCTCTGAATCTTTGTGTATTCAACCATGTTAGTGCTGAATTAGGGTGGTCACCTCTTTTTTTCTGACAGGCTCCTTATCTTTAACAGCTATATGGCGGGCAGGTACATCATGGTCCTCTCCATGCTGGGAATAGCCGTACCTATTGAATTTGGCTAGTGTAGATGGGTGCAAATTTTGTTTCAATTTTTTTTAAAATAAGAATGTATGTACCAAGTTGCAGAGTTTTTCATATTTGAGAGAGAACTTTAAGAAGCTATTTATGGTGCCAAACCTATTTTGGGGATAGAGTTCAGCACCATGGGTAGCCCCTTAAAAGTTCAGAATGAAATCTGGAGCGGATGCACAGCCCTGCTGACAGTGTAGCCACCACTAGCCTCCACTGGGTACAAGTGCTGATGTGTGTTCTCTCCAGAGTGTCTTTTCTTCCTTTGTATTTTCAAGAGGTTAAGACAAAAAAATCCACGTGTAAATGGTAGGGAAAGGAGGAGGAAAATTTGAGGATCAGACATAATGGGTTCCTCATCACCAGTTCCTTGGTGCAGGAACTGAACTTAAAACCAGGATGAAATTCATTATCTGTAATTAAAAGTAGAAGGAAAATCCCAGAACTTCAAGGATATCCTGCCAGTGTGGCTGGAGAGACCAGACTTTCAAAGCATCACTGATATTTTTTAAGACCTCCTGCTGCCAACATTATGCAGCTTGCTGCCAGTATGTCACTGCCATTATTATGTAGCATGTTCCTTTATGTGATTAATTTTAGTGCCGACGGTTGTGAAAGAATCTGCATTGTGTTGTTACTGTAGGACACCCGACTGTACGATATATTTCTCTTTGCTCTATGTCTTCCGTACAGCAGCTAGGCATAATCAACGATGCCTCTGGGAATGCACTGAATAATTGTGCTAATTTAAAATTTAGTCAGCAAAGGACCTTAAAAAACTTGATACCTCTTGGTAATGATGCATCATTATCACTTTTCATTCATTTATATTTTGTTGTGTTTAGGGATTTGGGGCATTCAGGAGAAGAAAGGTAGCCTGACAAGAGTGTGATTGAATCAGGCCCCCTGATATTTGGGACTCGTGACAGAAGGTGAAGTACTGTAGCTGCAACAACTACTCTAATGCAAATCACTTATAAATATTTACAACTCAGAAGTCATTGATGAATCTGGGCAGAACCCCTCAATAATATCAGGTTCCCCACCAACACCTGACTTTTTAGTTTTATTTTTATATTTCAAAACAGTTTTAAAGATGACTTGTTTGTTTGTTTGTTTTAGTCCAACATTGTATATACTGTGCCAAGTCTTTCTCTCTTTATTCATGCAAGGAGCTTAACTTAACAACAGCCGAGGTGAAAGTGGGTATTAGGATGTGCCCCTCTTTGCTTCACTTTACACAAACATCTTCAAATCAAATGTGTCCTCTCTATGCAGAACAAACCATAGAAACCATAGGGGGCACAATTATACACACAGTTCAAAAAGCCGACTATAACTTTTAGGGGTGTGGGTGTGTAAAGGGACACCACTGTACTTTGGCTGGTTATTTTAAGGAAGCTACATTCTATCTACAGCAGGTAAATCTTCGCATCTCCAGTTTAGGGGATCAAGCTATCTACACCTCTCTCTCTCATTTAGAATCACCCCCCCCAAATACTCATACACACACATACACACACACACACCACTCCCAGTATACAACATCCACCCACCTCAGTCACTAATTTCTCTCTGCCTTTCAGAATCATGCCCCAACACACATTCACTTGCTTTCTCCTCCTCTGTCGGGTTGCCCCTCTGGCCTGCTGCCTCTTGCTGCTCTCTGCAACCCCCTGAACCCTAGCCCCAGTCAGGCCCAGCCCAGTCCAGGTATCCCCAAGTTCTCCTCCCACTACATCATGCCACTGCCCAGCTCTCCACCCTCGGTCACCTCCAGCTCTCTGGGGATGTCTCCCCCACCACCACCACCACCACCACCGGGATCTGTCTCCCCAATCCACCCAGGAAAATAATTTAAATTTTAAAATAAAATAAATCACTGGCATCAGCAGAGCACTTTGTAGAGGCAGGGGAAGGTGTTTGTGGGTGCAGCGGTGCCCATGGGCTCCACATTGTCTAATCCTGTCTTGGCGAGTGCAGTGAGTTGACTGGGTGCCCCTGATGTTGCTTCACTGGTAAAGCTAAGCCTAGCCTGCTCTCGGGCAAAACACTTAGATGGCCAAAATCAGCCGTCTAAGTGATTTACAGGGTGGGAGGAGAGTGGAGGCAACCTTCGCCTCTGTGCTCCTTATGCCCTCCATGGGATGCCCAGCCCCAGCCATAATCCTCCAAGTTCAGAGGGTTACGGGCAGCCTCATTGGATTTTACTGCCCATTATAAATTTCAGTAATCAATAGAATACGATGATACTCAATTTCTAACAACAATTTGTTTTCCTAGAATAGATAACAACACTGCAATGACAGCATTAAATGACAAATCAAAATCCATTTATCCAAGCTAGCAAAAAGGACGATTCAGCAAACATTGAGAGAAAATACCCCTAGAGATTCCTTTGAATGGGACAATGTGTACCCAGAAGTAATTCCTGCTGACTTCAATGGGACTTTCTCCCAGATAAATTTATTTATTTATTTATTTATTTAATACATTTTTATACCACCCAATAGCCGAAGCTCTCTGGGCAGTTTACAACAGTTAATCTCTGGGCGGTTTACAACAGCTGGATTTATTGCAATCCAATAAATATAGGATTGCAGCCTGTGAAATATATTCTTGCAAGCTGATCATTTGCAATAGCTCTCATTTTCTTTTTCTTTCTTTCTTTTTTCTCTTTTCTTTATTTCTTTCTTGTCTGTCTGGCTGTCTAGATGGCCCAGTGGCCAACTTTCCTATACATTCATTGGAATTACCATTGTTATAGTTACAATTGCCATGTTGCCACACTGTCAGTGTATGTGTTTTTGTCAAGTGGTGTTCTTACAATCAGCAAACGGACATCATATGGAGGTCGTAAAATACTTTTACTTTATTTTATTTGGCAAACATATCTTTAGACTATATCACTTCATATTTCAGGTGTGTGTCATGGAGGCAAGGCTGGGGGCTTTGTAGGTGTGAAGACTCCCTCACATCTAAATCCCCCTGCATGTGGAAAGCCGGCATCTCAGAGAAAGAGTGAAGCTAAATCACGTCTCTGTGATTTGCTATCTTTCTGTGTGCCAGGATTTCTCATAAATGGTGGGGGAAAGCATTCAAACATGCAGTTTCCCACCTACCATCTCAGGAGGGTTGGACCGCATGCTTTTCCTGTTGTGCACTGCAGATCAGCACCAAGGCTTATGTTATGTGTATTTTGGTACCAAGCTGGGGGCATGGGAAGCTGCCACATGGATGTGAATTTAAACTCTAGTGCAGGTAATCATATATTACAAAAACAAGAAAAAACAGAAACAAAAATGGAGTGGAAAAGTCTTTTTTTTCCCCCTCCCCTGGAGGTCTGCAGCAGCACATGCTGTTGTTCCTACGCGCTTGCGCTGATAAAGTGCATAATAACCTGTTAGCTTTGTATGCTTAATTTTCCTGTTTCCGTTGATTTCTTCACTGTTTCTTTAATGTAACAATGAGAATTTAAATGACCACTGGGGCTGGATACTCCTTTCTTTCCTGACCTGGTGGGTAATGAGATAGACAACACCCCAAGCCATTATCCCTTGGTGCTCTGAGTGGGAGTACAGTTAACTTTGATAGCATAGAACTAAGTACATTTTTAATTGCAAGGGGGAAAAAATGAGAATAGCCTATTCCGTTTAACATTTCAACGGAGTAATTACACATAAAATTAGCTAGCTAACTATCAAAGTTCCGAGTTCCTCCCCCCCCCCCCCCACACACAGACACATCACATTAACTCGATATGTACAGGGTTTGATTTTAATATGATTTTAAACAAGCAGAGCCCAGAGACCCTGCACTCTGTAATGTTGGTGGTGCTGATTGGTTCACAAGTTGTGTCTACAAGTCTTGCAATGCTAATTTAAGACCTTCCTTTGTTTGTGCATGTTAGCAAAGCTGCAGCATCAAATGGTAGTGTCTTATCTCTTTTTCTTTTTCTTTTGCATTTGCATTTTTTTTATTGCAACATCCTCACTGGCAGAGTCTTCCTGCTTGCCCTGCATCTCAGATTTCAGTATGTAAACAACTTTACTGACTTGATTTGAGTGATCACCAGCGCCATAATTTTTAAGCATAAGCCAGCATATACAAATAAAAGAGCTAAAGCATGCAAAGAAACATATTTTGGTCTCGTGACTAACGGTAACCTGGTGCTATTGAATTACTGAACTGTGTCTGAGAACTAATGAGAAAAACAATCCCAAGAGAATCTTTAACCAATGCACTCGGAGAGCACCTTGGGGACTCATTCCGTGTCTGTCACCTTTCCTGTCTCATTGACACGCGACTTCTTTGCCACCATTACACTGTGCAACCATTTCACTTTACACCTCACGATTAGAATATTAAAAGGAGAGGAATACTACGCTACTTGCTCCAGATAGCAGAGTTGTTTTTGACACTTAAAATAGAAATTGTCACCAAGCTATCACAAGGACCTGAGTGTCTCCACCTTCTCTGGAACCTTCTAAATCGGGTGGTTTATTTTGCAACTAATGAGCTACTTTGTGATTTTATTCCCCCTTAATGGCAAAACGTCATTAGCAGGGAGGCATTTTGGAGTAGGTTTTATTTTCTACAGAGATTTGATTACTATAGTTGCTAGATAAAATGGCCATCTATCCAACCATTGTAGTCTAGCACATAGGGAACTATTCAAAGGCCATTTATACACTGGTGTAAACGACACTGAAGAAGGGGTGAATTAAAAGATGTGCAGCTGTTTGCTGAAACGTATTCTGGGGAGTGGTGCATGAGCCCCATTCTCCTCCCTAAAGGAATTTCTTGGGGCATTTCACCCAGCTGGATTTGAGCAGCAGATTTCCAAGGAAAATCTGGATAGCCCGTTGTAACATGCTGCATGGGGCCAGCGCAGAGAAGAGTAAGTTACTGACCTCGATGCCTACACAGAGATCCCTAAAAGTTACTGCACAAGCATGGAGTGGATCTTCCCCCTTTGTTGGCTGAGGGGAAGATTCGTTCTTTGGTGGCGGCCTTCCCTACCACCCCCAAGTAGGCCACAGCCTGCATAGAAACCTCCAAGTGCACACACAAGTGGATTACATTATCAGCCCATGCTGGCCCGTAAGGGCTTTGTGTATCAACTGTAGAAAGTGGTACATACATTTTAAATAAATAAGAGAGCAATCCTATGGCCCCTAGAGCCAGCGCAGAGAGGCGAGGCAAGGCGCCCCCCCCTAGGTATGTTAACATCTCTACCCTAGACATTGTCTGAGGGGCCATAGGGTTTTTCACATTCCCAGCTCTGAGGTTGGAGACAGCACTCCAACCCTGGAGGGGGGAATCAGAGCTCCAACACCCTTCCCCCCTCGCAGCCAGCATGGAAAGAATCGCACGAGCTAGGAAAGCGACCTCAGAACATGGGGAAAGGGGGCATTTGGGGAGATGGGGAGGGGAGGAGACTGGGGAGGCCAAGATACAAGGTATCCTGAAGTTGCTTCAGCCTCCTTTCCTCCCCCTTCGAGATGCTCCAGCTAGATGGGCAAAAAAGCCCATCTAGTGAAAATGCAGAGCAAGAGAATGGGGAAGTGAAGATGGCCTCCAGTGCTCCTCCTGCTGTGCATTGGACGCCCATACACCTCTGAGTTTGGGAGCTTACACAGGCATCCTGACAGGATTGTGCCCTAAAAGAAGTAAATCAGGCTCTGTGTGGTCTGATGATACACATTTATTTATTTATTTAATACATTTTTATACCGCCCAATAGCCGAAGCTCTCTGGGCAGTTTACAACAGTTAGCGGTATAAAAATCATTCGTATCACCATCTCGATCAGGCTTCTCCAGCTTGGTGCCCTCCAGGTGTTTTGCACTTCAACTCCCATCAACCCCAGTCAGCATAGCCAATGGTCAAGAATTCTTGGGAGATGTAGTCCAAAACATCCAGGAGGTATCAGGCCGGGAAAGCCTGATCTAGAGGCCTCTCCATAGGTTTCAGCCTGCATGTGATGGATCAGGTGTTTGCCAATGGCACGTTTCAGCAGCACCCAGTCCATGCCACGCAGGCAAATGTCCTGCTGAATGGCTTGCCCTAAGACAGGCAATCTCCTGGGACGTCCCTCCCCCCCCAGTAATGCCTCACTCTGAAGAAGGACCCCCTCAGAGCCATGCATTTGGGCCTGGCCAGCTCTCTGAAGAGCAACACCAGCTACTTTTTCCAGCCAACATGGCTCTTCAGCGAGCCCTCCCTCCCTGAGTTTGAGCCAGAGGGCAGACAGTGGCAGAGGGGTTGGGGCAATGGGCAATGCAGGTGGTTGGGAGGTGATGGGAAACGTGGGCAGGGGGGCAACAGGCAACATGGTGGCGGCAATGGGGCAGCGATGCGGCAGTGGCGTGTTTATGCTTTCCTGCCTCAGGCAGAGGGATAATGTGTGCCAGCCCCGGTCAGTGTCAGCAGTACTGAACTAGATGGACTAATAGTCTGACTGTGTATTAGGCAGCTTCCCATGTGCAAAGTTTACAGGCTGAGTAGAGTCAATTGGGGTATCATACAGCAAGGACTGGGACCTTCCCACAGGAGAAGAATCTTTGGCACTCTCCTCTTCGATTGGTTCATTTCAGTTAAAATCTTGAGCCGGGGGGGGGGGGGATTTACGCTCTGTGTGCTTTGCAATCCCACTGGGTTGCAAAGGTGAAAATGTGAACTCAGATTAGAGCACTGAATTAACATGCTTCCCCTGTGCCAAGCCTTGGATCATCAGTGCAAGCCAATGACATCATTGGTTCACAGTGATGTGGGCTTCTTCTTTTATTATTCTGTGATTGTTGTTGCAGCAAAGATTGTAAGAACCTATATATATATATATATATATATATACCATATATATATATATATATATATATATATAAAAGGTGTCCTGACTGACAGACGGACTGACTGTTTTGACTGACTCATCAACGCCCAGCTCAAACCGTTTAATCTAGGAACGTGAAATTTTGAAGGGACATTGCTTTTATGACATAGACACCCACTAAGAAAGGATTTTTGGAAATTCCGTCCCTAAGGGGGTGAAAAGGGGGGGCAAAATCACCCCACTCTCACATATCTCCTATGGGCAAAACAACAGGGGAGCAGTTATGCAAATCAGCCTCACCTCATAATTGCTGCAGGAGCCGATAGGAGCAGTTATGCAAATAGCCCATAGGACACTGAGAATGTTCATATGAATTCCTGCAGGGACCAATAGAGGCCGGTATGCAAATCTCCCCTAGGCCATTTAGAATGTTCTCTGAGGGGGTGAAAAGGGAGGGAAACTTTTTAAATGACTGAATGACTGTTGTGTGTGGGGCGTCGTCGCATAGGCTCTACTCCACATTTTGACGGATCTACCCCAAACTTGGCATGGTCACTCTTCATCACCTGTAGACTCTCAGGATTAACCTGCTTTTTCTTTAAGATCAGATATTTCTGTCAGAAAAGTTTTCTGCTACCAGCACCCAGCCTAAACGTTACACTTTCAGTCAGAGACACTGTATCTTTTCCATTGTACCAAATCCTAAAATCCACGTGAGCGCAGCCGCGGGCAACAGCTAGTGGTTATATACAATAAAATCAACTACAAGAACATAGGCTTCTACAGGTTCCTAAACTAGAGGTGTGAGGAACCTCTTTCAGCCCAAGGGCCAAATTCAATTTCAGAGAAGCTCTCGGGGGCTGCATTCCAGTGGTGGGTGGGGCTAAAAGCAAAAGGGGTGGAGCCAAAGGCAAAAGGAGGTGAGCCCAAAGCACCAAAAGATATCAACATATTGTAGCTTCAAGCTCTTACTGCCAGTAAGAGGCATTAGGAGAGGCAGTTCAACCTCTTAGAATGGGAAGGGGGAACTGCCCCAAAGCTGGGAATCCATCAAACAACTGGTGTTCAAGGGAAAGTGGCGGGGCCAGCAGAAAGGGGTAGGTCTATCTGGAGAACCCCATAAGGCCAGATTGGGACCCCAGGAGGGCCGGATTTGGCCCTGAGGCCTGACGTTCCTCACCGCTATTTTCCAAATAGATACAGCATAGCTACTAGCAGCACCTGCACAGGATGGATTGACACCCCACAGGGTGGCATGTTTTAACTGCACTTGTTTTCCCTGCTTCTTCTTCTCCCACCTTGGCTGTTATGCAGTGATCGCAGCTGGGCCTTGCAGTGTGTGCACTGCCGCGTACTTATTGCTGATGTGATGTTCACAGAACGGAATAGCTGGACAAGTACTGAAGGAGCGGCACATTTGTAGAGGGTAAGGAAGAAGATGGGAGCTGGGGAAAGGAATGCAGAGAGACAAGTTCTGCACTGAACTACAGAGTCTGCCCAGTCCAGCAAACATGAAGCAGTACGTAGGGATGTGCATACAAGCAAAACCCAAGTTCATTGAAGTTCTCCAAATTCCCTCTTTAAGCTCTTTCCATCTCACGTCCGTATCAGATTGCAATCTTTGGTGTGTGTGTTTTCTCTTTTTGCATGAAAATTCATGCATACCTTCGTGCGTATTTTTCCAAATGTACTCAATATAGTGCAGAGCTTTGAAATGCCTGCCTTCTTCTCTCAGTGATTAAAGCGAGACTGCACATTTGTCGAAAGTACGCATTTTTTTCAGGTGGATTTTTTGAAAAAAATGCATGTATGCTGGCAAATACATTTCTTTTGGTCCACAAATCACATTGCAAGCTCAAAAATGTATGGACTTCAACCGCAGATTGAATTCGAGTCCATGTTTGGTCTGGAAAGTACAAACTGGGTAAATCCTGATTTTTTTTTAAAAAAAGGAATATGATCTATGAAATCTATGAAATTCCTCATACATCCCTAGCTAAGGTTGACAGGGTCAAAGCACTGGGGCATTTTGAGTAGTGACATGACATCATGTGCCACCCGCCACAGACTTCCTGTTCCCTCTGAGTTTAGCTGCTGTTCTCACAGTAGCTGAGGGGAAAGTGAATTTTTCCAGCAACAATATATTCTTATGAGCCACCCCTGTCGCAAGGCACAGTATTTTGGGGTGGCTTGGTCTTGAATGCACAATTAATACCTACTAGCTTTACAAAAGACCTACAAGAGACATCTATAATGCACAGAGAGAGAAGCAGGGAGAGACGGGTCAGCACAGCTGTCTGCATTTTTGGACTCTCCGGGCTATGGGGGCTTCATGATGAGTGAGTGCCTGCACTTCAAAATTTACTGCAGCACCATTGGTTATTGGGCTCAGCCTCAGTCAAATTTCACAGGGCTCTTCATCAGGGGAAAAAAAAAAAGAAAATAGTCAGCACTGAATAAGGTTTGTGACTTACATCACTTCAGGAGACTTGTGTCCTAATAACAGGCCCTTAACACATCAAACATTTGTTGACAGTAGGTTAACCAGCAGGGGAACACAGATTGCAGTCAATAAGAAGCCAAAGCCTCTATTCCAATCATTGATTTTGGCATCCAGCATGGTTATGCATTTGAGTTCCCAGGCACCTCTTTCAAAGGAGTTATACAAGTTCCATTTGAAAGAGAGACGGGGAAGTCAGAGTTCCCATTGAGAGAAGTATTCACCCATAGATGACAGGGACTAAGCCCAAGGACAACATGAAAACACTGGCCCAAAGAAGACATTATTGCCAATATTACGTTGTGTTGCGTTGTTTTGTTTTTAGTTTGCAGTTTAAACTCATGGCCTTTGCCAATTTGCTTTTAAACATTGACCAATTCAGAGTTCAGTGTGCCTGTCTAAGCCATTGCTTTTGGTGTTCAGTTGTGGTCATAGGTTTTGCCTCGATTCAGAATGCTGTTTGTTTATTTTATCTGATTCTATAGTGAGAACTGTAAAAAAATTAAGGTGGTTAGTTCTTAACAAGGTTTCTAGGTGTGTTTTACCAATAAACAAGCATAAATGATAAAAAATTATGAATTCACAGGTGTGTATTTTTGTATAATACACTTTCTGGGTCCATTCTCCTTTCACTTTCTCTCATACTCCTCTATTTGTGCTACTTACATGTGCTATGTAAAGTATTTTTTTATTCACATGCCAAGTCTCATGCACACACAACATTCTCACACACCATTCACATATTCCTCTGATACACATACAACATTCACATACAGTTACAAACACCACAATAGTGCTGCCTACTCCAGTCACCAATATCAGACAAGCCTATCTGTGCTGACAGTTGCTTTAAAAACAACAACAACAACAACTTCTGAGCAGTTGGGATGTTCATAAATAGTCCATAACATCTCAGAAGATAAGACAATGGCAAGGACCATTTTTTAAATAATTTCAATATTGTTAAGCTAGAGATTTTACAGCCAATAGCTATGGAGGCTTCAAAGATTCGAGATTGCGTTTACCTCAGGTTTTTTCTTTTTGTTGAGACTATCTGATTTTGACAGCAAGTTGACAATCCCTCTCTTTGTCTGCATGCCTACATGCTCTGTGCTTTAATTTGATACCTCATCACTCTCTCTCTGAGTGCTTCCACACAAGGGCCAGTATCCAATGGGGCGTTTATGCCCCCGCCAATTCCCTTCTGCCCCACTGATCCCCTTCTGCAAGCGGTGGGTCCCACTGATTCTGGACCCAACACTTACGCAAGGGAGATTTCATGTTTCCTAGAGGAAGTCTTGAAATGAGTGAAAATACTCATTTCTGAAGGAGGCAAGTCAGTGGAGCTCCCTTACGTGAGCTCTGCTGACCTGCCTCCTTCCAGAAACAAGTGTTTCTGCTTGGAATGCCCCTGGAACCGCTAAATCACTATTGTGCAGGTGATGGGGGCTGCTTAAACAACGGAATCATCATGGTTCAGGAGAATCGGTGAGGGCATAAGTGCACCATTGGATGCTGGCCAAGACAAGGTGTTTATTCTGGAATCACCACTCTTTGTTCACTCACTTATGGAGCATTCACATGATGTCATCATCAAATCATTCCATGTTTTCCCCATAGTTCTTTTGCGACATCAAAAAAAATCTGACTTTTTTTTGGTAAGGAATAGGGCAGTCTGTAACTAGGTGTGGACAAGAAAAGTGCAATGGTGAGAAGAGTGTTCCATGAGGCAACTGGATGATGGGCTGGAGATGCCCCGCATTTCTGCTTTGCATGAGGAGCAATTCCTGATTGTATGGCCCTTCCATGTCCTGCAAGACAGTCCTTTCCCCTGCAGAGTTTTACCTTTTACTTTCTTTAATTCTCTCATTAATCCTTCCCATTCCCCCATTTCCATGTTAATGAATTATATGTCCAATGTTACACTAGTGGAAAAATTACAACAGTTGGTGTTGTTCTACCAGCAGCTAGTGGTTGCACAACCACTATCAGAACTAGCATAAGCAACACCAAGCCTAATGAAGTGGTGATGAGTTGGGCAACTGCTTGTGGAATGCCTCGTGCAGTGCCTCATTGCAACACTTTGTGGAACGTGTGCAGTGATTTGCGGAGCAGGCTGTGCGACACCTTGAGCAAGTGGAATCAAAGTATTGGAACTGAGACTTGCGCAAGGATCAACACTGGGCTTCCACAAGTGGTAGAAGATTTGCCCTAGTGAGATGACACAATTGGACACAACCCAGGGTGTTTTATTGTTGTTACAATATCGTTGTTATTCCTTGGTGGTTTGAGTGGGGGAGCACAGGGGCTTCCTGTTGTACCCCACCTGGAAAGGTCTGCAAAACATCAAGAGGTCTCATTGTTTTGCAAACTCCTCTGAGGCTCAATGCAAGTAACAGCTCTCCCACCTTCCTTTCTCCCAAGCTTTCTCTGGCATAGCCCCACAGAGCTTTGAAAGCAGCAAGCAATCACGCTGCTTTCCGAGTTTTTCTGAGGCTGATCCCTCCACTTTCATAGCTCTGTGGTTCGATGTTCCTAGAGAAATAGCCCCAACTGCCGCTGCTATGATAGCACAACATGGTGGATCTGCTTCTGACACTCAGTCATTGTACCTCAGCCTGATTGATTCATGATCACACAAACATGAAGGCTCATTATTTAGAACAACCCAGACTGGATGATATATGTTCCCCAAAGTGGAGCAAGATCACTTCTTCCCACTCTGCACATGAGGAGCACCTGTCCAAGACCACTCCAAAATTAGGGATGTATGGATTTCATTAAATCCATTTCACCTGCGTTTTGCAGATTATCAGGCATCTTTTGTTCTGTCACCCACTCATTGACAGAATCGGATTTTTTTTAACCAGAATTGTGTTCTACTTGAGCTAATTCACATTAGCGCTGATGCAAATTAGCACACTTGTGCAAATGCAAATTAGTTAATGTGCATTTGCACATTTGCGCTAATGCAAATTAGTGCAAATCCTTCCCGAAAGTGAAAAACTGGTCCGCAGATCTACAGAATCTGCATGACTTGGAAAAAGGCAGTCCACTGCAGAATCCACAGGTCAGATTCATAGAAATCCGAACTCATCTGAATCCACTCATCTGAAATCTGCGCATTTCTCTGACATCCCTAACTCCAATAGCACATATATAACCTCCACAAGATTATATATCAACGATAAACCATAGTGCACACATAGGCCTGAACTGCATGTGAATGATATCCCAATTGCAGACCAGGAATTGATCATACTACTTGGGTTTCTGGGTACACTTTATTCAAATGTCAAGCCCATGCAAGGATGCCCATGGTGCTAGAGGTGGGACAGGATGGTACTATCTCACTTCCCCACCTGTGTAAGGATAAGATTGAAGAGTATTTTTTGATCCAGACCATTGTCACATAAATAGTGAATAGTACCGCATTGTACATGGAGCTCCCCATACAATAAGTGCTCTTCTGTTCACTGTAATGGATGGGAAAGCTCCTTGCATATACCCCTTTGTTTGTACAGAGCTCATCTTTCTTTTAAATGGAGAGCTCCCAAGAATGAACAACAGCAGAGTTTACCAAATTCCATTATTTTCTTCTCACCAAACAGGGTGGGGAATAATGAGTTGGATCCATCTTTCTAGTATTGAAATCAATTGAAATCCCATTGAAATCAATGGGACTTAAGCTGGTAATGATTACTAACTTAAGTCTTCAATGGGTCTACTCTAAGAATGACTAAGTCTGGATTTAACCCAGTGCATTTTTCAGACTGACACCCACTTACTGTGCTAAAGTTATCAGAAACCAATTTCAGTTTAGGTTTCAGGAAAAGCAAGTTACTAAAGGAATCAGATATTTAGCGGTTCTATGTTAATATTGTAGCATACTTCTGTAACTGGGTTACTGTTGTCCAGGTTTTGTTTGCACTGACAACTTAAAAGTTCTAAATGACTTTAATGGTGTCATTTGGAGCCACAGCCAATATAAACGAAGAGTATATGTTTACAGTCTGTGTTTTAGACATGTCTGGGTCAGAGGAACTATTGAAGCAAATTACTTCTCACCCCTGGAGAGGGTAGTCCTTCAATGTCACTTTTTAAAGGTCACCAACAGGTCAGAACAGAGAAGACGGCTCCAGGAGATTTGGTGGTAAGTTGTGCATACTGTCTGTCCTGTATCTTTCTTGAAACAGTCATAAGGTGAAAACAGAACATTATATGCCTCATTTATTTTTATACCTATAGATAAAGCAACACATATGATCATATTCATATGTGAATATGTGTGTTATATATGCCCACATATTCCACATTTGTACACACACACACTTCCCAGAAAATGCCTCGCATCTGCATGCATCCACATAAAAATTGTAATGTAGAGCATTTATTGTCTAAAAGTCTGTGTTGTATGTGCAAGTGCCATATAGGGTACATATAGTGATTTTATGCATAAAGCCCTAATACATGCTATAGAAAATTAAATCACAGCAGCAGTGAAGAAATAGGGCACCATGTAGACAACGTTAAGTGATTTTGACAACCATTGATTTCAATAGGAGAGAGTTACACACTTAATACTCCCACTGACATCAAAAGTGCTTACATTTGCCTGGTTCATGCCTAAGAATTATTGTTAAATAATTAAATTAAAGCTCTGTGAATGTCTGCATACTTTTTTTCTGTATATATGAAAAGAGATTGCAAGGCGCGGAAGAAATAAAAATCTCTTTGAAATGTTTAATATATATGACATACACACACACTCGTGATAGCATATGGAAATGCAACAAACTTATTGTAACAGTTTGTGATTTGTTGAGTGGCTGGCATAATAAATGTTAAAAGCTGTGTTTTAAAAGCAAGTATTCGGGGCTGCTGCTAATTTATTGTGGCTGTATAATTTCTTGTTGATGTTGCTATACTGACCTCTTCAGGATATGAAATTTTGGAACATTGTTTATTGTTCCCAATATAGTCACTACAGTATAAAATGAATACTGTACAATATCAAAGCAATTTGTGGCCAAAAGCTTTTCGAGCGCTTTGATTTCTTTATATATATATATATATATATATATACTGGCTGATGCTAACCCATATATAACAGTTTGGGAATAATGATTTCAAAGCTAATCAAAAGCCAGTGAAAGTTGGGAGCAAATCTCACTCTTCCACTATAACCTCTTAAAATGAAGGGGGGGGGGGAGAAGAGAAACCACTTCCTCTCTAGCTTAAAGACAAGTATTTCTTCAATTTTTTTGGTTTTGAGGTCTCACCTAATTATTAATTTGTGAATCAAGATACACAGCAGTTTCAGATGAAACCGTTATGTTATTCTCATAAATGAGTGGACTACAGCTTTTAAAATAATCTCTTCTGTATACTTAATCCAGGTTATTACTGCACTGTAGCCTGCTACTAGCTGTAGTTAAATTAGAAGTTCATTTGTTCAGCGTCGATTTTATGAGTCTAACCTTTCTCAGCTAGGACAGACAAGCTCCTCAAAGAATAATGGTACACCAAACGATATAAACTAAACTTGCTCCATTTCTGTGGTTTTATATGAGGAATTAAATTAATTTCATAAATACAGGACAGCCCCTCTAAAGGTTTAGTCTGGGTCATTTTTCTGCTAAATACATACTGCTCTCCAGAGCTCAGCCTACTTCCTATATTTGTCTGTGACCAACTACAATTTCTCAATTAGAGTCTGACACTCCTTTTATACATATATATCATTTTGTAACTTATAGTCCTCTTTGGCTGACATTCAGAGCTATGCCCTATATACCTTGTTTATGTTAGAAACAAAGGCTCTGTGAACTACAGCTCTGTTTGTAACTATTTATGGTTTAACAAATGACAAAATACAGAAGACCAGAAAATCTTGGCATGGAAAAAATGCCTCAGTCTGGTTTATGTTTTCATCTCTCCCCCACATTTATTGATCTCATTAACTATTTCAGCGTTTTCTTCATTTGCACTTTACTGCATGCTAGACAGGTAACCTAGATGTGAAGAAAGAAGACAACTTAAGAGAAAAGGGACTGCTTCACAACTGTTTGAATCTACGGTATTCTTGTGTTTTCAGACATCCATGTCTGCTTAGATCCGAATTCAAAGCCTCTTCATATATTCTCTCGGAATTGTGAGGATTGAAACTGGGGACAGGGATAGAGCTGTGCATGCTGGGCCCCACCTCAATGCCCTTGCCCCCTCAGGTCCTTGATCTTGCGTGTTGAGTGGCAAGGTCAGCTGGGGACTCCTACTTGCATTCACTTGAACGTGGATAGAACTTCCATCATGTGATCAGGGACCCTGCTTTATCGGGATACCTGATCATGCAGAGGGTTCTATTTGCATCCAATTGAACATGAGTAGAACTTCCCTGCAGGCCTTGCTGCTCAATAGAGCAAGGCTGGGAATCTGAGGGGGTGAGGCCAGTGCACATGGGAATGTTGGTGCATGGGGATGTTAGGGGGGGCAGCATGTGTGGCTCTGTTCCCGTGCCCAGATTTAGCCCTCATGTGTTCCAAATAATAGATGAAGAGGACTTGGGTTTACACTCAAGGACCTGGGTTTACACTCAAGTAAGTGCATGGCAACCTTGGTGGGGCCAGACTCAAATTCTGCTACAGAACAACTTAGTAAACCAACCACCCTTTCATATCTCACTGGTTGGGTTTAGGGCCAGAACTATCCTACATAGCTGACACTTACTTATGGCATTTTTCTTACATTTCAGGCTAGCCCTGAAGAGCCTCCCCCAACAGTGGCATGGCATACAGAGTTATCCTTTTACTTGGCCATCCCCTCTCTAACTTATAGCAATGACTGTTGTCACACAATGATCTCAGGTATTCCCCCCCCCCCGAGGGTGGGAAGTGGTTATTGCACCCATTTCACACAGTGAATATTTCTTTTGAATATGCCTTCATAGCATGTAAACTGCTATGTATCTGATATGAAAGAGCCAGGGATGTTGAAGAGTCCTTGGTCTCGAGTCACGAGTCGAGTCACGAGTCTTTATTTTGGACCAAGGACTCAGACTCGAGACTCGGGTCCAAAGACTGTCTTTGGACCCGAGTCTCAAGTCCGAGTCCTTGGTCCAAAATGGTGACTCATGAGTCACGAGTCACGAGTAACTCCCAAAGCTGACTCCACGAGTCCCTATTAAAATCAATGGGGGGTTTTCCCAACAAAATAAGGCTATTTCAGATGTGTGGCTTAAATAAATTCTAGGCACAAGTGTGCCTTTTTATTTCAAAACTCTGCAACTGATTTTGGCAAGAACAGACCAGGCAGACAAACCCAAAATAACCAGACAGGAAGAGGAGGCAGGGAACCCCAAAGCAGGCAGGCAGAGGCGTTTGTCTTGGACAATTCAAACTGTGGAACTGGTTAAGAAGAGACCAGGCAGGCAGAGGAGGCTGGGAACCCCAAACAGGCAGGCAGAGGCAGCCAAACCCAAAATGTCTGAAAGGTTGCATTTTAGGAAAATGATTTTAAAAAAATAAACTTGCTGTACTTCCTAAAACCTATCCATGTTGCATTTGAGGAACATAATTTTGGAACACGAGTCCTTGGTCTCGAGTCCCGAGTCGAGTCTCGAGTCCCATTAAAAATATTGGGACTCGAGTCTGACTCGAGTCAGAGGGGGGACTCAGTCCGACTCATGAGTCGAGTCCTGGAGTCCGAGTCCCCATCCCTGGAAAGAGCTAAACCCATGGAAAATTAAGTTTTCCTAGACATGGTAAATACTATAACTCACCACATAAATGTGCATTCTTGTAATATTCACTAGGCATAAGTGATGTGCTAAACTAAAGGTATCTTGTGAAAAACAAATGTCAAAAGGGAATGGGAGAATTAGGTTTTGGTTTTGTTAGTTTCTATAAATAATTCTTATTAGTAGTAGCATTTCCAGACTAGTCATTCTTCAGTTACTCAGTCAGGCTCTTTTGAGGACATCACTGTGTGGAAAGCTGGCTTGAGGTTTCAAGTTGCAGACATTTTGCATTTCCAATTTTCTTCTCTTCCTGAAGCATTCCCAATTTTTAGGTTCTACTATCATTGATTCCAGGCTTTATTGGTGAAAAAGAATGTCCGGGGCTCAATGCTACAGAATAAACCCTCTGGCTGTAAAGCCCTGTTGCTTCCCAATTGCAGGTAAGTAAAAGCTGGTGCTGTTACCCAGCACAGAGGAAAAAGCACATAACACCCACTCAGAAGAAAGACAGTCTTCTTTTTCATTCACTTGTTCAGGATTGACACTGAGAATTATTCCCGAGTCCTGAACCCTAGCTCTAATTATTATCTGGCTGATCTTTCAGGATAAACCAATGCCATAGTTACTAACTGAGCTTTCCACCCACCACCATGTGGAATGTGGGTTTAAATGTAAAAGTATCACTTTCTGAAGGCCATTTATCTCTCACACCAGGCCTCCAGAGTCCAGATAGTCAACATGAGAGACACTAATGTGCATTGCCCAAGTAAACAAAAACAGGAGTGTTAGAAAGGCAATGCTCTATGGGAGTGGAAGGAGGAGGAGGAGGAGGAGAAGCGGGAGGAGGATGCTTCCAGGTGAGGCTTTTATAGTGCCATCACCTTGCCTCATTCCTGGAATTTTACGGGGGTCCAAATGACATCATCTTCCATTCGTAACCTGTATTTTCCCACCACTCTTTCCATTTTTCCTTACCACAGTCTGTTAAGGAGAAACAGACGGAAGTGATGCATTATGCCTTTTGATAGGTAGTGCCATGAGCCTTCCATCTAGAAGAGGAGGAAGACCAGGAGGAGGAGGAGCTGCTTTCTGGAAGTTGCAAAATATGTGGGCTTTTACTATCACTTTTGTCCAAAGTGTGCAAGAGCTTCTTTCGAACACCCACATAAAGTTACCTTCACTGCAATTTACACTATAAAAAATGTAGTCTCTGTTTTTAATATAAGTTCGGTGTCATCCTCAGTATTCAAAATTAGTGTAAGGAGCAGCACTTACTGTTGGTATTCCCAGCCACCATCCAAGTGGAAAGTGTGACAGAGAAGGAGAAGGGGCCATGTACCTGCTATCTGCCACTGCTGGGCAGCAAGCAAGGAATGGAATGCCAATGTGCTTAGAACATGTGCAGCCATGTTTCTCCTTCTCTGAAGCCTATAGAGACCTGCCAATGATACCATCAGTATTTGATCATTTGAATGATTTGACACATCCAAAGTGTGGCAAGTCTAGATTGCGTCACACATCTGTGATATTTCAAACCATAGGCATGGACAGTCATATTGCCCACAAATAACGCTGTGCATTCTTTCACCACATAAATTACAACATCGAAGTGATTGCCTGAATCTACCCAAAACCAGAAAAGTCAAAGTTGGGGAGTGGCCACTACCGATGGCTCTTTACATGTCCTTTCAAGTCACTGTTCATTCCTGATACAAGGAGGGAACTATCGAGAGGTACCTCACGTGTCAATGGACTACAGGTTATGATGTCATTCAGTCCATGTTGAGTGATCTACAAGGTGTGTCCGGTATTGTCTAAAGGGGCTTGTTTCGTATGGATTCCATAGTCACCACACTTTCTGGCTTCGGTTAAGACAAGAGCCACTGCAGCAGTCTGAAATGTGAGGCCTCCATCTCCTTTCATAGCTTACAAAACGCCATGTCAGCAAATGAGATTTACTTTTATAATTCACTCTAATAAGATGCAGGCTTTCTTAATGCCTTCTGGTTCACAAATTATCAATAAAACAGCATGTTAAATTAAAGTTTTGATGTCTTTTGCTATGTCTTTATTTTCAAAGTGCTGTCTTCCATATCATCTCTGATTTTGGGAAGTGCTGTCACAGATTTCAGGGTGTGATATTTGAAAGAAAAGAGAAAAGAGCATGCTTCCTGCACTGTCTGTATTTCCCTGCAAATTCTTGAAAAATAACAACACAGATAACATTAGGGAGGGGGGAATATGTTCATTTCATTTTTCTCATTTCCCCCATCTTAAGTTCATTCTGTCCCATTTCCGCATCAGTTTGCAACTCTGTTTTTTTTTTGTTTTTTTTTAAGTGCACATGAAAATTTGTATGGACTTTCATGCACATTTCTCCTAATATACCGGTATACATTTTTGTATGCAAGTTTGCCTAATATATGCACTTTTGTATGAGAGTGTGCCTAATATACACAGTTTTGCAAGCAGTTTCCCTTAATATAATGCTTCTCTGTGTAGTTTTTTCAGTAATATACAAATTATGTGCACACTTCCCCTAATGTACACATTTCTATGCATTTTTTTAACTGCATTACAAAATTCTGAGAAGTGCAAACAGGAAGGATAAGTGCATTCCTAGTTTGTATATTGAAATTCAAATTTTGTAAATTCTTATTGAAGTGCAAACTGAATGAAATTCTCCCCTATCCCTAATACCATCATATAAAATAGAAGGTAGAAGGCAAAACCATGTAAATAAATTGCCCATTTTAAAGGGGGAGGGAATACAGAAATTGGCTGTTACCTAGCAGCATCTTTTTTGGATCCTGCCCAATTTATTGTACATGTCAAGTCAGCACTCATCTTAAACAGAGACATATATAGCACCCTCCGAGTTCTGGTCACTCATTAAATACAGGGCTCCTCTTGCTTTATCAGTGATCTATTAAACTGTCTGCTTTTCACTTCAGCAATATATTGTCTCTTCAGAATTGATATAAATGTTACTGATGGACCTTGACTTTCCAGCTCCTGAGAAGGATGTCATACAAATGAGGATGCTTGGGAAATTTGGGGCTGACACAGAATGGTATGATTAGGTGCATAATGTGGGCATCACAATTTGCAATGCATCCTACAGAGAAATAGCAGACTTCCATGATTTAACAAGGATTGTGCAAATATGCAGCCCTCAACACCATTTATGAATTAATCAGGTGCACAAGCACCTCTTATGAGGACTTCATGCTGAGTAAGGAAGTCGCCTAGAGACATAATACTAAAAGACCCCTACAAAACTCATTAATAGAAACTACATCTCCTTATTTTTAATTTAAATATATAATAGAAAAAGAAACAAGTTATCACTGGTTATCACTGGATTGGAATTAGAAAATCATATAATGCAAAAATTACAAAAGTTTTAAGGGGGAAACACTGAATAAATGCATATTTTAAGGGCAGACACACCAATCCCACCATGGAAATGTCAAAAAGTTATATTTGTTCAATGATGAAAATATCGTAGCTGTGCCGGGCACTTATTTTGATTACAAAGCCTTCATTTTATTGCCATCATAGGCACAGACATTTTGTGGCGAGCACAATCCACCTAGGTGAAATTTAAATAACCATTAAATACAATAAATGGCTGTGTCCAAGTATTGCTGTCTTTGGAAACTGGAGGTGAGAGAGGGGAAGAGGGAAAATGTTTAGTATAACCTTTTGGTGCTACCCTCAAAGCAGCCAAAGTTGTGTGAAGTCACTATATTTTTACGTCGCTATTAAGGAAGTACGTTTAAATGCTACCAGGCAGTTCAGATAATATAAAATTTCCAATACTGTCTTCGACTCGAGTCAAGGGTACACTTAAAGAGTTATTAGCACCCAGCAAAGTGTGTTAAGTCTGACATTCATGATGTCTCAGTTATTAAATAGATACCAGTACACGTACTGATTTTCTTATAAAACTTAATAATGATAATGACCTTTCCGTTTAGAATCAGGCTTTCAGCACGGAAAACACTGACAGATTTATAGAATTTAATGCTAGACACAAACTGCAGATCATTGTCAGGTTTTCCCATATAGAGAATTTGAAATGTATTTTTCACACTTGGTCTTGAACATTTCATGTGTCATAATGACCATCAAATGTATATATTTCTATGCATAGCTAGCATAATCGACGTTACACTCAATTTATCATTTGATTTATTGCCCCTCTGCACCACTGCATTATTCCACTGAGATTATCTGCACACTATAATGCCTCTTAATAGAAAAGATGAGGTGATTCTGTCAGGGAATCGACTACCATTACTAAACAATTAGAGATGTTTTGGTTTATGTCCTGTGCTCCTCAAATAAATTTGCTAGATTACACACAATGGCGACGGGGAAAACAAGATATCTCCCTGTTATGCTCATTTTCCTTTCATCGCAAGGAACTAACTGTGGAGAATTTTCTCTTGAGGCCTAACATAGAGAGATATGGCATCAGTGGCTGGCAGCTCAACACTATGTGCCAGCACAGCAGCGTATAGCATCAGATTCTAGCTTCCTGAGTCAATGTGGTGCACAAGGCAGTGGTGGAACACTGCCATATCTGCCAGCTGCCAGCAAGGATCCCAGGTGGGAAGGGGCTGGACCAGTAGGCTCCATTGCTTACAGTAAATCAGCAGTGGATTTGTCCACCCAATGCTGTAAAATAATTCTCTTAGTCACACCCTATGCTTGAGAAGTATCTATAATCCTCAAGAGTACCTGTAACAGAGTGTTTAGTGCTGCAGCACCCAGCCCCTGAAATGTGCTTCACATTGACATTCTGCAGGCCAGGCGTCTTCAGTGTTGAGCTTTAGATGTCTGCTCAAGACTTACCTCTTCATACAGGCTTTCCCTGAGGGGTGATCCAGCCAGTATTGTTATAATCAACCAGCAATTATTGTATTGTTCTTTTATTGTTACATATTCTGTTTTTATTTATTTATTATTATATTTATACCCCACCTTTTTTCCTGCAAGGAACCCAAGACGGCTTCCATAATCCTCCTCCTCCTCGTCCTCTCGATTTTATCCTCACAATTGATTTTATCCTGTGAGGTAGGTTAGGCTGAGAGTCAGTGACTGGCCCAAAGTCACCCAGTGAGTTTCATGGCCAAGCAGGGACTAGAACCCGGATCTCCCGAGTCCCAGTCCAGCACTCTAACCACTACGCCACACTGGCTCTTTTATGCATCTTCTTAACTGCTTTGAGAGTCCATGGGAAAGATATATGAATTTATATAATAATAAATAAATAAATAAAATAAAAATAATTATTGATATGAAGATCAATTCCATATACTGGGGATATAGCTTAAGAGAACATATGCATCTTTAACTAACAGTGACCGCTATGGAATCATATTAACAATCCTGTGAATTGCAGGCTAAAATGGAACAATTATAGGACAAGCCCAGGCCATATGAGTAAGTGTTCCTGCTTCCAGTTACACCCCCAGCAGCTAAGAGTCCGTAACCAGCTCTACTTAAACATTCTCTGAGGTGTCCAACAAATACAAAATACGTAGACGTTTCTGTTGTATTAATTAAAACCAATATTAAAACACACTAAAATTCCAGCAAGTCCCCCATAAACAAACACAGAATATAATAAAAACAGAGACAGGTGCAGCAGATAAAACAGAGGCATCAGATAAAAAATTATCTATCCAATGAAAAAGCACTTGCCTAACAAGAAGGTCTTTGCCTCTGGAAAAAAAACATGGTAAGAGAAGGAGCCAACTGAGCCTCCCCGGACAAAGAATTCCACACCTTAGGTGAGGCCACAGAGCAGGCTCTTTCTCCTATCCCCATCAGCTGAGCTTTCATCATTGTCATGACACAGAGAACGGCCCCTCTGCCAGATCTTGGGGCTGGTATGGGAGGAGGCGGTCCTTAAAGTGCCTTGGACCTAAGCCATTTAGCCTGAAATCCTTGGATGTTTAGCCATGCTGGCTGGGGCATGCTGGGAATTGTAGGGCTTTTTTCTATCTAAATATGATAGGATTGTCCCCTTAGAGATTTAAAGGTAATCACTGCACAAATTGTTAAGCAGTGCAAACCTTGCAGGACAGATGTTATATGATCCTATAGTTGAGCACCTAACAGGATTCTCGGTGCTGCATTCTGGACCAGTTGCAGTTCCCAAAGATTCTTCAAAGGTATCCCCATGTGGAATGCATTGAAATAGTCCAATCTAAGGCATTCCAAAAAACAAGCAAACAAAGGCATTCCAGAAAAGCCATCATCCTAGATGGTTCCAGAGAAAGCTATTTCCCCACCATCACCTCTGACCAGCCCCAAATGTACATAATCAGACTTCCTTTTACCATGCAGGCCTACTGCTACAGCTCAGTATTCAATGTAATAGTGAATACATGTTCAGATGCTTTGTTATCACCTGTGGTCACAATAGTCAAAACTGTTATGTAACTACTTACTATATTAGATATGCATGGATAAATTTAATAACAACAATAATTAACATTATTAATACTTAGCAACATTTATTTATTTATTATATTTATATCCCACCCTTTTTTCCCTCCAAGGAACCCAAGGCGGCTTACATGATCCTCGTCCCCCTCCTCTCCATCTGACATCGGTATAACACTTTACAGTGTTCAAAGAACTTCACATGCATTTTGAGTTATATTAAAACAAGCCTGTACACGACATGTCAGTATTATTATTATCCCCCATATTGTAGATGGGAGGGACTGAGGCTGAGAAGTTGCAGCTCGCCCAAGACAATCTAGTGACCGCAATTAATAATTAATTAATTAAATTCCACTTCCAGCTAATTGCAGAAAAGCAATGCCTCAGCTGCAACTAAAAAGCTCTAGTGTGTGACATAACCTCATACTAGAGGTAGGGAATGTGCGGTCCCCCAGATGTTGTTGGGATGAAACTCCCATCAACTCTAGCCAGCATAGCCAATGGTGAGGGATGACAGCGGTTGCAGCCCAACAATATCAGAAGGGCCACATGTTGCTCCCTGAACAAAGGTAACAGTATGGGTGTGGGTTCCAGGCTTGAGGGGATGCTCAGCATATTGCCCTCTGGAGGGTCCCTTCCTACACCAATGCCTCCCACAGTTGGCTTACGCTGCAGCACTGGTAGTAGATTACATTGATGACACAAGATGGCCACCATTTTAATTCTCCACAGTGCCCCACATGCAGCATTGT
Organism: Shinisaurus crocodilurus; assembly: GCA_021292165.1. Classification (NCBI taxonomy): domain Eukaryota; kingdom Metazoa; phylum Chordata; class Lepidosauria; order Squamata; family Shinisauridae; genus Shinisaurus; species Shinisaurus crocodilurus. The sequence continues at coordinate 218,481,799 of CM037879.1, read as the reverse complement.
TTTGGGGGAAATAAAGCATTGTGGGAAATCAAAATGGTGGCCATCTGAGTGCCAGAGGGGGGGGGGGGGAAACAATGAAATGATGGTCTGGGGCAGGCATTGGCAGTGAGCCTTGCTAGAGTACTGTACTGACAACAGTTATGTGGACTCACTAGAAAGTTTGAAAACCAATGAAAACTTTTAAAATGATATTTGGGCTGGATTGCCTTCTCAGTTTCCTTCCTCCAACTATAGCTAATGATCACTATCTTTCTTTAGATTTTTAAAATTATTATTATAGAAGCATATCCACAAAAATAAGAAATGGCTTCTTACATGTGTTGCTTAAATTTCATTTTCTCAGAGAAAAGTCCTCAAGTTACTAAGGAGTCATTAAGCAATAGCTAATGAAATAACACTGTGCTGCCCGTGTCCTATCTTCCTCTGTTATAGGTTGGCCTAGAAAGCCTCATTTCAAAGCAGCCAAGTCAGCCTGAAGCCTTTTAAAACTTCCTTGATGGGCTATGTTTATATAATTATATAAATCAATATAACGTTAAATACAGGCCTGTGGCTTACGCTGGCGCAGCTTGTCTGAGCGTGGAAAGCTAAGCAGGGTCAGGCCTGGTTATTACTTGGATGGGAGACCCCTCCTCTAGTTTCCTGCATTGAGCAGGGGGTTGGACTCGATAGCCTTGTAGGCTCCTTCCAACTCTATGATCTATGAAATCTATGAAATCTGGAGACCCAAGCTTTTATACTGACACTGCGAATGTAAGAAGCAAAGAACAGTAAATACTTTGACTAAAAGTAACTGGACAATGCAAAAATACTGAATGTGTTATGTTTAAGGAGCCGGTTTTTCTTGGGCTTTACAGAGAAACTGTGAGTTCTCTTTTTACAGACACTCAGAACTGCTGCTAACCACTTAGAGGCAAAGTGGTTTTCACTGGGTTTGATATGTGCTCTCTTTACCAAAAAAATGTGAGCATATTTCTCATGCTATACTTTAATTATTATTATTATTTTCCTGTGGCTGAAATGTAGACATAAAAAATACCAAATTAGGCTTAACTGTACCATGACATTTATAAGTGAACCTAGTTATAGTGTGGGTATTTAGTTAGAAGCAGATCTCTAGCTGGAGCAAAAGCCTAGCTGGTAACCATTCCTGAATTGGAAAGGAATTTAGATTTGGAAACCATCGCCATTAAAATAATTTGGGTCTGTAATGCACTGCATTCAAGTGCAGCAAGAGCAATTTGCACACCCAAGTAGGCCTCTGCTCCTGGATTGGTCATCCTACATGCAAAAAAAGTTCTCCTTTCCACATCCAGCACCCTGAGAAATAGAGGGGGAGCTGCTATGGGGAAATTAACCCAGACCTCCCCCTGTCTTCCAGACAAGCGGGCAGTGTTATCAAAGATGATGGCATCAACCATCTCTTTGGCTGCGTAATAGTCAAGTGGAGGAGCACCATATGTGCAGCTTACATTCAGCCTGACAAGTTCCTTTATTTGTATTTTTAGCACATCTAAATGGCTCATATGTTTATTACTTATTTATACCGATACTTTTAATAATAAGATTGATAGACTGGCAGGATGGAAAATGACTTATTAAAGTAGCTAAGAGATAGAAAAGAATAACCGATACCAGTACATTTTCAAATGAAAGGGCAATACTATGCTTTCAAGAAATCCCCTTTGAACTTTAGTCATTGAAAAACATAAGAGTTGCGCATAGATTAGAGACCACAGCTCGAGCTAAGCACAACAAGGTGCGCTAAAGACAGGCTGCCTGTCTGTTGTTGGTTCATGTCACAAACTTACCATTACTTTGTGATGGAGAGCTGCTGTCAGGGTATCCAAGTTGCCGTGTGAAAGAGCTCTACAGCCGAGCAAGCTGCCCAGCCCGATTGTCTTAGAAAGGAAGGGCAACTTATATGGCCCTCAGCCTAATTTCAAAAGCACTCTGCAAAAGCCCTCAGTTCAGGCAGGCATGGCGTCTCAAGGGTAGGTATGGTTGGGCATATATGCTGAGTGCCTTCTGGAGTTCCTTCTCCTCTTCACTATTGCAACCTGCTTCTTCACCTGCCTCCTGCTCTGGATCAGAAAACAGTGGTGGTGAGAAGGGAGACCAGTAGATGCCATTGCCTACTTTCTCACTGGCGTTCTGCCTGTCTAACATGCAAGTGGTAGCAATGGTAAGGATGAGGCAGAATAGTGGCTGGTGACAATGGTGGTGAGAAGGTCGACTCACTGAGGGAGGGTGTCTTGCCCAAGGTCCGTCAAGAACCTGGAGCTGGCACTGAGTTCAGACCTCTACCAAGAGCAATCTATCCCTTTCTGAGCACTGGGGGGAAGAAGGAGAGATGGAGAGCTGTCAGAAAGGGAACGAGAGAGGGAGAAGGAAGTGGCAGAAAGAGAGAGGGGAAAGAGCTGGTCCGTCCGACCCACTTTTGGCTGTTGCCCTTCCCACCACTGGCATGCGGCCCCTGACAGATTACGCCCAAGGGAATAAAGCCATTGACAGATAAATTTTCCCCACCGCTGCTGCCGCACAGCATTAACAAACTATATTTGGGGTGAGGTGGGGGAGACATGAAGCTGCTCACATGATATCTCACGGCAGATAAAATCAATCCAAACATATTGGGCAGCTAGTTTAATTTCCAGAGGTCATGACAGAATATCCCCTTGACAAAGAGATCCTCTTGCCTGAGACCAGTCCTGCCTTTATGAACGTTTCCTTTATTATCATCCTGGATCAAGAGCAACAAAATGAGAAGAAACACAAAGACAGAATTGCTCTATGCAACTGGTTTCTTAGAACCATTCTCCAAGGTCGTCCCCTAGCTAATTCCAAGCCAGCCTGACCATTTCCCTTGACACTTCCTGGTGGCTGCTTGAGCATAGGTCCAGTGCTGGGCGAAGGGCAATTTCACCAAGTTAAGATATGCAAATAAATAGTGGCTGAGGATTTCTATTTTCCATTAAGGAGGAGGGAATCTGAACAAAGTCCAGGTATAATGGCCAATCACTATATATAATCTAGCCATAGATGCTACTGCAGTGATACCCTGCAGGCCAACCTAGATGAGATGCTAATGAATGTGAACGCAATTAACATGCACCTTGTTGTTGTTGTTGTTGTTGTTGTTGTTGTGTAAAGAGCAGCCCCAGTGAAGCCTGACTGGCACTAGTGGGAACTTGCCTTGTAAAGGAAACAGCAGCTTTGGAGAGGTGATTTTTTGGGTCATTACTGTGGCAGAGGCAGAGGCAGAGAAAGAAAGAGACAACTTCACCTTCCCACCCCACACCCTGAGGCTTCCCAGGGTTCCCTGGCTGGGGCTGCTATTTACATAATAAAAACATGCACATTGATTGTGCTAATGTGATTAATGTCACATCTACTTTGGCCCTAAGTCTGTGCAATTGCCTTAAATACTACACAGTGCTTTAGCTTATGTTGCAACAGCTAAAGCAGTAATCTACACCAGCATTTCCCAACCTGATGTCCTCCAGATGTGTTGTACTTTTAAAAGAAACCATAATCCCCAGCCAACATGCTGGCTCAGGATAATGGAGGTTGTATTCCAACACACTTGGAGGGCACCAGGTTGGCAAAGGCTGTTCTACACTATGCATACATAGCAAAGCTATCTAGGAGTTATATCAAATGTTAGTCTAACTTAAGTCCTATTCATTTCAATGAGTCTACTTTAAGTAGGATTAACATTGAATGCAACCTAAGCCCCACACACACGCTGCTGCTTGTCATCATAAATTCCTCAAAAGCCATCCACGTCTTTTAGTGTAGTATTTTTCTGGCAAAAAGCTGTTCCAGTGTTATAGATGTATTTATTTATTTATTTATTTAATTTTATTATATTTATACCCCTCCTTTTTTCCTGCAAGGAACCCAAGGCAGCTTACATAATCCTCCTCCTCCTCCTGTCCATTTTATCCTCACAACAACCCTGTGAGGTAGGTTAGGCTGAGAGTCAGTGACTGGCCCAAAGTCACCCAGTGAGTTTCATGGCTGAGCGGGGACTAGAAGAACCTGGATCTCCCAAGTCCCAGTCCAACACTCTCACCACTATGCCACACCGGATCTGGGTTTTCATTCATTGTTTGTTTTAGGACGTAGGGTGCCATGCACTTAAGTTCATGCACTGAAATGTAACTGGCTTGTGCTTGTAACCATAATGTATGGGAAATCCATTATTTTACCCATGTTATATAGATGCAAACAACCTACTCTAAGATTATTTGTTTCTTTCACATGGAACGGAGCAGAAACAATAACATATGTAAGAGGTATATTTATGTATTTTAATCTCCCTGCTGTAAACCACTTAGAGACATTTAAAAAAAAAAAAATGGTAAGTGGTCTATCAGCCTATTAGATAAATAAATAAACAATTACTGCTTCATAGTGAAACTTTTATTTAAAACCGATAGTTGGCATTTTGCGGTCTCAAAATTTCACTGTCATGAATGCAGCATTTCAGAGTGGGATCCATTTCCCACTTTAATTGGCATTATCTCACGACGCCAAGCCAGAGAGCATCATATTTCAAAATGTCGAGATGGATCGACAAGGAGACAGATATATACAGAGGTGGACAAGATGAAAAGAAAACAGGATATTGCCTGCACAGACTAAAGTCTGATTTCCAGTCATTTCCCAGAGTAGGCCTGTGCATAATAGGAAACAGTTTCCCCCCTTAAAATTACAGAAGACAACTGCTAAATAAATAAAGGGCCATAAAATAACATAAAATAGAGCATCCCCATTGGATAGAATAAAATCTCAATTTGTCATGTGTTATTAATGTCGACATTTGAATAGATTCCATATGATAATTCCTTCAGTTTAGTTTAACAAGAGTAAAGATTAGAGGCTTTTCTAAAATCATCATGAAGTTCATGCTGGGTTCTCCCCCCCCCCCATTTTTTAGGAGCCAAAAATATAGCACTGAGTTGTGAGCCAATTTAGCTCTGTGCTTGAGAACAAAGGTTTTTTTTCCCCCCTTTCTTTTTTTGCTCAAGGTTTCTCAGTGGATATGTAGATGAGCTGTGAGATGCTGCCTGGCTAAAATATTCAAAAGTGGATTCCCAAACAGAATAAAAACTCTAATGTAGAACGTATCATAGCTACACCCCCACCACCACCACCACACACACTTTGACTAATTTCTAGCTCTGGGCTTTATTCTTTAAAATATTGCTTCACTGGCTGCTGGCTTGTGGAACCTTTCTGGGCCCAGTTGGCTTCTTTGCTGCATAAGGTAAACCCCAGTCTCTTAGCCATAAGAATAAAGAATTGCCTGCAGCTCAGCCTCGTCTAATTGGCACATATGGCAACTGATTAACTACAAGAGCTATCAGAGAAGTTCAGTTTCATTTGTCTTGTTTGTTAATTATCTTTTCTCTCAACTTTCAATAGTTGTATGCTCAAAGTGGATTTCCAGACGTACCTCAGTGTAGAAAGAAGTATCAAAATGGATGTCCCTGTAAGGTAAAGGTAGTGCACCAAGGGATACATTTGTGATACCAATATACTTTTCTTGAATTCTTTTCCATATAGATCGGGCATGCACAACCCATGGCCTGCATGCACCACCACCCCCAGACCCTACATGCAGCACCCCATGGATGACCTGACGGACGCCACCACCACTGAATCCCCCACCTCAAGCGGCCTCTATCCCATGCACCAAGCCTCTCCTAACTTTGCTCACCTTACCAAAGTACCACAGCATCTTCTGCTCCTATCAGTTGCTGTGATGAAAGTAATGCTGTCCAGACAGTCCCTGGTGGCTCTCATGATACAAACCTCTTTGCCGCCTGCTATTGGCTTCCATCTCCCCACATGAGGATTGGGCAGCTCCAAAGGTCTTGTGGCTCACCCATTGGCCAGCTGCCTCCCAGGAGCATCCCACAGAGTTCATCAGAGAAAGGAGGGCAAAGCAGATGAGTTCATGCCCTTTCTTGACAGGCTGAAAGTTAGTGTGAGAGATGGGAATGAAGAGAAGTCTTCTGCCATCGATTTCTCCTGACACAGACAGATCACTCTTTCCTTGCTGCTAGCAGTGGCAGGGAAAGAGCAATCTGTCCGAGGATCTTTGGGGAAGCAGGTCGAGAACCTTCTCCCCAAACCCTCCCCCAGAGATTCTCAGACAGATTGCTCTTTCCCCACTGTCTGTCAGGATCACATTCTCAGTGTGTATGTGTGTACATGCCTGTGTGTGTGTGTGCGCGCGCGCGCGCACGCGCGCACACGTGCATGTGTGTGTGTGCATGCGTGCATGCATGTGGCCCCTGACCCAGCATCACATGCAGCCCTCAGGCCACAAAGGTTGTGCACCCTGATATAGATCATGGCAAACTGCCCTATAGGGAAAAGAGGCTCAAAGGAGATTTTATGTAGTAATGTGGCCATTCACATTTTGTCAGTTGTCAAATCATTTAAACAAATATTCAAAGAAGTCAAGGAGAATCAATAGGGGACATGCTCTCTCTCTTTCCCCAATGACGGTAGTCTACCACAGTGATCAAAGCAATTTCTGTCCTAAAACCATGCCAAAACCAGACTGTTATAGATCCAGATAATCAGCTTCATCCAAGAGTGTCTGGAACTGTCTGGCCACCACTCACTCACTCCCTTACCTTGCCTAAAAATGGCAAATCAACTAACTGTCAAAATCAGTGTAGTCCAACTATGGCCCTTTGAGCAAAAGTCTCACCATCAGCTCCTTCAAGGCAGCCGGAAGGCAGCTCTCTTTCAAGGAGGGCTCAACCACCATGCTGGCTTACCTGGGACAAGACAGCTGATAGCAGCCATGAAGGACAAGGCTTGAGCAGGCTAGTTATGGCAGAAACTTCTCCAAGCTCTTTATCCAATTCCTATGATGAGATCAAGTGAAGTCCATCAAAGTGACTTTGAGTAAATGAGATGTCCAGTACAGATCCAGAAATGAATGTGGTAACCAAGTCAGAGCAAATCACAATGACTATCTGCAACAAGGCTGGTCCAAGACATTTATTTAATTATTACATTTCTATACCACCCAACAGTCAAAGTTTCCTGGGTGGTTTACCTTGTAAAGAAGCTGACCAAACTGGTAATTGACTCTTACTTCCGCACTGGTGATGGAGCCACATTCTCCATTCCAATGTACTTGAGAACAGCAGGCTAGCTTAAGGAGCGAAGGGGGGGGGGCATATGGCACACTCAGTTCTGTCCTTCAACATCACTTCTAGCATTTGCTGCCTGATGTGGGTGCCTCATTCTGCCTAATGGTAAGGCTGGCCCTGATCTGCAAAGTGCTTCACAAACTAGTCACAGCCATCTGCAGATGGTGCCATGGGTTTGGCAAATGCTGGGTGTGCCAGGGGTGAGCAGAAGGTAGATCTCCAGATGTTTTGGACCTCAGCTCCCAAATGACCCTGCCAGCATGGCCAATGGTCAGGAATGCTAAGAGTTGAAGTCCAAAACATCTGGAGATTACTTTCTGCCCACCCCTGCTCTTAACAATCCAACAGCAGTGATAGATGCCCCTTGGAGGGGAAATGTTGAGAAAGAGGTAGGATTTCTTGTGGGCCTTCAAATGAGCTCTAACCTGTGTTTGGGCAGATTTGTCATCTGCATTCTAGTCATCATCCTAACTGCTTATTTTCCAGAAGCTCTGCTGAAAACCTGGAGGTTGCCATCAATCCATCAGAGGGAAAGGATGCTTAGGTATCAGGGCTGAGCAGTGGACAGTTGTCTGAGATGAGCCAGGAGGAGCCAAGAACCAGGGGCCATAGGTTAAGCCAGTAGTCAGGATTGAGAGGCAAACCAGGCAGTAGGGCTGAGGAGCAATGGACAATGGAGGACAAACAAGGCGTCAGGATCAAGGACCAAATGAGGCAGAACCTAAAATTAACAATATTACAAGCACACAGCAGACTTCAAGAAGACCATGTCATTCAAACAAGGCTCAGCTAGAACAGGAAGCACTTCCTGTTCATAAGGATCCAGGTGGACCGAATCAGTTTAGAAGTTTCTTCACTGAGAAGGCTTTCACCTGCAGTTGAGTGTTTCACCACATGGGGCAGCCACACACAGTACTTGGAGCTCCTGACATTAGAATTAATAACATCAACTGCCTGGATTGACAGGGGGAATAATCCTATTCAACATGTCAACCAAGGAAGGAAGCCTCTGGGGGCATCTCCCTGTTACCATGTGAAGGCAGCAGAACCTGGGATCTAAACGTTCACCAGATAATGATCTATCCAGGAGTCATTGAAGGCTCCCCTACTAACAGACCACACTTACTTTGTCTGGTGCAAAAACATAATATCCAATATATGACCTTCTATATAAATTGGGCTAGATAGATACTGGGAAGCCCCCCTGTTGCCATGATGTCCATTGAGTCCTGAGCAACACCTGACAAGATGACCTCACCTCGGCATAAATGTTGAACTCCCCAAGAATCGACAAGCTGGGGATCTCCCTCACCAAGTCCAAAACCACCTTTGTGAGCTCAGTTCGTTAGGCAGTGGGGTGGGCAATGCAGGGTACCCTGCCTGTGCTTTCTCTAGTGCCCAGCTCCACTTACATACAATTGATAAAGGAAATTTGTCATACTGGGCATCTGGAAACATGATAGATGTTTTGAAAATCATCGTGACTTCACATCCCTGACAACTCTCCTACACTGGCAAGTTTCCTGGCTCATTCAGCACCAGGTTTGCTGCTTCATTATTCAGTCATGTCTTGCTGAAATGAACAGGTTGGCTCCTTCATCCAGGATTAAGGGGCTAACATGATGTTAACTGCACGGCGTGTAGCCGAGCCTGACAGTTTGATTTACTTTAGTGTAACTGCATGTGGTCCTGATTCTCATTGGGACCAGTGTACACCAGGAAGGGAAGATTAATCCTTTCCCCCATTTGCTTCCTGAAATCCCACCCACCCCCACCCCGCGTGCACATACGGATTCAAAAAGAAAAAAAAGCTTCAATAGAGGACGCCTTTTCTTCTTTTTAAAATCCCCACTCGCAGGGTGGGGTGGGTGGTGATGAAGGAATTTCCGGAAGGAAACAAGTGGGAGTAGTTTAATTCCCCCCTGCCAGTGTGCACTGGTCCCATTCCAAATCAGGGCTGTGCGCTGTTACTCCAAAGTAAAGAAAACGATTTGACTCAGCAACATGCTATGCAATTAACGTAACATCTAGTTTGACCCTCAGGCACTATACCTAGGGCTTCTCTACAGGAGGCTTTTAACCCGCCACTTTACTGAGGCTTCTTCCAGATTCTTTGCAGGATTAAGATCAGCTCCTTTACAAATGGTTTCTCCCACCCCCGGGTTTTTTTTATTTCCCTGCCTCTCTATATGTTCCATTACACAACCACAAGGTGGCACTGTGGGATAGCAGAATTGCACAAATACATGAGGGTCTCATTCCGGTTCACTACACCATTTTCAAATAATAGCACAATTCTTCCTCGATCTAAAAAAAGCCCTGGAAATGGTTGTAAAGCACAGGAGAAGCCCTGGAGGATGACAATGTCGTGTAAAGCGCCCTCACGCTACCGTGTATGAGGAACCACAAGTGCACAATAAATGCCTTGTGTAGAGAAGCCCCTAGGTACATAGGATTAGGGTGCCAACTCCCACTTTGACTCGATTCTGTCCCAAGAAGGAATAAGTTCATCTTAAATACCAAGCTCCTTTCTGACAGCTCACACAAGCTGAGAAAAAAGCAGCCTGCGTTGTCCTACTGATTGTTCATTTAGCTTCAAAAGGTGGATTTTCTAAACAGCGTTTTTCCACATTGTTTTTTCTGTTAATTCATTTTAATTCCATACTGCATTTTCCCGGGTTTAGGCTGGGAGGTATACATGCACTGCATTTTGCAAGGTTTTAAAAGGCTGCTTTAATGAATTCTTAATTACATTATTCAAAAGATCCATTATTCAGTATTCATCTCACTTCTAAATGAAAGTCTTTACCTGACATATGAATGAAATGAGTCTAAATGCTTTGCATGCCACCTAGGGATTCATAATAGACTCCTTGCTGAATCGTAGCAGCAGGTTTTTCTTTCTGCTTTCAATTTACAGGGATTGTTTGTGGAGATGGACAGATATGAAATACGCGGCCAAGCCATAAACTCTCTCCAGGTATATTCAAAACCACCTAGTGCCTGGAAGATGAAGGGAAGGCCCCAGGTTCCTGAGGGTGGCTAGAAGGAGAGAAATGGGAATCGATATCCCTTAACAGCAAATCCTATACACGTGTACCCTGAAGAAGGGATGGGTATGAAATCAGTTCTCATTTCAATGCGAATGTACCAAATTCGCACTTCCTGAACCTAAACACAAACTAAAACACAGTTTGCCCTCAGAATCAAATTCAGGTTTGTGATTCAGTTCACCAAAAAAATGTGCACATTTCAAAAAAATTGCTTGGAAGGAATGTATTCATTTGGGAAATCGCCTGGAAAGAACGTACATATTTGAAAAGTGAGTGCACACAAAAATGTGTGCATGTGAAAAAGATGCACACAAAAATGTGTATTAAATACACATGAAATACATACACATTTTTGTGCGGACTAAAAAATACCGCAATCTGATGTCGAATTGAAACGGAACACATTTAGCGTTGAGAAAATGAGAACCTGAGTGAAATGGAGCGTGACAGTTTCACCCATCCCTACTTAAGTCCCACTGAGTTCATGGCTTACTCCTAGGTAAGTGGGAACAGGGTTGCACCCAAAGGACCTTTCCAGATGATAACACAATGCATCCTGTGGCACCTTAAAGACTAACAGATTTCTTGTTACAGTCTAGTTTTTATGATCTAGAGAAGCCCCTGCATCAAATCTGTTCATGAAGACAGTGAAGTGTGTTCTGGCCTGTGAAAGCTTATCCCACAATAACAGCACCAGCCTATGCTCATTTACTCATAAGTAGGTCCCACTGTGCTCAATGAGACTTACTCCCAGGTCAGTGTGTAGCGGATTGCAGCCCAACAGCACAGTACTTTGCACACTTACCTGAAAGTAATCCTCATTGAACATAATGGGACTTAATTTTGAGTAAATATGCATAGGATTGCACTGCAAATCTGTTAGTCTTTAAGGTACCACAAAACAACTCTTTTGTGTTTGACAGATACAACACATCTGCCACTCTGGGTAGTTCCTCCTCCAGATGATTGTTTTACTATGCAATAAATATGCACAGTTGTTATAGAGATCCACATGTTTACTGCATCTGTTGCAGGGAAATGACATTTCCCCAATACTCAGTCTGATAGAGAATAAAACCAACAGTGATTTTAATTCCTGTTAAAGAAACAGATGGCAGAACTCAGTATATTCACTAGCGGAACAAGTGTAACATTTTATACCCACCTGGCAATGTAGGCTTTCCATTCAGTCCACCATGATGCTGATGCACAAGGGAATGTGAGCCTTTAATATAAAGATCAGGTCATGTATAACTTTTACATGAGAGCACAAGAAGATAATAAACTGTCATCTTGCTTGTAAGGCGAACTGCCTTATTGTCATAAAATGACAACTGGGTTGCCACCTTGCAGCCAGGACACCAGACAAAGACCTTTAAAGTAAACCTCCTACTGAAGTGGGAGGCAAGGCAGCTACAGTTCCTTCCGCTGTTGTGAAACCTGCCCTCTTCCCACCCCTGCTATGTAGCACATCTGGAACCCATCGCTGCAGGTGCTAGAGGGGGAAGGCAACACAACCTGGCAGGGAATGTGGCTGCCTTGTCTCCAGTTTCAACGGGAGATTTACAGGCATATGCCCCATATCTCAGTATCAAGGTACAAATCCCAGTCTACCCATAGATGAATTGTTGGCTAGATATTTAACCCACCTGCATAGGCATAGGCATCCTCTAGAACAGGGGTGGGCAACTTGTGGCCTGTTCCAGATATTTTGGCCTAGAACTCCCATCAGCCCTAGCCAACATAGCCAATGGTGAGGGATCATCGGAGCTGTAGGCCAAAACATCTGGAGGGCTACAATTTTCCCACCCCTGTTCTAGATCAGTACAAGGAACTCAGTGTACCATAGCTCCAATTATTAATTCCTTATTTCCATTCTCCATTTTTATTATCATTATGATCACGTGTCTTCCAAATTCAAATTACTAATTTTAGGAAGTATGCTGATGGATTTCAAAATGGTTGCATTTCCTGAATGTAAATTATAAATGGATCACAATTTTGGACTCTACCATACATACTTAACATAATAGGCTGGGTAGAGACTTTTATTTTCTTCATTTTCCTTTCATTTCCCATCCATCCACCACCACTTTGTTCTAGCTTGCATATATACTGTCTATCTTATCCACACTACAATATAGACTTAAAGTGGCTTAGGGTGCAATCCTATGTATGTTTAGACAGAAAAAAAGTCCTACAACTCCCACTTGTACTCAGGGTTGTGCCCCTAATAATCTTTTCCTCTCCCTAGAGAACCATGGTGACTATAGCTCTGTGAGTGGAACTATCCTTATCAGATCATGGCTTATTATCCCAGTTTGTTAACTGACATTAAGCCAACATTTTATGGTTTGAATGTAACAGGGAACTCTGGTTAAAATTCCATGCTGAAGCCAGTGTTCGACTGGAAGAGGGGAGGGGCAGGGCCAGGACCGGTGCAGGGCAGTATGGCGCCCTAGGCTAAATTATATTTAGCGCCCCCCTTCTCGTGCCATGGGGGGCTCCGGAGCAAAGCAGCCCTGCTCTGCAAACCCCCCGCCGCCCCTGCCGCCACCACCGGAACCCCCTGCCCACCGCCACCGCCACCGGACCCCCACCCACCCACCCGCCCACCCACCGCCGCCGCCGCCGCCACTGCCACTGCCACTGGACCCCCATCTGTGGCCGCCGCCACTGGACCCCCCCGCCCGCCCCCACCCCTGCTGCCACCCCCCCACCTACCTTCCCCCACCTCCTCTGAAAAGGAAGTGACCTGACGGGACCCTCACGTTGTTTTTGGCCAGGGGAAACCAGTGTTTAAGCCCTGTTGCCCTGGTTCCTCCCGCCAAAACAGAGCGCGGGCGGGGCTCCGGAAACGGCGTGGAGAAGGTAGGTGTCGGGGGGAGGCGGCGCGGGGCGGGGCGGGGCGGGAGGTGCCCAGGCTCGGCCCCACCACTACCTCTGGGCACAATCCCCCGCACTGACCTGGCTTTGTCGGCGAGGCAGGCGGGCGGGGCAGGAGCATGCCGGCAGCGAAGAGGAGTGCAGCATTTCTGCGCCCTCTTCAGCTACGCGCCCTAGGCAACAGCCTAGTTTGCCTAGCAGTAGCGCCGGCCCTGGGCAGGGCACCTGGCCACAGCCATCAGTTACATTCAGATGACTATCCAAATGTAGATAGAATCTTGCCTCTGTTTTTGTATCCAAATTAAATACAGAAACTCTAGCTATATGGTCATTTTTTCAGTTGTTTCCTTTACTCTGTATAAAGTATTTGGTTTGGAATGGGTGGGTCCTACTGTGTATGAATATGCATAATTTGAAAACTACATACAAATTACAGTAAATGATTTCTTTGTGCATTCAATTACACGTAAACCTTTCCACGGAATACATAAAGCAACATATAACTCATTCTTTAACTACACAAATAAGAGTAAATGAGGGCATAAAAAAGATTAAAAGAACCATTTGATATGATAAGGGTGCCTTTATACTAATATGGTGTTTAATTTCCTGTCTTCTGCTGTAAAAATTAAAACAAAAATTAAAATGTATAATCACTTCCTCTCCATAACTGTCATTTCAGCTTCAAAAAAAAACCCACCCTCATTTATTTTTTTTTAAAAAAAATTGGTTCTGTCTTTTGCCATTACAACTGCACTGCAGGAATTTGAAACTCGAATTTGAGAAGACACAGCTATATATAGAAGTTATCAACACAAAACTAGATATTGCTCAATCTGTGAGTGCTATTTTCAACGGATATATCACTCAAGGGAAAGAAGCATGATTATACAGATAAAAGATCCAAATGAATTCTTTGCAAATAAATAAGTGCTCCACTCATAACTTAGTTTCTGTTTCTGAACAATACATGAAAAAAGCAACAACTAACAGATATTTCGCATGACTGGAAACTGACCCTAATCTTGCAGGGGGTTTAATTCCCATCGCAGCCGGCTGGCTGTGAAGTAAAGTGGGTGTCAGATTGCTTCATGATGCAGCCAGGAGACTTTCAGCACATGCTCTTAGGAATGTTTTTCTCACCCAGACACACCTCACGCAAAACCATTTGACTGTGCCACGGTGTGGGATATGGGAGGCTGGGCAGTGGTGGAGCTGTATACAGGGCCAGGCGCTACCGCTAGGCAAACTAGGCGGTTGCCTAGGGCGCCTGGCTGAAGAGGGCGCAGAAACGCTGTGCTCCTCTTCGCTGCCGCTGCCGCGCCGCCCCTACCGGGCCTCCCCCCCTGCCGCCCCGCCCGCCGAAGCCGCTGCCCCGCCCGCCCGCCACTGCACTTCCCCCGGCCGCCCCCGCGCCTCCCCCGCCCCCCACCTACCTTCTCTGCTTCCGGAGCCCCGCCCGCATTGTTTTGGCGGGAGGAACCAGGGCAACAGGGCTTAAACAGCCCTGTTGCCCTCGTTTCCCCGGCAAAAAACAGAGCGCGGGGGTCCCGTCGTGTCACTTCCTCCTCGGAGGAGGCGGCAGCAGCCAGGGCGGGGGGAAGGTAGGTAGGTAGGTGGTGGCAGCACGGGGGGGGGGGTTTGCAGGGCTGCTTTGCTCCAGAGGGCCCCCCCACGGCACGAGAGGGAGGGCGCTAAATATAATTTTGCCTAGGGAGCCAAACTGCCCTGCACCGGTCCTGGCTGTATATATCTTACCACTACTGGCCACAGTGCTGGCTCCAGATTTTTGAGGAGGGCCCTTGGGCAAAACATCCCCGATGAGCCCCCTCCCTCTGTGAGTCGACCTCCTCACTGCCAAGATCACACCAGCTCATTGTGCTCCTCATCCTCTTTGTCATCATTGACATTGCTACCACTTGCTTGCTTGCTTGGCAGTCAGAGAGCCAGTAAGCGAGTCAGCCGGCCATGGCATCTACTGCTCCTCCTCCTCACCACCATTATTGTGTGGGCCAAAGTGAGAGGCAGGTGAGAAAGCAGGTTCCGATGGTGAAGAGGAGGAGCAAGTCCAGGGGGTTCTTGTCACTGGGCCCCTGCTGGGGTGTCGACCCTTGGCAGGTGCTCAACCATCATGCCTACCCCTGACTGGCCGTATGAAGGTTTGGGATCATAGCTAGCACATCCTAGTTTTAAAAATTTAAACTTAGAATTTAGTGAAGGTTATAAAACTACACACACT
The DNA here is from genome assembly GCA_021292165.1 of Shinisaurus crocodilurus. NCBI lineage: Eukaryota > Metazoa > Chordata > Lepidosauria > Squamata > Shinisauridae > Shinisaurus > Shinisaurus crocodilurus. The sequence goes on along the minus strand of CM037879.1, from coordinate 218,466,437 downwards.
CAAAATCATCTAAACTTCTTAGCTGGTTAAAAGAGTATAATCTGCTCAAATATTATGCAACCTTTGAAGTGAAACAGTGAAAGCCATTCCAGCTGCCAATCTCCTCTCTGCCTCAAGATTCAGTTGTGGGGAAGTTTGGGATGGGTCATGGCTCTGCTTTTTTTCCCCCCTCCCCTGAATACTGAGCAGTAGATTACTTATTTGAACTTTGCTCCAGCCAAGACTTCTGGAGCTTATAAATCTTGGAACTATCTCTGAGTTCACCTTAAATTATTCTTGGGAGAAAACACACAGACATTCTTAACTTTAGTTGTCTAACTCACGGCTTGTGGCCATTCAGAAACCAAAACACTGATTGCCGTCCTTTCTGCTTTTGCTTAAAACCTCATTTTGGACGTGTAATATAGAGGTATGCCTTCTCATTCATATAAAAGAGCAGTACTAGATGGAAGCCAATATGACGGCTAATAGGAAAAAGCAGCCAGTCAAGAAAGCCATTGGAAAAGTGTACAGCAGCTTTTCCCAGCATGGTGCCCTCCAGATGTTTTGGACTACATCTTCCAGCATTCCTGACCACTGGCCATGCTGGTTGGGGTTGAATGGGAGTTGAAGCACAAAACAGCTCTAGGACACCAGGTTGGGGAAGGATGGTGTACAGAATGGGCACAGCTTGAGACCTCTGCTCAGCCATGAAGGCACTATCTCTCTCAGCCGAAGCTACCTCATTGGGTTCTTGTAAGCAGGGCTAGTATCGAGCATAGACATGGCTGGGTCCCTGTCGAGTGCTATTCTTCAGCAGGAGCCCACTGACAAGACCCCATAGATTTGCTCCTCTTCTTCATCATCACTGCAGCCAGCTTGTTGACCTACCTCTCTCACTCTGACCCAGGCAACAGTGCTGGTGAGAAGCAAACAAGTGGTAGCAAAGATGAGAAAGTGGAGGAGCTGCAATAGTAGCTGGGGACAATGGCGGCGAGAAGTTACTCACTGAGGGAAGGGGCCCATTGAGGGTGTCTTGCCCAAGGACCCTCAAAAACCAGGAGCCGGCACTGATTGTAAGAATACAAATTAGGTATACTTTTCACTTGCTCTGGGTTCTTGAGATAGAATCATAGAATCATTAAAAAAAAAGTAGAGTTGGAAGGGGCCTACCAGGCCATAGAGTCCAACCCCCCGCTCAATGCAGGAATCCAGGTCAAAGCATCCCCGACAGATGGCTGTCCAGCCGCACCTTGAATGCCTCCAGAGTGGGAGAGCCCACCACCTCCCTAGGTAGTTGGTTCCATTGTCTTATTGCTCTGACAGTCAGGAAATTTTTCCTGATGGAATTTTTCCTGATGAACCCAGGTGGAATCTGGGTTCCTGTAACTTGAGCCCATTATTCAGTGTCCAAACTGGGATGATCAAGAAGTGATCCTGGCCCTCCTCTGTGTGACAACCCTTTAAGTACTGGAAGAGTGCTCTCATATCTCCCCTCAGTCTCCTCTTCTGAAGGCTAAACATGCCCAGTTCTTTCAGTCTCTCTTCATAGGGCCTAGATAGGGCAGGAGAAAAATAAGCCTGCTATCTGCAAAGCCTTTCACGCCACCATGCTGGTGCCATGTGAATAGTCTGAGGCCTGTGTCACACATGGTCATTGCAGCATCAAGGGTGACTGATTTGCCATCACCTGGCACCATAAAGAAAACATTCATATCACCTCACATCGCCGGCACTCATCAATGGAGTCATTTTGCACATTCAGCTGTGAGGCCCCGAGGGGCTGCCAACTTAGACACACTTACCAAGAGTCAGTCCCATTGAACTTAATGGAACTTACTTCTGAGCAGACATGTATAGGATTGCTCTGTAAGTGCTGAGCAGTCTAATGATGCGTCTGCATGTCTGAACCTGCCCAGTGAAAGAGCAATAAAACCGGTTGCACAGAAAGATGTGTATGATTTTTGGTTTCCAAGCAAATAGAGGCAAATCATGATTCCACCAGGCGCCCTTGACAAGCCCCTCACAATGTGCTTCTGATTAGCAGAAACTCTGTTTTATCCTGCTGGTGCCCTGCACTTTGGAGATGTTTGTTTCCTACAAGGAAGATTCCATTTGATAAGCCTCAGCTGTCTGTTTTTCACATCACACAATCCAGTACACAAATAACATTTTGCACATATGGAAACCTTCATGGCGACTCATACATACTCCAAGTCAAAACTATTTTATAAACCATAATGCTTTGCAGATGAAAACAGAGGGAAGATGACGGTTTTTAAACAGTAATGCTTTTTGACAGCGTTCAATCTTGTTTTAGTAATTGGCATAAAAATGTTTTTTAAATGGGCTATTAATAGAAATGGCATGTTTGAAAATTGTTCTCAATACTGTGAAGCTGTAGAATTATAAATCTTTACATTCTTGCATTCATGATCATTTGGATGCTTCTTTAAATAAGCGATCAGCCTTAAGAATATTCTTGTTAATCATAAACTGTCCATTGTCTCAACTGTCAGTATCAAATTCACAGTGATCCCTATCTTGGCTTCTTCTTCTGTATGTTACTACTACTATTATTAAGTGGTGGTGGTGGTGGTAAAATGTCATTCACCCCGTAACTAGGGGAAATTGTCTTATTGTTGCTCATCAGCTTTGGATTTGCATTGTGTTCATCCTCTGGAACTATTTGACATAATTGATAGGTTGCTATTCATTTGGCAATTCTATTGTCAGCCCTGATTTTATATTATGTCTGTCTTCAGCCTAAGATCCATAGAGCTAAAAGACACCATTTAGGGATCAATCCTATGCATGTTTAGAAAGAAAAAAGTCCCACAACTTCCAGCATTCCCCAGCCAGTCATGCTGGCAGGGAAATGCTGGAAGTTGTGGGCTTATTTCTGTCTAAACAGGCATAGGATTGTGCCCTTAGGCTGCAATCCTATACACACTTACCTGGGAGTAAGTTAATTGAATTCAGTGGGACATACTTCTATGTATGTATAGGATTGCATTTAGGCAGGATGATCCCACCCACTGTTTTCTCCTCCAGCATTATCCCAAGTGATCTAGACCATAACAGGTCACAAAAAACAGGTGTACTGTAGAAACTGTACCCCCTCCCCAATCCAGCAAAGGAGAACCACATGTGAGAACTGGGAGTTTCAGGATGGGATGTACCAGAATACGTTTTTGTATCATTAAACTTGGATTTAAAATGTCATCACCCCATAGCATCTATCCCACTTTCTAGTTCGTTTATATCTTCTAATCCTAGAAATTATTAACCCTACCCTTCTTTTCAGTAAGAATCCTTAAAAAGGAGAGGGAAAAAGGAGAATCTCAGCAGAATAGCAAGGAAGTTAAATTTGAAATCAACTGAATGCCCTCAATTGTAGGGGCATAAGGTGCTTTTCAGCTCAGCTTCAACTTTGTCCCTAATGAGGGTCCTGTGGAAAAGCTCATTCAAAGATCAGAATAGGCCAGACTGTGGTGCATTTCAGCTCCTTCCAGGGTGTTCATTCGAACAATTTCCCCTTGTCAAATGGTAGCAACAAAATTCAGCTGATCTAAAACTGATCGTTTTAATTCTGCCATTTAAGTGTAATTGTAATTTTATTTTATTTGTTTTTATCTTTTCTAAAGCACTCCAAGAGGTCCAAAGAAAGGTGTTTTACCATTGTAAGTGCTGGAAGTGATTGACAAATTATTTTACAACTGGCACTTATTATTCCTTTTATTAAGAATAAAGTGGCTTTTAGAGCAAAAACAATAGGGTGAAAAGGGGATCTTTTATGCACAAATTACAAATAGAAAACTGGAAAGGAAAAGTTGTAATAAAAGCTAAGGACATAATCCACCAGAAAGTTCTCCTTCACAAGCTCCATTCAAACTAATGGGAACTTCGTATGAGCATTCATTTCAGTGGAGTCTGCATACATAGGACAACTTCACAGTGGATCATGCCCTGAATTATTTTTGGCAGTACATGGGCAGTATCCAAGTCTGCCCACATACCAGCAGGACCACCAATGGGGAGCAAGTGGTTAAAAAAGCAACCAGAAATTAGTGTAAAGGCTCATTTCCAGAATGGGGCAGGTCGGTGGAGCTTACAGTTTGCAGTTGTTTCCTGGGTTGATTTTTGAACCACTAGCTTTCTGTTGCGCAAGCAGTGGGTCCTGCTTGAACAACAGAATGAGCGGGAGTGCAGCAGCAGTATTGGATACTGCTTCATGCATGTTAAGAAGCTTTCTTATTGAAATGAATATGAATGGAGCTATTATTGAATGAGCAGTGGTTCTTTGGAAGGAACAGAGAAAGGCAACAATAAAGAATAGAGATGGTAATGTAAGAAACAGCCAATATCTTCTTATAAAGTTGAAGGTCCTGATCCAGCCAGAGTCAACTGTAAGGTCCCACTGAAACCAAATGCAACCAATTCGTAATGACTAATTTAAGTCCCATTGCTTTTAATGGAATTTAGTTGTGACTAACTTTAGCTGGATTAGGACCAATATACACTGGCATTTCTTTTAAAATTTATTCTCCCGTGGGAGTGTGGTTGAAAGGATGACATCTACAAAAATGGACTAATTGCTCAGTTTGCAGGAATCTAGATTGTTTTATTTGCTTTTTATATGGAGCTCAAAATTTTGAGTAGAGTTGCTACTTTTTGAATAGCACAAGCCAAGGCACATGCCAGATTTTATAAGGCAAATGTGAAAGACTATGCTGGAGAAATTTGACCATTAATGATTTTGATTTTATCTTATGCTCTATTCTTGCTTCAGTTAACAGACACTTATAAAAACTGAAATTGGAAAATGGTATCATGGAATTCTATATTTAGGTTGAATCTGGCAGTGTTGGATTTACTAATAATGTTTAACTGATTTATATTTAATTTTGTTTACTTCCTTTTTTATTTGAAACATATTGGCTATTTTTACAGGTTACATTGTTATGATGTAGGCTCCTACAAGCCGCAGCCAAGTCAGGCTTCTCCTTCGTGTGCTGCCTGTCTCCTAATTAGTGTGTGATTAGTGTGGGAAGGGACTTGACCAGGGTTTGCAGACCAGCTCCTGCAAGTCCCGGGTGATTGGTGCAGGAGAATGTTATTTCCAATCTCTTATTTCCCTTTGCACTGCTCACACTCTGATTGGGAGGTTGACCAATGTGAAGGGAAATCCCTGTTATCTCTGATCCAAGGTAACAGGATTCCTCTCTCCAGGAGCTTGAGGAGGGGAAGGGACTGGGAGAGGGCAGGAGAGGGCCCATGGAAAGTACTAAACCCTCCATGGGTCATATTGTGCCCCTCCCTGGGCCAGATTAGGCCCATGGGCCGGAGGTTGCCTTCCCCTGACCTAGGGCAGTCTTCTCCAACCTGGTGTCCTCCAAATGTTTTGCACTACAACTCTCAGCATGCCTGACCGATGGTCATGCTGGCTGGGGCTGATGGGAATTGAAGTTCAAAACACTGGGACGGCACCAGGTTGGAGAAGGCTGACGTGGGGTTATAAGTATTAAGACTGAACTGTAACATGCTTGTCTTCAACATCTGCCATTTTTCAATAGCAAACACAATGGCCCCGCATAGGGCTGTTGCTCACATTACATTTTTTTTTTTACAGGTGCATGCTTTTGTCCCTGCTTCACACACATGCACAGGTTGCTTCACATACCCGACAGGTATGAAGACCAATTGTGTGTGTGTGTGTGTGTGTGTGTGTGTGTTTATGGTGGAAAGATGAGGTTGGATGCAGCCTCAGAAGTTGGATGCATCCAGGAATCATTTCATATATGCTTGCCAATCCAACAGAATCTACATTCAATAAGGGAGCTGTACTTGAAAACTAGGCTGCATTTACAGTCATGCCTTAGATTGCAAGTGACTTGGTTTGAGAGCGTTTTGCAAGACAAGCAAATTTTTAAATATTTATTTAATTTTTTTTTACTTGATATACAAGCGACGTCTTGCAAGACAAGTACTGTAGTACGGCTTAAATTAAAAATCTCTGTACAAATTTTTTTGGGGGGATTTCGTTTTGATATAAGAGTGTTTTGGATTACAAGCACGTTTCCGGAACGAATTATGCTCTCAATCCAAGGCATGACTGTATCTTTTATTTGTTACCAGAAATTGGGTTTTGTGATAAATTAAGGTCCTGAGGGACCAATGTATAAGATTCTCTTAGGTGTTTTCCACTGTTTTTGGTTAGCCTGCTCTAGGAATAGAGACTGTGTGTCATTTTATTGGGGACCTGTTTGAGAGGTAATTATTTCCTAACTGTAGAGAGAGGCTGAGGGATTTGCCAGTGGTTTCCAGTATTCGCCCTTGCTTCCAGCACAAAACAAAATATAATTGCTGGGATCAAATGATTCCTTACTCCAATCCACACATGGAACCCTATCCTTTCCTGTATATGCTGATAGAGGATGCTAATTTGAGTTTGCCTTCCTTTGGACCAACAGATCTGCTTCCTCACTGAGGCGAATAAGTGCCTCGATGTTTGTGTGCACAATATCTCTGGGACTCTGCATAAGAACTCTGGGTGTGCGCCTTCTCCCATAAAGCTGAATGGCTTCCTTCCACTGAGACTTACATGAGAGGAAAAGTAGCACCAAGTCCAAGAGGTCACCAGCATGGTTAATGAGCAGTGTCAAGGAAGCTATTAGAGAGAGAAGAAGGCTTCCTTCTGAAAATGGAAGTCTTGCCCAAATAAGGAAAACAAAAGAGAGCACAAGCTTGCACAAAGGAGATGCAAGCAGACAATAAGAGATGGGGGGAAGCATTTTGAGGAGCATATTGCTAACAACATCAAGGGCATCAATAAAGATCTGAGCTAGTGGTGACTGACAAAGAAAGAGATCTTGGGGCTGTGGTGGACAGCTTGATGAAAGTGTGACTCAATGTGCAGCTGCTGTGAAAAAGGCAAATTTGATGTTAGGCATAATCAGAAGCAGAATATATCAGAAGCAGAAAACCAGCTAGGGAGGCAGTTGGACCGTTGGATGACAATGAAGTTAAAGGAGTATTAAAGGAGGATAAGGAGATCACAGAGAATCTAAATGAATTATTTTCATCTGTCTTCACTGCAGAAGATATAGAACAGATATCTGTGCCTGAACTGATGTTTTCAGGAACTGACTGAGGCAAATAGTGGTGACAAAAGATGAAGTTCTCAACCTTATTGACAAATTGAAAGTTAATAAATCACCAGGCCCAGATGGTATCCATCCTAGAGTTCTTAAAGAACTCAAATATGAAACTGCTGATCTTCTAACAAAAATATGTAACATGTCCCTCAGATCAGCTTCTGTGCCAGAGGACTGGAGAATGGCCAATGTAACACCAATTTTTTAAAAAGGGATCCAGGGAATTACAGGCCAGCTAGCTTAACGTCTGTTCTGGATAAGCTGGTTGAAAGCATTATTAAAGATAAAATTAATAAGCATATAGAAGGACAAGCCCTACTGGAAAAGAATCAACATGCAAAGGTAAGTACTGTCTCACTAACCTTTTAGAGTTCTTTGAGAGTATCAACAAACATGTGGACAGGGGTGATCTAGTAGCCATAGAGATGTACAAAATTATGCCTTGTGTTGAGGAAGTGGAAAGGGAGACATTTTTCTCCCTCTCTCATAATACTAGAACCTGGAGTCATCCCATGAAACTGATTGGTGGGAGATTCAGGACAGATAAAAGTAAGTACTTCTTCACACAGCACATAGTTAAACTATGGAATTCACTTCCAAAAGACTTCCAAAAGGCTTTTGACAAAGTTCTTTATCAAAGGCTCCTGAGCAAACTTAGTCATGGAGTATGAGGAAAGGTCCTCTTATGGATCAGTAGCTGGATAAAGAACAGAAAGCAGAGAGTAGGAATAAATGGTAAATTCTCCCAATGGAAGGACTTAAACAGTGTGGTCCCATAGGGATCTGTATTGGGACCAATGATTTTCAACTTATTCATAAATGATTTGGAATGAGCAGTGAAGTGGCCAAGTTTACTGGTGACACTTGATTTTTTAAATTAATTTTTATTGCATTTTCCTAAAGAAAAAATACATATAAAAAACAAAACAAAACACATTAGCATTAATACATAATCCTTCCCCAATCCCTCCCCCAACTTGGTCAGTTTCAAAATTTTCATCTTCCATCCTTTATTTTCGATTTCTGTTCCGGGATAGTATGTTGATTTATCCTATTTCATTCCTCTATAATCTTCTTTTCATGAGTCCCACAGATTTCTATAAGCTTCTACTTTTAGGAAGTACAGGCGAAAATATATTCTTTTTTCATATAATCTATATATTTTCACCAGTCCTTCCTAAAAGTATCTCTTTTGTTTATTCCTCTATGCACTCTTAACTTCTGTGTCAAGTCAACTTTTCATTTATTGCTATGTCCCAGATTTTTCTTTTGCACATAGATATTGTCAACACCTGGGCAGTCTTCCAATTACTTGCTACTAATTGCCTCACGGATCTCAACTGAAAAACAATTAATTTTTTTTCTCTCATCACTCTGTTTTCTTTTACAAACATATTCAATAAAGCTAACTCTGGTGTTTTGTAAATCTCTTGATTAGTATTTTTTTCTATTTCTTGAAATATCTTGTCCCAAAACTTGCTTACTTTCCTACATTCCCACTACATACGTATTTGAGTTCCATAAATTTCACATCCTCTCCAGCACAAAGGTGATAAATCCTTATTCATTTTTGCCAACTTAACCTGTGGCAGGTACCACTTCTGAACCTAATTTTAGTTCACCTCCTTTTACTTTAGTAGATATTGTTTGAAAGGGAAATCTGTCAAAGATTTGTCTCCATTCTTCTTCATCTATTTCCTCTTCAATATCTCTTTCCCATATCTGTTTTGCTGTTACATTCCCCCTTATCTCCTGCTTTATTAAATTTTATATATTTGGGTTATTATACTCTTATCTCCTAATTTATAATTATCTACAAATTTTCCCCATTCTGTTAAATCTCTTGTACTTTGCCTTATTATCTTTCTAATTCTTATGAATTTACTGATCTGCATCCATACTAACCATGACATTCCCATATTTTGTACACAGTTATTCCACATTTCTTGTATTATAGGGTACTGCACTTCATACAAATTTCTCATTTGGGTCAATCTTATTTCTTTCAACTTATTTTTCCCAACTGCTTTCCCTTTTATGTCAAAATCCGGGTGCACCCAAATTGGTGTTCATGGTGAAACCCCCTGGCATTAATTTCTCTTTTTTAAAATACCATGCTCTCAATAATCCTTTTATTGTGCTTCCTTTGATTCTTATTTGTTGTTTTATATACTTTTTAATTCTGTAATTCCATCAATTCTTTTTCTGTTTTTATCAGTTGTACCCTAACCCCTTCTTTTATTATTGTTAGCATATGCCTTAGTTGATCATATATGTTTTCAGGCATGGTATGCCCTATCCTTCTGGCACCAAATTTTTAGGGTGGTGAACATAAAAAGGGCTTGTGAGGAGCTCCAAAAGGATCACTCTAAACTGGGAGAAGGGGCATCACAATGGCAAATATGGTTTAAAGAAAGCAAGTATAAAGTGATGCACATTGGGGCAAAAAATCCCAACTTCAAGTATAAGCTGATGGGATCTGAGCTAGTGGTGACTGACAAAGAAAGAGATCTTGGGGCTGTGGTGGACAGCTTGATGAAAGTATGACTCAATGTGCAGCTGCTGTGAAAAAGGCAAATTTGATGTTAGGCATAATTAGGAAAGGAATTGAAAATAAAACTGCCAATATACAAACTCTCCTTGTAGAAATCTATGGTGTGACCACACGTAGAATATTGTGTACAGTTATGGTCATCACAACTAAAAAAGGGATATTGTAGCATTGGAAAAAGTGCAGAATGGGACAACTAAAATGATCAAGGGGCTGGAACAACTCCCCAATGAAGAAAAGTTACAACATCTGGGATTGTTTAGCTTAGAAAAAAAATGAGTAAGCAGAGACATGATAGAGGTGTACAAAATTATGCATGGTGTGGAGAAAGTGTATAGGGAGACATTTTTTCCCTCATAATACTAGAACCTGGAGTCATCCCATGAAACTGATTGGTGGAAGATTAAAGATGGATAAAAGGAAGTACTTCTTCACACAGCACATAGTATGGAATGCACTTCCAGAAGACATAGTGATGGCCACCAATTTGGATGGTTTTAAAAGGGGATTAGACAAATTCCTGGAGGATAAGGCTATTAATGGCTACTAGTCCTGATGGCTATATGCTACCTGCAGTATCAGAGGTAGAATGTCTATGCACACCAGTTGCTAGGGAACATGGGCATGAGGGTGCTGTTGCACTCATGTCCTGTTTGTGGGTTTTCCGTGGGCAGCTGATTGGCCACTGTGTGAACAGAATGCTGTACTAGATGGACCCTTGGTCTGATCCAGCAGGGCTCTTCTTATGTTTTTATGTTATGCACGCACACACGCACACACACATGGTGTGCATCTGTCTTCTGACTGTCTGTCTGTCAGTGATATAGCACCAAGACCATGAAACCTAGACACCTGAAACTTGGCATGTATACTAAGGGAATCCTATGAGTGTGCACTTTGGGGTTATTTGGTTTTTAAAGCACATTCATCCATTTTACTTAGTTTAAATGTGTGTATTTGTCCATGTGTTCTGAAGCCCGCAGTACCATCTTCACTTCACTCACTAGTAGATGGGAGACTTCCCTAACCAGTACAAAACTTTGCAATCAGTACATTTTGAAGCTGGGGGCAGGGAGTAGTCTGAGAGACAGAGTTATACTGCTGCTGCTTACCTCTTGCTGTGGGGCAGCCCCCCCCTCAAGGGCTGGACTCTGCCCTCAGAGGCTATAAGAGTACACCAGTACACGGCTTGTTCCTAGTGTTGCCAGCTGGTGTGGTTTCACTCAGACAAGTTGGGCACAATGTGTCCAACTCTGACACCTGCATAACTTTGCTTGAAGGCTTTGTTGTGTCAAATGAAGGACTATTCCAACCCATGCAAAGCCACACTGTTCATCATGTGAGTGTGTGTGTGTGTGTGTGTGTCATATGGAGGTCAGTACAAACAGGCTGAGAGAAATCTTTGGAGAAAGAAGGGAACAAGGCAAGCAAGATATATACACAGAAGGAGCCGGGATTGTAGAATGTACATTGACTAGGGCTTTGGTGATGGAACACATCAAAGGATATACATAGTGAAAAGACAATAGTATTCACAATGACGAAGAACATGCTGGCACTTGGAGACACAACTGAATACATTACAGGAACAATTTGTCTCACCAAAGACAGTGATTTGTCTGCCAGGGTAAAGTTAAAGGCAACAGCGAGGGAGCAGACACACTTTTAAAAGTATGTATGCCATAAGAGAGCTTCATTTGGAGTGGTGGGGTATAAATGACATTAAAGAAAGAAAAACCATGTTTGCAAGATAAAACCAAGACATCTTACTTGAAGCACGGCAGGGGTGGGGGGAATCATATGTTAAAGGGTGCTTTCATGTTTGTACTGCTACTTAGAGATGACTTTCCAATGATGATTAGAGAGTAAATTAATGGTTTTCTAAATGTAGGTAGGATGGATATGTGCAACCTGTGGATAAGCAAGAGTGATTTGAAACTGGGGGAGGAGATAGGTTGTCTCTGAAAAGAATGCGGCGGAGCAGACAGCTGCTGAATGGGAAGATGAAGGTGGCAATTATTTAAGCACTTCCGTGATATCAAAGCAGCAATAACTTAACCCTCCCACCGGTGATCTCACCGTTTGCTAGAAACAGTTTTGAGTCATTGTTGCCTTCAGGATGAAGAATCTGGTGATGTGCTTCGCAGAGATGTTCGGTATGCAACGGAGAGCATTAGTTAGATTAGTACTACTTTCCTGAAAGCTGTTTTCTCAAGCCTCACTCACTCTCGTCTCATACCTGATGATAGGAAATGAAAATATTTCTGTATACGGTATGGCCTTACCATTAGGTAGGACAAGGTGGCTTGTCTCCTCATAAAGCCAGTTTTGGAGGACAGCAAATTGTCAAGCCTTTGGTTTATTATGTATACAGTACGTACACACACACCAGCACAGGGATATCATTTGGATTTCCTGCCTCAGGCACCAAAATGTCTTGGGGCGTGTCTCTTTGTATAACGATTGTCATCCCTCTAGTCCTCAGACCCACTGAATGAGCATGTGAAGTGATAATACTGCTTTTGTAAGACAGCAGAGCTGAGTTGGTGGCAAAGGCAACAGAGTCACCCGCTTAAAGCAGGTAAAGTAAGCGCTAGTACTGCACATTTTAATGGGCAGGAAAGAGTTTCAGATTTCAGTAGAAGCAACAAAGAAGTGTTTGGCACACTCCTGCAACTTCTGGAAAGCACGACTTACCAGTCTATTATGTCATATACATGGAGTACTGCAGCATATATAGCGCTACACAAAAATACAAGCTAATACAAATACACAGAAGTTAGAATCTGCTTAATGGAATGATGATGTCACTGCTATCAATCTTTTTAAAAGTTTGATAGCGAAACTTTGGTGCTCCCGCCAAATGAAGTGAGGTGGGTGGCCGCTAAGCAGAGGGCCTTTTCAGTCGTGGCACCCTGGCTGTGGAATGCCCTCCCCAGAGAGGCTCACCTGGTGCCTCCATTGTGGTCTTTTTGATGCCAGGTGAAGACCTTCTTATTCTCCCAGGCATTTAGTCCTTCAGTTTCTGTTGTCTTAAAAACTGTTATTATATTTTTAGATCTTTACACTGATGATGAGATTTTTTTACTTTGGTTTTATACTGTAGTTTTAAACTTTTAAAAGTTTGATGTTATGCTTTATGATGTTGTATTTTATGGTTTTGATTGTTGTGAACCACCTAGAGAGCTTCGGCTATTTGGTGGTATAGAAATGTAATAAATAAATAAATATGATGACTGAAAAATGTTTATGGCTTAAGTGCCAATCAACAACTTCAAGCAAACTAGTACACACACACACACACACACACACACACACACGTGTATGTTGTTTGTCCCTTAACACAACAGAATTGGACAATCATGGGATGGGCCCTTGAAAACCACCATTCTAACTGTATTTCCTTTGTATTTTTGAAATTAGGGTCCAATTGATCTCATGCCTTCATTTTAGAATTGCTATGAACCTTAAGAAGGTCAAAGGGGATCTGTTAGGCCTTAATATACCACATTTAACTTGCCATTTAAACAGCCGACCCTTCTCCTTCCGCCCACAATTTGGCCTTTTCTGCAAGCTGTCACATAGCGTATCTGCCCTTAATTTTATCTATTTATACACATGAAATGTTTTATATTTTATTGGATAGTATTTCAGTTCCATTTGCAACTGAGGCTAAAAATTAATAATGCTAGGGAAATGTCTGTACCAATCAAAGGAAATGGAGTTATTTCTATTTGAGGTACTTTTCTTTTTAGACCCTTACCTTGAGTAATTTTATACAGTACTGGCCACCATATCCTTGAAAAGGTTTAATTGCTCTTCAGGGGAGCAGTGTTGAGCAATTATACAAATGATACCATAGCTCAACGATTTAAGTTATGAGGAAAGACTGGGAAAGTTGATTGTATTCTCAGTGGAAAAGAAGAGACTTCGTGTAGCCCAATTGAAGTTTTTAAAATTATGAACAGGATTGATAAAATTGATCCAAGCAAGCTCCTTACACTCGCAAAACCAGAGAACTGAAAAGATGTGATCTAAAAAATGGAAAGGTGGGAACAAGGGCGGAGGGTGGGGGGGGGGGAAGCTAAGGCAAAACTATTTTACACAAAAAAAGGGTTAGGAGCATATGGAATAAATTACTATAAAGGGCCCCTGGAGCAAGGAGCATCACCGAATACAAGAGGGAATCGAGTGAATTTCTAAACAAAGGGAGCATAGAGAAGGAGATGGTGGGAGGTGGGCAAATGGAAATCAGGGGAACAGTAAGGAATAGGCAAGAAGTGTGAGTACATGAAGCCTTTCCTTTACTCCATTTTCTGGCACTGCTATTTAGCTATCGACTCCCTATGCATTTTAAGCCCAGGCCTTTGTGACACACACATTGGGCTCAGCTGTGCAGTCCTTGCTCAGAAGTTTAATCTGTAATAAATGATTATTGTGGTCTCGGCTAGAGTTGCACCTCACAACCCAGACCTAAGATGTGATGCAGCAGGAGACAAGTGGCTGCTCCTCCTCCCACCTATTCCCTCCCCCAGCCTGTCAAATGCCCCATTTCCTCATTGGCTATGTGAGAGCAGGACTCCAGGTAAGATGCACAGTAGACAAGGAAAGGTGCGTGTCTGTGCAGGTAGGACAGGACCTGGGAGCAGTGGGAACCATGGCCGCTGCCACTGCGTCAGATGACTGACAGGTACGTGTCCAGTGCCTGAGTTGTGAGGTGGCAACCTTAGCTTTAGCCCCAATGCCAACCTTTAACAAGATCATTAACGTGATGAATCCAGAATGGCTCCTCCCAACTATTGTGCAGTGGCAAGGATTTGCTTGTGCTCTCGAGATAGCTCATTACAAGTTGGGAATGGGCCCAGCTCATAACAAGCGTTCAAACCTCAGCCCCATGTCCTTGAGTTGCCATTCTCCAGGCTTCTGATCCCTTGTCAGGTGCCTAGAAGAAACTGATGTCCGGGATGGCACAGCATGTGCACTGCATGCTGTAGTGTGTGCAGGCCCACCCCCTTCCCACAGTGCAGCCAGTTAGGTACATTTAGAACGGTTTTATGATATAATACAGGAGAAGAGGTGTGCTATACATACACAAGGGTGCCCCTGTTTTTATCTGTGAAAGGCTAAAGGGTATGCAATTCTTATCGCTGCCTATTTTCTCCTGTAACTCTCTGGAGCTAGAAGCATTTGTCTCCATTTCCTCTCCTAGAGCCCTCGACATCTAGTCCTTTCAACAGGAGAACACCCCCCATCCCAAATGTCAATGAGATTCCTCCTCAGAATCCCCAAAACAGAAGTGCTTCTCCATTAGGTGTACTGTAAATAAATACCAGATGTGTTTTTAAAGCACACACACACACACTGTAAGTTCTAGCTGAAACAAGCCTGATTTCTTTTTTCCCTCAGAAAAGCTACCATACCTGCAGCCATTCTTTAGTTATCATCACCTAATTATTCAGCAATTATGTTCCTATTCCAAATGGGAAATGAGTGGTCATCTAAATGGCTCTTTTAAAATCCATCTAGCTCAATTAGGTTTTGCTTAACCTGACCCACAAAGCAAAGGGACTTAATGCAAAGGCCTAGCAAATGGTTCACCCTGCCTCCTCAGACCCACAGTCCACAAGGCTGACCCTTCACTACCCTTGGGTAGTGATATAAAGACAAATAGACTTTATATACAGGACCAGAGCTCTACTCCTCCTGCCTCCTTCCCTCCTCCCAAGATTAGAAATCCCCCTAGATTTACCTACCTGCTATCTTCAGTGGGGTTGACTATGGTTTCCAAAGGGGTAGCAAGTTGTCAACTATCCCACATTCACACTTGAGTGTTTGCTCCAATAAGGATGGCGTTAGGAGGGAATTACATATTCATGGAGATCTAAGTCGGGGGGTGTGTGTCCCAGGTGTCTGTGGAATGGTTGCAAACTGCTGGGGCAGTTTGCCTAGATTTCATAGATTTCATAGATCATAGAGTTGGAAGGAGCCTACAAGGCTATCAAGTCCAACCCCCTGCTCAAGGCAGGAAACTAGAGGAGGGGTCTCCCATCCAAGTAACAACCAGGCCTGACCCTGCTTAGCTTTCCACGCTCAGACAAGCTGAGCCAGCATGAACCACAGGCCTAGTACAGTGGTAGCCAAAGTTTCAGACCCCTCCAAGGCACAGACCACAACATTCAAAGAGTTGAGAGCCACAAGATGCATACAACCTAATTTTATATGAATAGTATAAAATAATATTAAAATTATCAGAGCTCATTAGAAGTAGAGGCCTTGTGGGTCTTCATGTTGGTTATAAGTCTTTTGAAGAACAGTTGGTCAGGGGAAAGGCCTTGAAGGGTGCAGATTAATCCTTCTGCTTCCTGGGTCAGGACTGGCCACGTGCCCTCTTTTACAGAGGACAGTCCTCTATTTAAAGGGCTGCCAGAGGACTGTCCTCCGTTTTGAAGGTGTCCTGTATTTGAAGGGCTGTCCAGTCCAAGTCCAGTATAAAGATAAAGAACCACCAGAAGGAAGAGCTGGGCCTCGAAGTTGCCCAGCCATCTTTGCAGCACCTGAGCAAGACACACAGGTCACCTGGTCACAATCTTCCCCATTACGGTGAGATGTACTGTATTTCTATTTAAATTATAATTATTTCTAAATTTACATCTATACATATAAATTACCATATGCAAATTTAATGCAAACTGGTGTCACTTTTTGTCCTTTTTTTTTTTTGGTGATACATTTCTTTTTTCTTTTCCTTTCTTTTGTGATTTACAAGTGGGCTCCCTACCTACAGAGCATGGATGGAGGGGAAAGGCCTAAGGAAGATGCAGATTGATCCACCCTCCTGTAATGCCCTGTGAAAAGGGAAAAGGCCTTGAATGGGACAAATTCATCCCCTCTTCCTAGGTAGGGTCTGCAGAAAATGGGTGTAGGAGAATGGGTGAATAGCTTCAACAAGCTCCCTCCCTGGGTGGGTTCACCTCCTCACTTCTGACCCCGCTACTGATTCACTTACCCTTTTCCTCTGGGGCCAATTGGTACCACTGCACAGAGAGAGAACACAAAGCAAGTGAAGACAGCTGCTCTATTTCCTCACTCTTGTCACTTTTCAGGGGTATGGACCTTGGTAGATGCCCAGTGATGCCTCCCCCTGACACCAACCCTGCCTCCTACCCACTGAGGAAGGTAGAGGTAGGTAAAGTTACTGGAACTTGTTTGTAACTGTACCTACCAATGTTCCAAGGTAAAAAAACTAGCTGGTTTGGGAAGGAAGTGGATCCCTCAAATTGCCCACATGAACACACACTGTCTAGATTCTGAGTTCTTTGGAGCTAATTGATTATGAGATGCTGTGAGTTAATTAACTAAAAATATTCTCCAGCTGCATGGCAAGGCCCAATCTCCAATGGACATTTTGCAAACAATTTGCACCAAACTGATTCTTGCACAAGTGGATAGTATGCTAGGTATGTGTCAAAGAGTGTCAGAGCTGAACCGTAACAGAAGCTGTCCAAGATCAGCCAGGGGCCAGGAATCAGGAGCCAGGAAGTAAAAACAGAGTAACAAACCAGGGAGTCAGTTGAGGAACCAATTAAGCATCAAAGTAAAGGGACAAGTAAAAACTGCTGAAAGGCCGCCCTCCTGAAGGCTCCTCCTCCCTCAGCTGCCACCACCACCAGCCATTCCAGCAGGCTGAGAGGAGGGAGAAGAGAGGGAGCGCAGGGCCATTCCACCAGCCCTGCCAGGAGTATTAATTAATATTCCCCCTTCTTCCCTCCCCATTCCTTTTTCCTTGTGGGTCGTGTCTTTTTAGATTGTAAGCCTGCGGGCAGGGACTGTCTTGTTAACTGCTGTAAACCGCCCAGAGAGCTTCAGCTATTGGGCGGTATAAAAATGAAATAAATAAATAAAACCAGAACCAAGGAGCAATCCAGAGGTCAGAGCCAAGGCCAAGACCAGAAGACAAGACTGAAGGGCACAGTCAGAACAGAGTGGTGAAGCCAAAAATAGGAATGTGTCAGAGTCAGGAGGCCTTGTTGCCCATGCAAGTTCAGCCCAAACAGGTAGCCCTTTACAGCCCTTCAGGAGGGCCCAATGGCCACCTTGGGTGGGCATGGCCAGTCCAATACCTGAGAGTTCTTGATTGCGTAGGCAGCTGCTCCATCCCATAGCTCTATGGTTCAGCACATGGGGCAACTGCACACATTCAAAAGTTGCTATTGAAGGGTGCTGTTGCACTCATGTCCTACTTGTGGGCTTCCCATTGGGGGCATCTGGCTGGCTACTGTGTATACAGGCCTGTGGCTCACGCTGGCTCAGCTTGTCTGAGTGTGGAAAGCTAAGCAGGGTCAGGCCTGGTTATTACTTGGATGGGAGACCCCTCCTCTAGTTTCCTGCACTGAGCAGGGGGTTGGACTCGATGGTCTTGTAGGCCCCTTCCAACTCTATGATCTATGAACAAAATGCTGTACTAGATAGGCCTTTGGTCTGAAAAGGCCTATCTAGATAAGGCCTTTTATGTTCTGAAAAGTTCCCATTTCAAACCCAGACAGCTCCTGACAAAGAGTGATCTTCTACATGTACAAGAATGAATCCCCAGACTTTTTTTTGTAAAGCATCGTCCAGAAGCTGGACCTTACAATGCATGAGAGTATCAACATCTGACTAAAATGACAAAGAGTTTTGTGGCACCTTAAAGGCTAAAAACATTATACTGGCACAACCTTTCATCGACTATTGTTGACCACTTCATCAGATGCATGGGGTATTATGGACAGTTTCAGGTTTATATATCTG
Organism: Shinisaurus crocodilurus; assembly: GCA_021292165.1. Lineage (NCBI taxonomy): Eukaryota > Metazoa > Chordata > Lepidosauria > Squamata > Shinisauridae > Shinisaurus > Shinisaurus crocodilurus. The sequence goes on along the minus strand of CM037879.1, from coordinate 218,447,963 downwards.
ACAGAAGCTATACAGTCTTGAGAACTGATATGGTTAGTCCTCTTTGGTGTGCTGTGCTGTCTTAGTATGAGAACTTACAAATAAACTGTTGTTAGCAGACCATTTTTACTTATACTTTTATTCGCATTTCTTTGCAAAGCCTTTTTACAGAAAGGAATAGCCGGTGGATACCAGGCTCCCACACTTCATCAGTTCACAGTGTAGAACCTGGATAGGAGTGCTGCCAAACTCTTACCCTCCCATTTGTGTCATTTTTTCCTGATTTGAATGGAATTGCATTGCCAGCCTGTCCAGTATGGACTGGCAAAATGCTATAGCAGCACCAGGAAAGAAGAGTGGTCCATGTGACAGTAGATAACATGGTTGGTGATGCCTCTCCATGCTCTATTGTTTTCCTGTTTGTGTGTTGCATTGTTTGCCACCAGCACTTTAATAATATGTTTCTTCTTTGCAGCCAAAGCAATTCTTTATTATTATTTTAATTTTTAATTTTTTTACCCAAGTGCCATTGCACAATTAAATAATAAAGTGAAAATAAATGAGCAAGCAACTGTGGTGGACTTTTCTGCATACTTTTCCAAGGGGGGGGGGAGCCAAATCCATCAATGAGTGGACAACGGAGCAAAAGACGCTTGACAATCCATGAAACACAGGCGGAACAGATTTAATGAAATCCATACATCCCTATCATGCTCTTCAGCCAGCAAGGCTGCCAGAACAGTTTACAATAATACATACAATCAATAAAACAAATGCATTAAATATTTGAAATAGCAGAGCAGATAGTCAAACAGTATAAAACCATATATATAAAAGGCCTGGACACATATAGAGGATTTTCATCTGACACCAAAATGAGCCCAGTCTGTTTTCATTCTCCCTGCGGGGAGAGAGTTCCAGAATCAGGGTGCCATAACTGAGAAGGCCCTATCTATAGCCAGGCCCCACCTCACTCCAATGTGGGAGAACTCAGAAAAAGACCGCTGAGGATGATTGTAATACTTGGACAAGTTCATGTGGGAAGAGATGGCACTTATGTACCTGGGTCCCAAACCATTTGGTGCTTTGAAGGATAAAACAAGCACTGGGAGCCAGTGTAGCTGTTCCATAAGTGGTGAGATATGATCGCTATGCCCAGTCCCAGTTAGCTATCTCGCTGCTGTGTTTGGAACGAACTACAGCTTCTGGACAGTCTTCAAAGGCAGCCCCACGTACACTGCACTGCAGTAGCCCAAACAGGATATTACCAGAGTGTGGATGACAGTGGACAAGTTATGACTTTCTAACTAGGAGGACCCACAGCTGATGCACCATCCCAAGCTGGTGGAAGGTGCTTTGTGTTATGGAATCTGCATATACATTTTTTCTATCATTATCGACCTAATAACCTGAGCTTTGACAAATGTAGGAGGCCCCTCAGAGACACTGAGTAGTACACTAAAACCACAGAAAAGTGATATGAGTCTGACCCAAGGTTCCCTTTTTGCATAGGTCTTCTATGACTGTACTTGATTAAATGTATTGTTGGTCTTAATGTTTCTTTAATGCATCATGAAAGCTACTTGTACCAGTCTATTTTCTGCAATCACTGGTAAATTATCATTTACTTTCCAACTTGCAGATATAAAAACATGCACCTAATCCTGAACACAGAGCACAGTAAAATAAATAAAAAAACAATTCAATGCTGATTTTCTTTTATTAGACCAATTGTTCTTCAAAATAACGGTGCAGCAGCATATACAAGTATTTTGTGTATGCAGAGATTAATTTCCAATATGCTGTTTCCCCTGGGATATTTATATTCTTCCAATCAGCACAGAACTGTCCATCAAAAGTAACACTGTAAATATGTACATTTTAACCTGCTGCTGAAAACTTTCGAATGTGGAGGTGTGTGTGTCTGTGTGTGTGTGTATGTGTGTATGAAATGTAGTAGTAAGAGGAATCATATTTTTCTGCACAAATGACCTGTATTGCAAGTTTGGTTGGCAGTTCATTACAGTTTGAAGAAAAAGCTTTTTGGTCCCAGCAGCTAAGCAACAGTACTAGTGATGACTTAGAAATTCACAGTTCCAATTGAAACCATGCTGCCTTGTGTCTGATGTGGGCTCAAAAGGGGGTCATGCCATGGGTAGAAGGGGTGGGGAGGATGCCAACAGGACAAGTACACACAGAAATATGTGTCGTGGCTCAGCAGGCTTCCAGGGGGAAGGAAGCATCATCAGGTAAGATCTGAACAGCCCGATCTCGTCTGATATCGGAAGCTAAGCAGGGTCGGGCCTGGTTAGTACTTGGATGGGTGACTGCCTTGGAATACCAGGTGCTGTGGGGGGAGGGACCATCGCTCAGTGAGAAAGAGCACCTGCTTTGCATGCAGAAGGTCCCAGGTTCGATCCCCAGCCTCCAGGTAGGGCTCGGAAAGAATCCTGCCTGAAACCCTGGAGAGCCGCTGCCAGTCAGTGTCGACAATACTGGGCTAGATGAACCAATGGTCTGACTCAGTATAAGGCAGCTTCCTATATTCCTAAGATCAGGAGACAATCAGCAGGCAAGTCATTCAGACTTGACTCATGTGAGCAGGCTTTCCCCAGAGTAGATGTGTGAAGATATCATCACCCATCCATGGCAGCTCTTTTTCCTTAAGGCTACTTGAGGGATGGTGACTTGAGGAATGGATAATCAAAGTGCTAACCTTAGCAGTGGTACAGGTAAACTGGGGTCTGAGGTAACTCAGACATCTTGAAATGGCCATATATACTTCCCACTTTGGAAAATGACATACCTGGCAGAAACCTAGTGTTCTTGTGGCTAGGAATCTTCTTTGGGACACTACCAACGTAACATGCCTGTAAGAAAAAGGAACATTTCAGAGACAAGGACAATACGGAGACTGAGCCTTTTGAAACCTCCTGTTGGATTATATTGCATGTTTTTCTCTTTTTACAAATAACCAAGTAAAACAAATAGAATTTAAAAGTCAGTGTCATTAGAAGCAGAAATTATTGAAGCTGGAGTGGGGAAAGCGATGCTATTGCATGAAACTGTTTTTCTTTTTTTGTCCTTTGTTCTTAGTCCAGTCATTTGCCACCTAGATAACCGAGCAATAGAATAAATATTCCAGGAGGGAATATACATTTTTTAAGGGGGAAAATGAATTACTTCCATCATTTCTGAACCCTGCTAAGCATTTTTAATAGATATGTGCCCTCAGCTCATCTTTTGCATGCTAACAATTTAATCTGAATACCAATATAGACACAAAATAAACGATTGTTTCCTGCCAGAGGTATCTGCCGAAGAAATCTTGGAGTAAAACATTGTCTTTGCAGCTCATTGTGTCTCTAATTAGAGTGGAAGGAGGCAGAATCTCGCTGGTGTCAGTCTGTGTTTAGCATGCCCTGGAGCTTGGAGCTCCTCTGGGTATCAAAGTGCCCTAATTAAATGAGGGGTCCACAATACAGCACTAAACATCAGAGTGAGAGAAAGAGTCCAGTGTCCTCAGTGCCTTTGAGAATCCATGGCCCACGCTAATTACCCATTGTTGAATCGACTTCCCCATTCTGTGAGAAATGAATGGTTCTTCTTGGCCTTCCTCCCTCCCCCTCTCACGATCTCCTCCTCCACCAGCCACCCTCCCCTCGCCCCCTTATATTTTACCATCTTTGCTTTGGCCGCCTAATTAATCTTATGGAAATCTCCTGAAGCCAGATTTCAGCAAGGTTGCCCCGATGTTTATAATTTGATTTGTGATGATAAAAGTGAAGGCACCCGGTGATGGAACAGTGTCATTTTCAACACTCTTGAGGATTGAAGAGGCTATCAATCTTTCCCACGTGCATGGCAAACTGATATCCTAGAAAATTAACTTCAATTAATAACAGAAGTCCCCAGACGCTCAGGGAAGTAGAGATGCTTTGAAAGAGAACCTTCAAAGATGTCTCTGGATTGTCTTTTATATGCAGCCTCTGCTTTTTAGATATGAGAGATTCTCAATGAGGGAATATGCAGAGAATGTTGTGCTCCTTTCTAATTTCAGTGAAACGAGTTAACATTTTATATTTCATTCTGGAAGAAGTTAACCAAATGTCTCCAGGTTATATCAGTCCTTATTTTGTCTCCTTGGTTTTATTCTATGAGCATTTCACCAAGAAGAGAAGTAATGAAATAAAATGATTAAAAACTAATGTTTTTTTCTTCTTCTCACCAAAATACTGCATATATATATATATATATATATATCAGCATTATCCCTATTTATGTTGGCAAGACATGAGCTAAAAAAGAATTTTCCATCATAAAAGGCTAGTTACTTTTAAAAAAAATTAAAAATAAAATAATGCTCTGATAACTGGAATGATGTGGAGACTAGACTCCTATAACAAGCAAGCCTGATTTCTGAGGAACAAATTATGTTCTACAAAAATGTATTATGTCTGCACTTTTGAGTGGCATTTGCACATTAGAATTTGAGAGAAGCTAATGGCTAGACAATACTTGAGTTTAAATTCCTGGGGAAAATGGAAGCAGATGTCACATTTCACCACAGTACAATAAACAAACATTCTTGGCTACAGGAATGCAGTGTATGCCACTGCCCACTAAAGAAGATTGGAATGGCTGTGATATGACATAACAAAATAATGTGAGTGAACAATGCAGAGTGATTGTTAATTAACATGATGCACATTACAAAATAAAATCCTATCAAGCGCTCCAGTTAATGTTATGTTCATCAGGGTACTTGCATAGACATACATATATAAAAATACAGTCTTAAGAGCAAAAATGGGTTAAGTTTATAGCCTCTTTTCTTTTCTTTTTTTTTACATTCTTGCTAGAATCATCACGGGAATGAATTCGTGTTTTGCCATTTCTCATTCTCATTACAACCTTTGTTACGAGAATGAGGTATTACGATTTTAATGCCTCATATAGCCTGTGAATTATGTTAGTGTGTGCTGTACTACTTTGACCTTTTAAGTATTCTATAATTTGATTGGCTGGAAATTCCTGTCCTACTCTTGGTTGACAGCCTCCGTAACCTTTCAAGCAAAAGGGGACAGGCATTCCAATCAAAATACATGGAATATTTGAGAGGTCAAACTCCATTGTGTAACATGATTGTAAAGAGGATTCTAGTCCGTTGGGTGCCTAACCATTTTTGATATGTAGAAAACAAACAGATCATACTAAAAGTAGATAATGGGATATCAAAAAGAAGTCAAACAAATGCAAAGCCAGCCTTATCGTCAGCATTTTTGCTACCTCTTCCCAGATTCCACCTTAAGACTGGGACAAAAGGCAAACTCCATGGCTTCAACATCAGCCAGCTTTGTACCTGCCCCCACAACCCCAGTCTTTGGTTTTCTGTTTGTTTGTTTTTTTACCATCCGAACTGATAGAGTTCTGAAGAATTCAAAAGCTTGCATACTATTGTAGTCAGCCTAATCCCTAATATAGATTTCGGGGGGTTTTCTTGTGGCTAACACAGCTTATCTTTGTTGTTTATCTTGCCATAATCCTTCAACTGATATACTTCAGAGAGAAACAAATAAAAGATGTGGTTCTTTTATTACACTTTTGTTTATAATCTTGCTACTATTATTATTTACCCAGGCCTACTTTTCTTCTTCTTTAAAAAATAATATAAAAACAAAGGGCTGTATCCAACGCACTGCACTCCCGCTGTTTGTGTGGCGCCAGCAGGAGTGACTGTTTGCACAACCGAGATTTAGTGCTTCACAAAGTAAGCCCACAAAAGGAGTGGAACTGCCCATTTCTGGACTGGGACGGTGGGACAGGTCAGTGGAGCTCATGTCTGTGAGCTCCTGGGAAATCCCCATTGTGCGAGCAGATGCCCCCGTTGTCACATAGGCACAATAGGATACTACCCAAATAGTTATTATATTTGTATTCTCCTTATGTGCCTGCTTAGCTTAAGCAACACTGCACTGCTTTTAGACCACTGTTCTCCAACCTTGGGTCCCCAGATGTTTTTGGCCTACAACTCCCAGCATGCCCCAGCCAGCTACACTGGCTGGGGCATGCTGGGAGTTGTAGGCCAAAAACATCTGGGGACCCAAGGTTGGAGAACACTGTTTTAGACGATGCATTGGATCTTCAGCCTTACTTTCTTGTCATGGAAGGCCAAGCAATGCAAACTTGATATCTATCAAAGACCTGGAACTAAACCCAAAGAAGAGAAGAAGCAGGTGACTAATGGAATATTAAGAAAATAAGAAAGACAATAAAGGGAGCTCTCTGTTCTTCATGAACATGCTTGTATTGAGCAAGCGATGTGCAGTGCAGTCCTATGAATGTTTACTCACGAGTAAATTCCATTTTCAAATGAATGTTTATTCACAAGTAAATCCCGTACACCCAGATCTTTGCGCGCATACAGCCTATGCATTTGTGTATAGGATCACAGGCAAGCTAAAACCGCCCATCTCAAAAGCAAAACTAGGGTCAGTTCTTGGCATGGCAGACACAGTTCATCATGCTGACAACAAGTAGCCATGATTGTGGGGTCTGTTAAATCTTGAATAATGATTTCAGACTCCACACTGGTGTTAGTAACTGAACTGATTCATTTACAAGGTTATAGATAGCTCTCTGACCAGGCACCTTACCCTGCCTCCTAGTCAAAAGGAAGAGAGGGAGTGAGGAGGCCAAGTTGTCCTTAAGGAAACAATGCCGAATTAATTTGCTGTGCCTGACTACAAAAAAATCGCTCACATAAGAACTTAAGAAGACCAAGGGTCCATCTAGTCCAGCATTCTGTTCAAACAGTGGCCAACCAGCTGCCCACTGGATCCCACAAGCAGGACATGAGTGCAACAGCAGCTCCTTGCTCATGTTCCCTAGCAACTGGAGTACATAGACATACTGCCTCTGATCCTGATACCACAAGTGGAGCGTAGTGATGTGTAAGGAGCTCAATTGAGGTGTGGAAATCTGGTGAACTTACCGGGCCCGACCCCCCGAGCTCCGCTCGCCCGACCTGTTTCCCTGGCTCGGCTTGCGAGAACACGAGCCAATCCAGGAAAGTGACTTCCAGGTCCCGGTGCTACATTGTTTACGTAGAAAATGGCGTAAGATACGTTAAAAACAGCTACGATTTGCGTAACTTGTGCAAATTGTGGCCATTTTTAATGCATGTTACGCCATTTTCTACATAAACAACATAGCACTGGGAACCCAGAAGTCTGGCGAGTGCCACAGCTGGCACTTGATTTGGGCTTGGATCGGTTCGCACGGCGGCAGTGCTCAGCTCACATGCCGCAAGTTGAGTGATGGGTGGATCGCCCACCTTTAAGGGGAGGTGTCTCTGCAAGGGGCAACATTTTATGCTGCCTGCATTCTTCTTTACCACCACTCCTCTGTGAAGTTTAGAGGCATTCCAAAACTCAGAGCATGCACAGTTCTACACATCCCATGAACTACCTCTACTTGTGATAATAAGGTCTCTCAGCATTAGTGTAAACACACTGCAAGCTGGTTATGGAAATTGGCTCTAATGCCTAAAAATGGGATCAGCTGGAGGAGGAGGGGGGGAGGAGGGGGAGGAGGAGGAGGAGGAGGAAAAGCTCCAACTGACCAAGATTTGCAACAATTCAGCTGTAAAACTAAAGAAACTGCTCAAAGAAAAACTGGCCGATTTGTCAGAGCTGCTGGTCTGATTTTGTTCTCACAGATGTTGTTGGACTCCAGCTCTCATCAGCCCCAGCCAGCATGGACAATGGTCAGGGAGGAATTATGTAGTAGTCCAACATCTGGAGGGCCACAGCTTGCCTACCCCTGTTCTATACTGGCATCAATTAAGGCTTCCTCCCTTTTGTTAACAACACCCCCCCCATGTGTGTGTCTGGGGGAGAAATGTTGGGAAGCAAATGGTTGGGGATGAGGAAATTTAATCCTTCCCAGTGCATGGTGGTCCAATATGAATTGGGGCCACACATGCTTACAAAGGTCGAAGGAAAATCGAACCCTCAATGAAACTTGCCTAGACTACTGTAATGCGCTCTACGTGGGGTTACCCTTGAAGACGGTCCGGAAGCTTCAGCTGGTACAGAACGCGGCGGCTCGCCTGATTAAGGGCAGCCGCCGGCGTGATCACATCACGCCAGTGCTTAATGAGTTGCACTGGCTACCAGTTGCTTGCCGAGCCGAATTCAAGGTGTTGGTTTTGACCTTTAAAACCCTACACGGCTCCGGCCCAGCTTATCTCAAGGAGCGCCTCCAGCAACATCAAGTAGGCCGCTCAACAAGGTCTGCCACGGACGGCCTTCTCCTTATTCCATCAGCCAGAGCAGCCAGGCTGGTGGGGACTAGGAAGAGGGCCTTCTCTGTGGCGGCCCCCACATTATGGAACTCCCTCCCTAGTGACCTTCGCCATGCCCCCTCCGTGATGAGCTTCCGCCGTGCATTAAAAACATGGCTGTTCAGGCGGGAATATGGGGTGGGTTAGGTTTTTAATGAGAATTTTTTATATTGTTTTAATTATTATATTTTATTGTGTTTTACTGTATTTTAATTGTACATCGCCCAGGGTGGCCAGGTGGCCGGCCAGATGGGCGATTGATAAATATAATAAATAAATAAACTCTACATGATTAGCATAATGTGTAGTTTGGCTCATAGATGGAATATGACAGTGACAAACCCATATTTCAGGATTGGGTTGCTGATTAATCCCTTCAAAGCAGGAGTGGGGTGGGGTGGGCTGAAAGCACAGCAGCGGAGGGGGCAGAGCCCTTCCTTTGCCCATGCATTGCCCCCCGGAACTGCTTTTCTTTAGCCACTTTTCATTATGGCTGGAGCAGGGCCAGATTAAGCCCAGCGGATGCCCGAAGCACAGCCAAATAATGGTGCCCCCTCGGCCCTTCCATTGCTTATCTGGCAAGACATTAAAGACTCAATAAGTGCTGAAGGTGAAATATGACATTAAAAACTCAATTTTCTTCAACATCCCCCATGCCAGAACACACAACTATATTAAATATAAACTGTTTTTTTTAAATTATATTTATTTAACACTAAATAGCAGCAAGCAATATACGCCAATTACTTACTTATATGGAGCAGAAAGAAATACAAATTTTCATCACTGTTTTATGCATTGTTTAATAAAACTGTTATAAAGGGGGAAATGCAAATGCAAAAATGTGTGGTACTCTGGTACTCTGTGGCGCCCCCCTTCCCTTGGTGCCCTCAGCACATGCTTACATTGCTTAATGGTTAATCCAGGACTGGGCTGAAGTTAACCATAGCAGAGAGAACAGTGATTCAAAGAAATGCTTTTCAGGAGGAAAGCATGGGTCCGGGAAGCAGTTGGTCCCATCCCCCCACTGCTCATGGTGTTACTTTGTAGGGATTCAGCACAATGAGGGTTAGCCGTGCTGTGCCATGCCTAGTTTGGACCTCAGAGGAGGATTCTTAGTCTTTGTAATTCAAGACAAAAACTATTTAAAACACATGTATCTACCGGGCCTGTTTAAAATCCATGTATATACAAGAAAAACTAAGACGTGACTGGGGGCACTGGTTTTTTTGGTCCCTGGGGTGGGGGAAAGCAAACATTTCAAAGGAACACAAAATAAAAATGTTAGCTTGGATCAAAAAAGGCTTCTAAGTTGGCTTCTGCCTTCTGTGGACATCTCGTCCTGTTTCATACATTTCAGAATGTTTCCCTTCCTCAGCTCCATGAAAGATTCTCATGAATAAACAGAGGCAGTGAATAACTCATATTCTTTCCCAAAGTCTACCGGTTGAGTGTATGTTTTAAACCCTTCCTTTCATTTCATTTAGTGTTGTTTTAATAGGCATAAACTGGATGAACTCAGACAGGAGTCCAAAGATGGTGTATAATGAAATTTCTCACATTAGCCCCTTCCAAAAACGTAGTTTTTAAATATCGCCTAACCTATCTGCAATTGTCCGTTGTAGGGACAGATGCCTCCTTTCCATCCAGGTAAGAATTCCAATTACCATTTCAAAAGGGGTTGGTTTCCTTTTTGCCAGTAGTCGGTCACCACTAAGACCTCTGGATGTGATTGGCTTTCACCTTAGATATTGTTCTAAACATTTGCTGTTAAATAAAGAGGGAACCACTGCCATGTAATAAATGTTATCTGTTCAATAAGATAATCATCCTATTTCATGTCTTTCTCATTAGAGTGCCTTTCTATCCTTCAGAAATGACCTGCAAGTAAATGAGCAATAATAACGTTACCTGTATATAGACTTTGTGCTTTGCAGTGTTAATCAAACATTCCATTTGCCCATCTTTCTGCTCACGTGCATGATAATGCAAAACAGTTCAACCAAAGGTAGAAAAGTACATATGGCAGTCAAATCTAGATCTTAAAGGCTGCTTCAAGATGGAGGGTGTGTGTGTGTGTGTGTGTGTGTGTGTGTGTGTTTTAAAGCAGGCAGACACATTGTTTCATACGGGACTGTGATGATCCCTGTGCTAGTGACTGCTAGTCCAAGTGGCAGGCAAGAACTAGCAAGATCGACACTGGTGGCACAGTCTAAAACACTGTGGCAGAAACACTATGCAAAACTTCTTAGTACCTCTGCTTGTGGATACGTAAAGAGAGAGCCAGTGTGGCGTAGCGGTGAGAGTGTTGGACTGGGACTGGGGAGACCTGGGTTCTAGTCCCCACTCTGCCATGAAGCTCACTGGGTGACCTTGGGCCAGTCACTGACTCTCGGCCTAACCTACCTCACAGGTTTGTTGTGAGGATAAAATGGAGAGGAGGAGGAGGATTATGTAAGTCGCCTTGGGCACCTTGGAGGAAAGGCGGGGTATAACTGTAATAAATAAATAAATAAATACCTCTCCCCGCCCACCCCAATTCTGGTTTAGTATTATGTATTTATTTATTAACAGTTTTTATATAGCAGCCCTATAACAGATGCTCTCTGGGTGGCTCACGAAACATTATGCTATGAGAAACACTGTTGTATGGAACCAATGACCTTATCCAGGCTGAATTTAGTGTGTGGTGGTTGTGGCATATGTATGACTGCCTTGCAGTTGGACCAACGTGGCCCAAAGTCAAGTTGAATAAAAAGTGTGGCAGCCATCATGGGCTCAGAGGAACAAGTTAATAGGCTCTAAGAGAGCCGGGATTGTGAGGAAATATGGCTGTATTAAAATACAGTCCGTGGTGAGAAAATGGGATCAAGTCAATCATACTACAAAATGAGATGGCAAATATATTGGGAGAAGTACACTTCACAGTTATAAATCTTCATATTAGCACTGTCTTCCAAAGGTTTTATACACTTATGAGTTTTCTTCTGGCTTCCAAGAAAGAAGAAGATGGTTAGTGGGAATAGCATTGCAGGAGAAGAATAAAATGTATAAACAAGAGTGGAAGAAAACTTTTCAAGGGCACTTGATAAGAGCTACAAGAGCTGCCTTATAATTTATGTATTTATTTACAAGATTTATATACTGCTCCATATTCCAGTATGGAGATTTTGGAGCAGTGAAGAAAAAAAGGTTATTATTTTTTTTAAAAAAGAATAAAACAATGTGCTAAAAACAAGATCAGTAAAACCATATCATTAAGACTGTGGCTCATTAGATCAGGAAAGTTTAATAAAAGAGTTTTCAGGAGATGCCAAATACAATACAATGTTAGCGGGCACCTGCCTGACCTCCAGTGGCAGGGAGTTCCACATAAATGGAGCCACTACGCTGAAGACTTCTTCTCCAGGTGGACCTCAGTCAGACCATATGTCCATGTGGAACCACCAGGGACATGTCATCCAATGACCTCAGTGACCAGGCAGGTCGGTAAGGGAGAAGGTGCTCTCCAGGTATCCTGGTCCCAAGTTGTTTAGGACTTTATGCACTAGTACCAAAACCTTAAACCTGGCCTGGTTACTGGTAGTGAATAGGCAGCCAGTGCAGTTCCCTCAGCAAAGGAGTTGCATGCTGAAAAGGAGCAGCCAGGCTGCCGTATTCTACACTAGCTCCAGTTTCCGGGCCAGCCTTAAGGGCAGTCCCCCCCCCCCCGCTTAGAATGAGTAAGATAATTGGTCCATCTAGTACTGTCAACTCAGATTGTGAGTGTTTCTCCAGAGTTTCATACAGAGACCTCTCTCAACGCTGCTGATTCAGAACCAACCCATGCCTTATCTGTGCCCCACCTATTGATGTAGATATATGACCTTATCAGTGTCCCATTTTAGTAAAGAGTTTCCACCTTTCCAGTATAATGCATATAAGCAAACATTATGTGATGTATCATCCTGTTAGGGATGTGTGAGGATTTTGTTCGGGGGGTGGAAATCCGGTGGACTGGCTGGACTTGACCCCCTGAACTCCATCCTGCTTACCTCTTCCCTGGCGTCGACTTGCATTCTCCTGAGTTGAGCTGGGGAAGCGACTTCCGGCTCCCCGGCAGGCCGCTGTTTACATAGAAAATGCCGTAAGATACACACAAAGTGGCCACAATTTGTGTAATCTGTGCAAATTGTGGCCACTTTTGACATACCTTAAAGCATTTTCTACATAAACAGCGGCCCACCGGAAACCCAAAAGTCCAGCAAGCAGTGCGGCACGTGCCAACTTTCGGCCTGTCTGGGTGGGCACAGCAGTGGTCGCCTACCCCTACTCCAGGTTCAAATCCACTGGATGACCTTCGGCCAGTCACCATCTCTTAGACTGAATGGGTAATACCTGAACAAGCCGTTCAACTGCAGGGTAAATACAAAAGAGAGAAGAGTCATTTCCATGTCTCCTGATTCGCCCACTGCTTTCATCCCGACTATGAAAGCAGAGGCTCTGTGAGAACAGTGGAATTAATTTTAACTTTTGACAAGGCTTTCTACAAAAAAAAAAAAGAATTGTCTCTGTTCCAGATTGCTAGATTGATTTATGGTTGTATCCTGCTGAAGTTACCATCATATGAAATTGGAAGTGTTCTGAGCATCACGGTGTGACTTTTTGAAATGTGATCAGTAGACAGGGGGAGGGGGATCACTTATGCATCACCAAAAAGAGGACACCAAGTATATGCTAATGTATAGCTGCGCATTTAGAAATAAATACTATAATTTAAATAAAAATATGATACATCTCATCATCATGGGGAAGACTGTGACCAGGTGACCTGTGTCTGTGTGCCTGCTCAGTCTGCTGTCCAGGGGATGATGCTGGGCAACTTTTGCACCCCTCCCTGTTCTCCCCTTCTTATGGTTCATTTTATTTATTCATTTATTTATTTATTATTAACATTTGTATACCACCTTATTTGCTAAAAAGCCATCAAGGCGGTGTTACACGGTGTTCCTTAAATTGGACTTGAACCAGACAGTTCTTCAAATAGAGCAGGGCTCTCCAACGTTGGGTCCCCAGATGCTGCTGGACTACAGCTCCCAGAATCCCTTGCCATTAGCCATGCTGGCTGGGTACGCTGGGAGCTGCAGGCCAGCAACATCTGGGGACCCAAGGTTGGAGAGCCCTGAAATAGAGGATGCCTTCAAACAGACAGCCCTTCAAATAAAGAACCATTCTCTGTAAAGCAGGACACATGGCCACCTGTCAGTACAGCCGTCACAATGTTTAGTATCTGCCCTTCTGTCACTGATGTAAAATTTCAATTTGACCCTCAAAATGTAGCAGAGTATTCAACAGTATGAGTGGGGCTTATCCTTAACATTTGTCATCATCATCATCAGGCGATCACTCGTGACCGAGTAAGATTGTCTTCCGGGATAAGAGGAGGAAATTCTAAAGAAGATTGTGTAGACTCTAGCGATGGGTCCGTAAGTGACTGTGGAGGCCAATTCTAGATCCACACAGCTTCCCACAGTGAGGACACAGGTTACCAGATAGAAGATGGTCCTGTAAAGGATTCATTTGACGTGCTTTTCGCTTAGCACGTTTCTCCCTTTCACCTTGCACTCGGGCTTCTTCAAAGTCCATGGAACCTTTGTGAAAGGCCAACCTCCATTTAGATCGTTCATGGGCCCGTACAGCTCTCTGGACTATCCTTATGAAAATTGGATGCCCCAATAAATTTGTGAATATCTTGCGACTTCTCCATGTCAACATGACGGCAACGGTTTTGGACAACAACGGCTCTCATGGTGCTCCATTTAAAGTGGGATCAGGTGTTAAACAGGGATGTGTTATCGCCCCAACATTATTTGCCATTTTCATCACCATGGTTTTACATCTTGTCAAGGGGAAACTTCCCACCGGTGTGGGAATTATATATCGAACAGATGGAAAGCTTTTTAATCTCAGCAGGCTGAAAGCAAAAAGTAAGGTAATTACAACCTCCGTTGTGGAACTTCAGTATGCTGATGATAATGTGGTCTCCGCATATCATCTCCTCCCACATATATCTGCCCTAATATCGTCCTCAGTGGTCCTTCTTCAGGAGCTCCCGCCAAAGGAAGTGAGGTGGGTGTCTATTAAGAAGAGGGCCTTTTCTGTTGTATCCGGTTGTAGAATGAGCTTCCCAGAGAGGATTGCCTGGCGCCTACATTGTGCTCCTTCAGGCTCCAGGTGAAGACCTTCTTGTTTTCCCAGCAGGTGTTTTAATCTTTCAGTTTCTGTTGTTTTAAATCTGTTACAGCCCCAAACTTGGAGGATTACAGGCATCCAATGGAAGGTGGGAGGAGTGCAGCGGCTAGGATTGCCTCCATGCTCTCCAAAACATTTAGATGGCCAATTTCAGCCATCTAAAGACACAATCCTCAGCATATTTAGGCAGAAAAGAATGCCTACAACTCCCAGCATGCCCCAGCCAGCGTGGCCTTTTTTGTGTCTAAACATGCATAGGATTTCACCCTAAATGTTTTTCCCCTCCTTGTGAGGAGGATGCTGAAGCACCACCTGGATTCCTCGGAGGACCACGGTGCCTCACACCCTTCCCCTACCCACCCTGTGAACATCCCCTCACCCCATGCCAGTTCCAAAGACAGCTTTCCATCTTCACAGCCCAACTGGCGTGGAAAGAACCATGCTGGCTGCAAGCAGGGGAGGGCAGTCCATGGGCGGAGTCCCTACTGCAACCTCAGAAGACATTTCTATCCCCCCCCCCCCCAGACAAGGTTGGGCATTGCGCCCTTACTGTATTTTAAATCTTTGCATTGCTGCTAGGTTTTATTTTGGTTTTTATTTCTATTTTATACTGTACTTTTAAAATTTTAAATGTGCACATTGCATTTTATCATGTTGTATTTTATGGTCTTATTTGTTATGAACTGCTCAGAGAGCTTCGGCTATTGGGCAGTATAGAAATGTAATAAATAAACAAATAAAGCAAATGGATCACTATTTTGCAGTAGAGACTGCAGGCATGGGAGAAAATCTGGATCAGGCCTAAAGTTGGGGAAAGTGTTAAAAAAAAGCCCCCTACCCGCCACCCTCCCATGCAAGGGTCCTGATCTGGATCAGGTCCACTTACCTACTCTGGAGTAAAAATGAAAGATAGAAGTAGCTGCTAGCTATGTTTTTTTTTAAAGTAAGATCTGTTTTGGTCCTAAGATGTTACCAGGGAGGAGATACAGCTCAGCGGGTGAACACAAGATTTTATGTAAGATGTCTATTCTTCAGTTAGCATCTCCAGTTAAAGCATCCAACAGCCGGTCTTGAAATTACTTTACTTAAGCCCCTTGTTTCCCCCTTTCAAGTGTAACATGTACAAAAATGGTGTTAGTGTTTTCCTATACTACATCACACCCGTCCCATAGTATGGCAGCCATTGGTGGGGAAGGAGAAAGGCACCCTCTTGTGGGCAGTGTCAACTGGACATAAATTGTGTTGAACTGGTGTAAGAGATTCTAGAGCAGTGGTTCCCAACCTTGGGTCCCCAGATGTTGCTGAACTACAGCTCCCAGCATCCCTAGTCATTAGCCATGCTGGCAGGGTATGCTGGGAGCTGTAGTCCAGCAACATCTGGGGACCCAGGGTTGGGAACCACTGCTCTAGAGCAATGCCAATAGCTGGCGTGGTGGGTTTTCTGGGAAACCCTGTAGCGCCAGCTAATGCTACTGGCATTGTGCTAGAGGTTCCTTACCCTAGCGCAGGGGTGTCTAACATCCTCTTGTGCCACCTTCACTGCTGGGGGGGGGCATCTCTGAAGGCAGATGCAGACACTGAGATTCTAACTACCGTAATAGCTTTTATTATGGTAATGCACACCAGCAAGGCCAGCTTTAAAGTACAAATTAAGTGTATTACAGAGATCAAAAGAAATAAGTTTAGTTAGAATGCTAGATAATCAACAGATTAAGAAAATGTGGCCTCATGGAAAGCAGTTGATCTCAGAGTGAGGGCCCCTGCTCCCTTCTAAGTTCAAGTTGGCATAACCCCGCCTTTAAGGTGGTTCCTGTTGCTTGAGAGCTAAGTGCTCCCAACACTTCTTACACTTCTTTGTTGATCTTCCCTTCTCAATTGACGCCTTGCTCTGGGATCAACCACGCCCATTCCACCCACCAGGGATGGGGACTCGGACTCGACTCGTGAGTCGGACTGAGTCCCCCCTCTGACTCGACTCGGACTCGAGTCCCAATATTTTTAATGGGACTCGAGACTCGACTCGGGACTCGAGACCAAGAACTCTTCAACATCCCTGGGCTGTGCCAGAAGGAGTGGAGAGTAGTGCGATGCGATCGCCGGCGAAGATTTTATTTTTTAAAATCATTTTCCTAAAATGCAACCTTTCAGACATTTTGGGTTTGGCTGCCTCTGCCTGCCTGTTTGGGGTTCCCAGCCTCCTCTGCCTGCCTGGTCTCTTCTTAACCAGTTCCACAGTTTGAATTATCCAAGACAAAGGCCTCTGCCTGCCTGCTTTGGGGTTCCCTGCCTCCTCTGCCTGTCTGGTTATTTTGGGTTTGTCTGCCTGGTCTGTTCTTGCCAAAATCAGTTGCAGGGTTTTGAAATAAAAAGGCACATTTGTGCCTAGAATTTATTTAAGCCACACATCTGAAGTAGCCTTATTTTGTTGGGGAAAAACCCCATTGATTTTAATAGGAACTTGTGGAGTCAGCTTTGGGAGTGACTCGTGACTCGTGAGTCACCATTTTGGACCAAGGACTCGGACTTGAGACTCGGGTCCAAAGACGCGTGACTCGACTCGAGACCAAGGACTCTTCAACATCCCTGCCACCCACCTGCTCCTCAGCAGGCATGCTTTGGCTTCTCACAGTATTTGAGACTGACTGACTCTCTTCCACCTCCCTGCTGATCTCTAGTTCAACTGTCCTTGGCATTTCAGCTGTGAGTTCCACCACCTCCTCCTCCTCCTCCTCATCTGAATCAGAATCTGTTCCCATACCCCTTGAAGGCTCTTTTGCAGCAGCAATGGACTACTGCATTGCCGCCAAATTTGGTGGTGCGGCAGCAGGAGTGTGTGGCCTTCAGGGGGGTCCAGTGAGTAGAAAGTGGTCCCTGGTCTCCCTCAGAGTTGCCTACCCCCTCACTGGTGCAATATAATTTACATTACTGCCAGTGTCCAATTGGATACTGCCCTAGTCTAGTCCAACATTGTAACCACTACACCACAATGCTGTCAGTGACAGCTTAAATCTCCTAATGTTACTTCATTTATTGTGTTTTTCATTGTGTTTTAAAAAATATATATTAATGATTGTTTTAATTAAATTTTGGTTTTAATCTTTGTCTTAATACTGTTAGCCGCTTTGGATGCTATTTTTCTGGTGGGAAGCTGGGATATCAAAGAAACAAACAAACAATGTTGCCGTTTCTCACTATTCCAAGTGGCAAGGATGTAGGAGTACTGTCTTCTTAGCGGCCCAACATTTCTGTCCCAGAGACTGGCAAAGCTGAGCTAAGCTGAGGAAACTCAAAAAGCGGTTATTTTGCGAGAGTTCAAATGCTTTCATCTTGCCTGCAATTTTCGATACATCACCAAAATCACACATCAGAACTAAATGCTGACTCTAAAGCGATCTTGCTGCCTGCTCATATAACCAGATAAATGCCCGGGTGTCAGAGGTCATGCGCCATGTAAATTCATGGGATCCATGACTCACAAAGCAGCTGTGACAGGAGTTTTACGCATAGTGATGAATAAGAATAAAAGCAGTGTAAATGAACTGTCACTGCTTAATTTACATTTTACCTACTTCATCCTTTCTAGCTGTTTCTTTGATATTTCAGTGGGGGAAGAAAGCAATGTGACAGCAGGCATTGTCAAACTCAGGGTAAGTGTTGCTCACAGAGGCTTCCTGGATATGCACTGGAATACAGAACCTCTCCGAAATAGTGCCATCTAGCATGTATGAAAACCACAAAGATATTTTTGACCATCTATTGTTTGTGGCCAAATCTCCCGCCACAAAAATAGAAAGCGATTGAAATGCCACGTGTCCCCTAGTGGATAGTAAGGATTTTGTTATGGGGGAAATCACCATGCTCAGATTTTCTTTGGGAACGGTATGGACTGAAGTTGAATCCTAACAAGATGGAGGCATTGTGGGTAGATAGTTCTCGGGTATGGGGAACTGGTGCTTGAGCTATTCTGGGTGGCATTATACTCCCTGTGAAAGGGCAGCTGTGCGGCAGGGGTGTACTCTTAGATCCAGCCTTGTCACGAGAGTGCCTTTCACCGGCTTCAGCTGGTTCACCAGCTGTGGCCATTTCTGGACAGGGATAGCCGGGTCATGCCGATCCATGCTTTGGTAACGTCCCAGTTAGATTACTGCATTAGACTTCGGGCTGCCCTTGAAAATGGCTTGGAAGCTTTAAGTGGTGGAGAATACAGCCACCAGAATTTTGAGTGGTGGAGCCAGGTAGAAAATGGCATAAGCCCTTGAAAATGGCTTGGAAGCTTTAAGTGGTGGAGAGAATACAGTCAGCAGAATTTTGAGTGGTGGAGCCAGGTTTATACATATCATGCCAGTTTTAAAAGAACTGCATTGCCTGCTCATTTCTGCTTCAATTCAAGGTGCTGGTACTTACCTTTACAGCCCTAAATGGCTTGGGATCTACATACCTGGAAGAGTCCCTCTTCCCATAAATTAGGGGTGGATGATCCACCCAACACTCAGGGCCGGTGCTACCATTAGGCCAACTAGGCAGCTGCCTAGGGCGCAGGGCTAAAGGGGGCGCCAGAAATAGGGAGGGAGGGCTCAAGTGGGAAGGGAGGTACACTAAATATCTGATCTTGCCTAGGGCACCAAACCGCCTTGCACCGGCCCTGCCAACACTTGACTCGCAGCGCACGAGCCAAGTGCGAGCACCAGCTAAGGCACTCACCAGACTTCTGAGTCCCTGGCGCTACATTGTTTACGTAGAAAATGGCATAAGTTATGTTAAAAATGGCCACGATTTGCACAAGTTACACAAATCACAGCCGTTTTTAATATATCTTATGCCATTTTCTACGTAAACAACATCGCTCCGGAAGTGAACCCAGAAGTCACTTCCCTGGCTCATAGATTCATAGATCATAAAGTTGGAAGGAGCCTACAAGGCTATCGAGCCCAACCCCCTGCTCAATGCAGGGAACTAGAGGAGGGGTCTCCCATCCAAGTAATGACCAGGCCTGACCCTGCTTAGCTTTCCACGCTCAGACAAGCTGAGCCAGCGTAAGAATGCAAGTCGAGCCGGGGAAACAGGTAGGGCGAGCAGAGCTCGGGGGATCAAGCCTGGCGAGTTCACCAGAGTTCCACACACACCCCAACTGAGCTCCACGCACATCCCTATAATAAACCCATATCGATCTGCCCATGCTTTAAGATCGTCTGCTGAGGCCCTTCTCCAAGTGCCTCCTTTATTGGAGGTACATTATTCAACAACAAAGAAAGGGCTTTCTCAGCAGTGGTGCTCCGGTTATGGAATGCCCTCCCTAAAGAAACTTGTTTGGGTCCTAAACTGTGATCTTTTTGATACTGGAAGGAACATTTTATTTTATCATCAATTTTAGCTGTTTAAAGGATTGTATCTGTTATTTTATTGTTGTATTTATACTGTGATACAACTGGCTGTATCATGAAATCCTAAATATGATGAAGGCTGGTCTATAATCCTAAATATGATGTAGCCCTCCACAGGATCTGGAGGGCTACAGGTGTGGCTACAGGTGCCCCCCCCCCACCGCTGGCAATATTGCACAATCGAATCTTGGGAGAATGGGATGGAATGTTAGGAACTGGCTTCTATATATCTCAAGTGCTCTATATTTTAGTTTTCTATAGTATTTATTTTTTTAATTTGTGAAAAAAGGTGAAAGAGTAAGATTGTGATACTTCTGCAAAAAGAAAAAAAATATAAATGTCTAAAATGTAAAATCAGTAAAAATAGAAAACAACTGTCACAATTTCTTTAATGCATGCAGGGCAGAGAAATCAAGCTCACTCATAAGAATGCTATGAACTCTCATGAGTCTTTATCAGCCACTGACTTCAATGGGATATACAAGTTTATCATATACTTTCAGAGCTGCTGCTTAAAACGTTTCAGAATCAGATGCCACACACGGGTCAGTGACCTCTTTCAGAACAGCACTTCCATTGAGTCCTGCATTTGAAACATCTTGACATTTTCTCTTGCTGACCTGATTTTCAGCTTCTTTGCGAATCACATTGAATGGGCTTATTCAACAAGTCTAAAACAGGAAAACATCTGATCTCCTATCAAAACTGGATGAAATCAGCCTGATGGTACTATTATGGTTTTCCTTTCCTTTCTCTCTCTCTTTTTTTCCTGTTTAAAAAACTTTCCCTCATATTTAATCAATCAATTCCACTGTGTCAACACCTCTGGCACCCTGATTCTGTACAATGGTCGCCAATCTAGAAGTGATGTAAGCTTGCTGTGACACAATGGTATCCTGCAGGTATGTAGGCCACTGCTATTCTGCCATGCGATCTGTCTTTTCCAATAACATTTCAACATGTTTACCAGTATATGTAAGACATATAGGTTCTCATCATTGCCAGTAGTGTAGGGTGGCCCCTTATGCATTGCCAAAAAAAGAGGACAAAAGAGGACTATGATTTGCATATGCAAATTTATATGTATAGGTGCAAATTTAGAAATAGTAACTATAATTTAAATAGAAATACATGCGAGGAAATGGAAAGTACAACGTTTTTTTTCTAATAACTGATTGGTATAAGGAAGTTTGGGATATAGTCCTAAATGATAAATTAACTTGTAGTATCAAATGCAAAAAGAAGAATAATTTTATGGATATATGGAATCAATTATTAGACTATGTATTCATAAAGGGGAAGGGGAGTATGCCTTGTCAGGATATGTTATATTTTTGGAATGTGGAAATTAATTGATTAAGGGGATGGATGTATATTAGTTGGTCCCTAGGCAGGTGGGGGGTGCACCTTATGATTTATTTTAGTTGTATGTTTGTGTTTTATAGTTTTGTATGTAGTTTATAATAACTAAATAAAATTTATTTTTAAAAAAGAAAGAAATACAACACGTCACCATAGTCAAAAAGACTGACCAGGTGGCCCGCAGGCCTGCCCAGGCTGCTGTGCAGGTGGTGGTTCTTTGACTTCAAACCAGACTTCAACTGGTCAGCCCATCAAACAGAGGGCACCTTCAAACAGAGGTCCCTCCTCTGCCAGCTCTCCAAAATGGAGGACTGCCCTCTGTAACACAGGATACCTGGCCATCCTATGGTGGTGTCTAAAATGTATTCATGATTTATGCCTTTGTCTTAACCTGCTGAGCCCAAGAAGATCAATGGCTACTAGTCCTGATGGCTCTATGCTACCTCCAGTATCAGAGGCAGAATACCTATGTATACCAGTTGCTGGGGAACATGGGCGGGAGGGTGCACTCATGTCCTGCTTGTGGGATCCAGTGGGCAGCTCAGCTGGTTGGCCACTGTGTGAACAGAATGCTGGACTAGATGGTCTGATTCAGCAGGGCTCTTCTTATGTTCCTATGTTTTTAAGCAGACCACCGAAAATATTTTTGACATGAAACTCCAAATTATTCTATGTTCCCTCAGTCATAATCAATGTAAAACTGGGCCTGTGTCCACTCTGATCTTTATGACTGCTTTGTGCACATTTCCCACCTCATCATTATTTTAAGAATATAAGAGCTCTGCTGGATCAGCCCAAAGGCCTATCTAGTCCAGCATACCATCCCCACAGTGGCCAACCAGATGCCTATGGGAAGCCCACCAGCAGGACATGAAGGTAAAAGTCCTCTCCTGCTGTTGTTCCCCAACAACTGGAGGTAGCATATAGCCATCATGATTAGCCAATTATCCTCCATCATGACAATGTTTGAAAGCCTCTGGTGTTCCTAGGTAAATTGCCTTAGATCCTAATTTCCCTTCCACAACTTCAATGGGACTTTCCCACCTCCTTCTTCCCTATGAGTCCCCCTTTGTGTGTCCTTTCCTGAGGCTTGTGAAACCCTTGGGAATAGTATGAGATATAATGTGTGTGTGTGGGGGGGGTGCAGATAGAGGGGAGTACTATTGGAAATCACCCCCCTTGGGTTAACAGAAGAGCAGCTTAGAGTCCAAGCCATTGTTCTGTAGTGTGTTTTGGCTCAAACACACACAGCCAATGATCTGGGCAACTCATGAAGCATTTACCTGGAAAACTGATGAAGCAATGGGCAGGCACTTTCAGTGAGGGATGAGCTACAGTAGTTTATCCATTTACATCTTCTAGTGAAAACCCTCAACAACTATGACCTAACTCAGAGATCCATGCATGCCTTCCTTTGGTAGGTAAGCTTTCTAATGGAACATCCCTGCTCTCTGCAGGGCTTCAGTGCCACCATTATGGATGACCAGTCTGGAGAATGGTCTTTCAGATCAGCAGGGGCAGAGGTCACAAGGGGTCAATAGGGTTCCACATGTTCCTATAAAGCTTCTGACTCTGGCTCGGCTGCTGTTGCCAGATGTACGAGAAGAACTGTATGTGCAATGCCTCCATATGAGGGGTGAAAGCTTGTGTACCCCCATATGGAAATATAAACAACAAAATGATATAAGTGGTTTAAGAATGGCATAAGAAAGAGGCGGAGGAGTCCACACACTCCACCTCATTCCGCTTCTCTTTATTGTTTTATCCCATTCTCCCACTTTTCCCTCTCTCTTGCTCTTTCTTTCTTTCTTTCTTTCTCTCTTTCTTTCTCTCTCTTGTTCCAGCTCCGATGGATAAAAGGACACATGACTCACTGCACTGGACTGATAGATATGGATTTTTTGCCTATCATAGTGGAATAATCTAATAATAGTCAACTTATGGGCTAGAGGGAGTTGTAGGCCTAGGATTACTATACAAATTGCCTTGATTACTTTGTTAATTACCATTCAGTACAATGTTTATGCCATTCTTAAACCATTTACGGTATATTGTTTTGTATTTTATTTTATTTATTTCTTATTACATTTGTATCCCGCCTTTTTTCCCCTCCAAGGAATCCAAGGCAGCATACATGATTATCCTCCTCTCCATTTTATCCTCACAACAACCCTGTGAGGTACATTAAGCTGAGAGTTAGTGACTGGCCCAAAGTCACCCAGCGAGTTTCATGGCCGAGTGGGGACTAGAACCTGGATCACCTGAGTCCAAGTCCAACACTCTAACCAGTACACCACACTGGCTCTGATATTGTGTGCTGATACTGCGTTATAAAGGGAGAGTTTGCTGTGCAAAAGAAAATTCAGAGGGAACTCTTCAGCCACAATGGATATGCTATGGGTCACTGCTGCCTGAGGTGGGAAGGGGGAAACCGAGGCATGTGGAAGCTGTGACCCTTCAAGGCACTTTCTTGAGTTGAAGTGGCTTGTCAGGGAAAGAGGAGATGATGTGAGAAGAAACTGGAGGCTGGAGTCCTTCTCTGTGCAAATGCTGGGCAAAACCAGAGAATTCCAAATGGATGATCTTACAACACAAGGCCTGGTGCCTCAATATGAGCAACATGTTATATAGTTACAAATTACATTGCTCTCCAAATGCCATCCCTGATCACCTGCCTGATTGACCCCCACGGTCAGTACCTTGAGCACCATTTTTTGTTGGAAAGATGGGATATAAATGTAATAAACAAATAATAAAAGAGCTGCTTTCCTCCCAACTGCCAGCTCTGACAGCCACAGAACGTGCATGCAGAGCAACTCGTTTCAAACAAGTGCCTTAGGTTTCCCCACCACCACCCCGCAAAGATTTCTAATTTTTACAAACCTCTCTCTTGTTTTTCAGTAGACCCACCTTGGGCTACGTAGCTATCATAATTCAGCACCTTATGTTTGCCATTAATATACATGATGGTCCATGCATGCCATACATTTAATAGATTTCATAGATTTCATAGATCAGAGTTGGAAGGAGCCTACAAGGCTATCCCCCAACCCCTTGCTCAATGCAGGAAACTAGAGGAGGGGTCTCCCATCCAAGTAATAACCAGGCCTGACCCTGCTTAGCTTTCCACGCTCAGACAAGCTGAGCCAGCGTAAGCGAAAGCACCCTTCGGTGGGGACTACAACATCAGGAACAAGATGTTTACAATTTTTAAAAGATGTCAAAACACCTGTCTATGAATTGCACAATCTTTTTCAAATATTTCAGCACACATATTTACTATTGGTGAGAAGGAGTGATTGGTGCATGAAGTGTGAACAGACTTATCAAAGCTACATACCAGCAGGTTGATCTAGGAGGATAATTTTGCCCTTTTGTTATTTATTACATTTAATGCTGTATATTTATGTTAGCAGTGTATACAACTCTGACAGCTCGAGAGTGTTATGAAAGGCTTAAATGATGGATTAAAACAAGGAAAGAAACAACAACTAAAGTTGACTTTGAGACCTCTGAAATGACTGCAAAAGGATCAGCCAGTCATGATTTGCTTTTATTTTGACTGTTTTAAACAACACTCCGTGATAATGAATGTCTTTAACTCAACTTGATATAAATAAGTTGGCATTTTGGGAAATAAAAAATATCAAAGAACAGGAAAAGTATCCCACAAAAGCACAGTTGCATTGAGCATCAGTTTGACAGGCACTATAATTTCTATATTATATGCATTGGATGTCATACAAAACTCCTCCACAGAAAATCCCACAGAATGAGGGGGATTGTTGTGAGGAGTGTTGTTACTAGAACTGTGTGCAAACGGCCTCTCAAAATTCTCTGCCCTATTTGGGGGCAGAGAAACTGAGGGGACAATTTCATCACATTTCTCTTGGAAATTGACCAGGCAAGACTACACATATCGGACAGCCATAAGTGCACACTTGCGAACTCAAGAAGGACCAAAATGTTTTTTTTTTAAATTGCACAATTTTCAGGGGCTGAAAAAATTAATTAAAAAGATATGACCCCAATTGCACTTTTTTAAGGCCCTGAATTTAAAAAAAAAAAAAAAAAGCCAAGGAACAAGTGACAATCCTTCCAAAGTGCTGTTTTGGCATCAGTGGAAGAGCATTCACTGGCGGGATGATGAAGGCAAGCAGTCGGGGGGGGGGGGTTGCCACTCTTGCCAAGCAGCTCCAATCCATAGCCCTTTTCAACATCCCACAATGAAGTTGCCCTGCTGGGTGCGAGCGACACAACGACCCATTGTGGGCAAGAAAAAACCTAAAACAAGCCGTGGGTTCTCAGGGTGGCTTGTTGTTCAACAAAAATAAGGCACACTGCAGAAACTGCACTGGGTTCAGACGACACAACAACCCACCATGGCTGGTTACCCCTGGTGGGTTATTGTGTTGTGCAAATCAGGTCAATATCAATATTCCATAAGAGATATTAATCATATGTGGGTTGTGGCAGCCTATCTCTGAGGAATATAGACAAAGAGTGTCTTGCAGCCTGTCCCAGCTCACAGGGGTAGAAGCGCAGATACACGGGTTTGTCACATACTGACCTGGTTCGCACATCATGATAGCAAATTGTGTGTTACTTAATTTGCGGTGACACACGGTACGTGTGAGCCATTTACAGTTTAAATAAACAACCTACGAATGCCCCGTTCATAGGTCGCTAGTGTAACGTCCAAACTGAGACACCCTGGGTTGTTTACGGGTTAAACAACCCAGGCATTCTGGGTTGTTTATGGGTTAAACAGCCCAGCGTATCCGAATAACAAAACAGGGTCAACTCTGGGTTGTTTAACCCGTAAACAACCCAGAGTGTCCAGGTTCAGATGCAATTATGGTTAATTAACACACGATTTGCAACCATGGTGTGTGAACAGGCTCACTGTTTAAGGGATCTGTTTAACCGTGCTGCTTCTTTTATGGGGGTGGGGAGTGGAAGTACATTTTTTATTTCATTGGAGGGGATTGTTTTTGTTTTTGTTTTGCTTTTGGTAAAATTCCTTCTAGTGGATATCATTTTTGGGAATCTGTGCCTGCTCTCTACTCACAAATCTTAAGTGGATGTCACATATTACAAAATGGAATATGAATGAGCCCAACAAAAGGGGTTTGTGATCAGGATAGGACGGTGTTTGGCCTTGGAGGCCAGATGCCATCAGGTACTGAATTAATGGTTAAAACATGGTTCGAGCCACAGACTCATTATTCCAAAGTTATTCTGTAAAAACCAGTGTGACTCTTGCACAATATGCACTTTGTGGGTTGTAGCCTGTTTGCTCTCCTTTGATTCCTAGAACCAATATAATAACCCAGACATAAATCAATAACCATTTTGCTTTCTGTTTACTATACTGAAATCACTTTTTGATTCCTCCTTTTGTGTCATTTGTCTTTAAAGTATTTTTTGTTGTCTAAAAATTAGTTTCACGCTCAAGTCAGAGGAGATGTCGGGAGCCCCCCCTCAACAATAGTTTCATGGAACAGGGACTACAACAGGAAGTACATCAAAGAACAGCTTCATAATGCAGGGGAATAGCATTGCCATTGCGGTTTTGGCACAGTGGTACCTATGCCAGCCATGCTCATCCTGCTAGTCTTTCTAGATCACTGGTGTTTATAACAGCAGTCCTTATGTAGATTGCGGGTGACTCGGGGCACCCATCACATAGCTACTGCATAGCTACACTCCCACGTGGGAGTTAAGGGCCTATAAGCCCACTGATTTCAATGCGGCTAACTTTGCTAGATTGTGGCTTCCACATGGAAATGACTCTGAAAAGAAGGGCTGAGTCTAACTGATGCCATGAATGGACTTAACTTACTCCATTTCAACATATGCACACACGTCATGATGCAGTGTGACCAAGAGGTGGGGCGGAGCAATGCAAGCAGAGGGATCAGGGAAGGCTGTATTTGATCTTCCCATGGAGATGGCACAGAGCTTTTGAGAAGGAGGCAACTTCACACCTCATCTAGACACAGCTTAGGCAGGGAGAGAGATGTTGTTGTTTTTCCCTCCCTCTCCTTCTAAGGCAGAGACATTCCTAGGTATTTCAAAGACTTGGAGTAGGATACAAATTTGCAGAAAATGTGCATATGCTAATTTATATGTATAGATGCAAATTTAGGTGGACTTTGAGAGAAACAAGCTCTCGCTTCCTCCACTTGGGTTGGAGAGTGCAGAGGTCAATGTTGGGACGTTGGGGAAAGGAGGAAGGGAGAAGGTTTAGGGGAAATGAGTGACCAACTGATGGGCACAGGGCCTGATGGCGTTCACGGGAGACGGGGAGAGTAGACTGGAAGAATAAATCACTTGCATACTGGATCTGACTCTTCATACCCCTTGCTGAAGGGGGAAAGTGAACCCCTCGGCAGCGCCTGACTCAACCGTGGTTGACAGCTGCAGAGCTGACAACAGACTCAACTAGGGGGCCCTACTAAGATTCCCAGCATCTGTCTTCCTCTTCCTGTGTGTCTGTGTGTGTAGTTTCAAAATAATTTCCCAAAATATTTCCCTTCTCTCAACTGGGGGCAAAGGCACCAAATGTCAACCTAGCTCTGGGGAACAAATCCATCATAATCGTGGGCATTTTGCTAGTACAGAAAAAGGCCCAAGAATCTTGGAGTCGTGCTTCTGTATGACCAAGAGCAATACAACTTAATTTTTGGCCCAAAGAGTATCATAGGCACTGAATAAAGGGTGTGTGTGTCCTCCTTCCCACAGTTTGGACTAGCCCAGTCAGATCCTTCAGACCTCAGCTTAGGCAGTGTATTATATGTTTCTCTCTCACCTCCCAACAGGAGCCCAGGGGAAAGGGCTGTAACTCAGTGGTGGAGCACACATGGTACATGAAGACGTTACCCAGGTCCAATGCCCAGCATCTCCTCCTAGTGCTTGGATACACTCCTGACTGAAACCCTGGAGAGTCTCTGCCAGTTGCTGTAGGCCAGGCTTCCCCAACCTGGTGCCCCCCAGATGTGTTGGACTTGGACTACAACTGCCAGCATCAGATGCTGGGTGTTGTAGTCCAATGCATCTGGAAGGCACCAAGTTGGGGAGGGCTGGTATAGACAATACTAAGCTAGATGGACTGATGGTCTGACTCAGTATAAGGCAGCTTCCTATGTTCCTAACTGGGTTGAGGAACAAATGAGTCAAAGACTACATCATTGGCAGATGGGAAGCCTAATAATCTCTGGAATGTGTAACATTTGTAAAGGCCACTGGTGCAACTAAGGCTGTACCTCAGGGCCAAATTCAAAGAGCCCGCAGCCCTGGTGGCCCCCAAATGACCAACCAGAGAGCAGCAAATGATGGGGTCAGCAACTGGGCTGGCAAATGCCATATTATTCTTGTAGTCCTGATGGTGCTGTGACTTCAGTGAGTGTCAAATGAGAAACTGCACATGGTCAGGATATTTCTTTTATCAGAGTTGGCAAACATTTGTTGTTGTTATTTTGTCCTAGTCTATCAGGCATATAGAAACAGTTGTAAAGCATGGGAGGGGGGTGGGGTGAAGAGAAATGTCTGTTGTGTGCTTCACAGCTGAAGTGATACACATGTCTGTCTAAAGGGGGTCTCCACAAGACCATTAAGAGTGCGATCCTATGCATGTTTAGACAGGGGGGGAAAGTCCTACAACTCCCAGCATTCCCCAGCCAGTTGGCCAGGGAATGCTGGGAGTTGTAGGGCTTTTTCTGTCTAAACATGCATAGGATTGCGCCCTAAGTCCAGGATCTAAAATTACCCGGCTTCACCACTGGTAAAAACAATACAAGTTCTGTTCTGAAGAGAGGGGAGAGCATTCAACTGAGCAGAGCCTATGCTTAAGGAAGGCACTGATGCGAAAGTCAATAGGCCACTAGTATCTGACATCCACAAGCAACCCAGCTGACAATTTAGAAATCATTCTCAGGCAGGCAAGCAGGTTGGTGACTTCACTCGCAGAACATCTGCAAAGCATTCAACCAGTCTGATCTTTTGTTATCTAATACTTCTCCTTAAAATTTACCAATTGACAGGTCTGAGCCTGAGTCCACAAGTTAGGTAACTCCACATCCACTTGATGAATAATGATGCCGGGTCCCTTGTTTGTTTGCTTATTCTGAAATCAGATCGTGTTTATTCTGTGCCCCCTTTCCAGTTCTGATAGATAACTAATTGTTGGCAGATGTGGCAAGTATCTGGGGCCAAGATATATTTGTTTGCACAGTTCAGTCGTAGCCGGTATCAGGCGGCTGCAGCTGTTTTTTATCAAGATCCTGTACATGCTAGACAATCCACCTGGCAAAACAAGATTCACACATGTGACCTTCGTCTAAAAGCTTTAAATAGGGGCGTTCCGCTTAAGTAAGAGGGAAAATAAATGCTGGAAACACCTAATTAAATTAACAAATTGCCATGAAATGCTAATTTGTGTTTATATATGCAAAAAATGCCCTATGGTTCACATACAGTTATATCCCAGCCTTATTTGTCAACTTTGATTTAAAGCCGAAATCGCACAATGAGGACATTAATTTTCTGAGACCACCTTTATTTGCTGTGTGCAGTGTATCTGGCGAACATGTTTTAATTATGAAACCTGGAAAATACCCAGAATGCTTTTGTTTTGTCTACCATTAGAAGCCAAACGGACAACAGGAGTAGCAAGCAGCGTAAATCTTGTTTTGAAGATTAACACCTCTAGCCTGCCATTTTCTGAGGAGGTTTGCAATACTGTGAGTGGATTTTGTAACTCCTTTCATTGTCACGAACACAAGGATGGATATTGTAGCTCGTCACCTGATCACTTTAAAGGCTAATTTCGCAAGCCTCTTCAAAGACTTGGGGTTCCCAGCTTTCCATAGTTTCCTCCCATAGATGTTTAAAAGTAATTGGTTTGTTTCACTGGATCAGAACAATTCAGGCAATCCTATTATGCACACTTACGTGGGAGTAAATCCCATTGAACTCAGTGGGACTTAATTCTGAGTAAGTGGACATAGGATGGCACTGTTTAGAGCAGGGTTTGCCTGGTCAATGGGCTTAACCACACTTAACTCTCTGGTGGACTGTGGCCTTAATTTACCTATATATATAAAAAGACAATCTGGAAACTGTGCAGATGCCAGATGGTCAGAATTATACTTCTGCCTAGGCATGCAATATTTCAATGTTATTTGACGGAAATGTTTATTTATTTGTTACATTGTTACATTCCTCCAAGGAGCACAAGGCAGCCTCCTCCTCTCCATTTTATCCTCACAACAACCCTGTGAGGTAGCTTAGGCCGAGAGTCAGTGACTGGCCTAAAGTCGTCACCCAATGAGCTTCATGGCCAAATGGGGACTTGAACCCAGTCTCCCCAGTCCCAGTTCAACACTCTAACCACTACACCACACTGACTCTCTGTTTATATGATTAAAAACACATTGCTTATAGGATTAAAGATAGAAATATTTACTGTTCTTAATCATATAACTCAATTTTTCTTCAAGAGCACTCAAGACCAATATTGGTTCCATCGAGTCTTTCTGTTTGGGGCTCATATGCCCATCTATCAGGAAAATCGTTGTACCACCACCTAGAATGAGCCCCATACTCCACCCCTTAGCATTAATGATTTCAAAAATACTGGTAAATGCTTCTATGTAAAATAAATCATGGGCAGAAGTATGGGAATGGGCCCAGCTAGCCTTGTGCCCACAATTCACACAGTCTGAGACAAGTGTACACAGCAGGAAAGTGATTAGGAGTCAATAGAACTCATGTGAACTGGGTAAAGATCTGGCTCCTCTCACATGTATTTTAAGTGCTGAAAAGTACACATACATGCACTTCACGTCCAATGGATGTGTTTGAATATCATATCTAAGTACAAAAACATCTCATATGAAGTGACATCATCAGATACAGACATATAGCACTATGTTTCTGCCACATGCTGTTGGAAGAAAACCCGATAGGAATCTGCCTTACACTGAGCCAAACTAACAGGTCCATGTAGTAGCTCACCATTGTCTAAAGCAGGGGTGGGCAGAAGGTAGATTTCCAGGTGTTTTGGACTTCAACTCCCAGAAGCCCCTGCCAGCATGGCCAATGGTCATGAATACTGAGGATTGACATCCAAAACATCTGTAGGTCTACTTTCTACCCACCTCTGGACTACAGTACACTGACTGGGGGTAGCTCTTCAAGGTTACAGGCAGGAGGCTAGCCCAGCCCTACCTGAAGAAGCCTGAAGAGGTTGAACCTGGGACCCTTGGCATGTGCTCTGCCACTGAGCTATAGGCCTTCCAATTCTAATACAGGGAAACCCAGGTCAAGAGCATCAGGGTGCAACTCTGGTAATTTTCCAAGGGAGTCTGCAGGGCTGATGTTTTCATTATCTGGATCTCCAACGTTTGAGCTCACCTTCCGCGTTCATTGAGGCATTGGATTATGTCCCTTGGCTAAGGTGGCTTTGCAAATTAGGCCACCCTATCCCACAACTCCTGCTTGGCTAAATACTTGGCTGATGCTTCTGGGCAGTATTACTGCTGCACACCTGAACTGGAATCCAGAGGGGCCTGTCTTACTTTCTGAACAGCCACTATGTTTCAACATGGTGTGCACGCATGATGGAATAGCATTTAAAAACAAGCCAACAAAAAACACCAGGAATGCCACTGGTTGCAGGGAGCACAAGTAAAAAAAAAAGGTGAAACCAATGGCAATGGCAGGTGCGGTTTATCACCAAGCATGAATTAACCAGTACAATAGCAATCCAAAAGCACTGGTGATCAAAAGCACCAGTGACATCAGCCTGCAACAAAGGAACCAGGACAGAAATATCCAGGATTAATTTTTCTTCTCTGAACCAAAAGAAAAAGGTTCCAAACTTTCTTCTTCTTTTCCTGTTGAAAAGTGACTTGACATGACAGAGAAATCCTATGGCGGATCATGCCCCCCAGGCTGTAGAGTGGATGGGGGGACTTGCGGCCCTCCAGATGTTTTGGCCTACAAATCCCATCAGCCTAGCCAGCATAGCCAATGGTGAGGGATGATGGGATTTGTAGGCCAAAACATCTGGAGGGCTGCAAGTTGCCCACTCCTGCCGTAGACTGAACTATGGCCTCAGGGGAGAATCCAAGTGCGAATGGGCAGCAATCTTTTAGGATTGTGGTCTGAATGAAGCACCCTTATATTACATCTTGAAAACAAATACAAAATCTTAACAGTTAACATGACTGCCCAGGGATATTGTTTCTTTTCTGTATTTTTGTCTTGCATTCACAAAACTTTGATATGCTCTCAAGTAACAGGTTTCTTGTAGATTAATTAATTAATTAAATAAATAAATATTATTATCCAGTTACACCAGATTGGTCCCATTTCAGGTTGGCATTATCTTGTTCATTCTACGATTGTTCCCATGGTAATAAATGATATTTTCATAGGCATGTATAGTAATCAATATAAGCATGCTGCTCTCATTGATCAGAAGAAGACCCTTGGTCTAACAAATCACCAATTATGGCTATTTAAAGCAGATTCAATGGTTTTCAGAAGACTAGCAAGGACATGGATTCCTGGTCACTTTCCTACCAATACTAGTTACGTTTTGAATAATGGTGTTAAAGCAGAGGTGAGATGAGATGGAATTTACTAAGTGAACTTTTATTTCACCCGTAAAGGAGTACCATGCCTGATCCTGAACATTATGACTGCTTTCTCTATCACATGCAGGCATTTATGCCGTGGTCTACAATCATGTAATAAACAGAGGAACTTTGAAACCATAACATGTATTTCTGACAACCGTAGCTGTTATTATTAATAAAAAATAATCTAATTTATATGTTGCTGTGCTGCGCTTTAATACTTCCTACGTTGGTTAATGTGATCTTCTCTTCTCACTCGAGCATACGTTTCTAATGTTCACTGCACTCA
This sequence comes from Shinisaurus crocodilurus, assembly GCA_021292165.1. Classification (NCBI taxonomy): domain Eukaryota; kingdom Metazoa; phylum Chordata; class Lepidosauria; order Squamata; family Shinisauridae; genus Shinisaurus; species Shinisaurus crocodilurus. The sequence goes on along the minus strand of CM037879.1, from coordinate 218,414,726 downwards.
AGGATAATATGACTGAGTCTTGCAATGATGATCCTGCCACCCAAGTATGTGAATTTGGACAGGACATAAAAGGAGAAACCTATAATATTTTTCACTCATCTTATATAACAATATTATTTTTGGTAAATCAGGTTGGAGTTTGTAATTGACACCTCCTTGAAGGTTCATTTAAACTGCTTTAAACTCCAAGGATCAACAGGGCTCAATGCTGTTCTTAATATTGCCTAGATTTTATCATAGTGCACTACAGTAATATCTCATTTTCCTAACTTTGGTTTATACAAATATCTACAGATATCTAGTAGGGATGTTCGTACAAGAAAAATTCAAGCTTGTTGAAGTTCTCCAAATTCCACACCGAAGCTCGTTCCATCTCATGTCTGTATCAGAGTGCGATCTTTGTTTTTTTCTTTTCACTTGAAAATGTGTGCATATTTTTATTATTTATTTATTATTATTTTTATTTTAAATATTTCTAGCCCACCTTTCAGGGCAGAAATATACACATCAATTGTGCACATCTCTGAAATGTATGCATTCATTGTCCATCGATTAAAGCATACTTGTGTGCATTTTTCAAAAGTACACATTCTTTCATGAGCATTTTTCAAATGTACACATCCTGTCAAGCACTTTTTTTTTGGTCCATGAATCATACCGCAAGCTCAGAAATGTATGGACATCAGCTGCAGATTGCATTCACGTCTGTGTTCTCTCTGGGAGGTGCAAACCGGGTAAATCCTGATAAAAAATGAACAAATTTCTCATACGTCGAGAGGAGATCTTTTGAAAGGAGATCCAATCCCATGCACAGTACCTGTTGAACACTACTGAACAGCTCTTTGGTGCATTTAGTACTAAATGGAAACACAGTACTATTGAACATATGCAACACTAAGTTACTGGTTATTACTAAAGAACTAGTTAGCTCTAAACAGCATTTAACATGAAACATCACGATTTATCCAATTGTTCATGAAGCAACCATTCCGAATTCTGATGTAATGCATTTTTATTTTAAACTGGGTCGATATCACATCCCAGATCATGTTTGATTGGCTCTGGGATCAATAATGTGGCACTAGTCCCATACTTTGACCCCATGTAGCTGCTTTCCCCAGGTCCAATCCCTGAACTTCTGCTTATACTATTCCACCACGTATATGTCAAAGATGCTTGCCAGCAAATAGTAACATTGCCAGCAGCCCAGTATTACTTTCGGCTGCAGTCCTATGCACGCTTACCTGAGAGTAAGATCCAGTGGAAACAATGAGACTTACTTCTGTGTAGACATGTATAAGATTGCACTGTTAATCTCCTTTCTGAGCATCCTTCATATCTAAGGCCGCCACAAGGATAGGCTGTTTTTGGAGAGGGGCGGATTTAAACTAGGCATGGGAAGATGTCAGGCTTGCAGCTTCTGCGCTGTTGTTGCTTTTGCTTGACCTCTAAGGTCCACCAACTGAAGCCAGGTGCAAACTATCAGCTGGAGCTGAAGCCAAAGCCAGATAAGAAAACTATTGGCTGGGGGAGGATCCAGATGCAAACTAGTGACTGGGAGCAGTGACAGAGGCAAACTAGTGCCAAGGGGCAGAACCAATATCTGTTGCACCCCCTGAACCAAACACTGGGATGACCCACATATGCAAGTACAAATCTACATGTTACAGATCTAGGGTTCTAATTTTGGGGAGGAGAACCTTTATGCTATTGCCCTTGTTAAACAATGGGGACTCAGAATCAGAAATCCTTGCTGACCCATGCAAAGCATCTAGTGATCTACCAGTAGATCCCAACCTACTTCCTTCCCATTCCTAATTTAGAGTACATCCAGGCTCAATAAGAGATGTCAGTGTGCCAAGATAAAATGAATGCATTCCTTTGTAACAGCGGTAAGCTTATTTGCTCTTTGTCAGCCAAATGGGCCAACGCAAAGGAATTCTGGATATTTATTTATAATAATGACATATGCTGAATAAATTATTTTTAAAATAATTGTTAGGTATGGGGCAGCAGAGGAGAGACTGTACACAGGTTGCAAGAACTCAGAGGTGGAAAGAAAGTAACTTAGTGCAGGAAGTATGTAAAGGTAGAAATTAAGGACTGCAACATTGAGGTCTGCCTGTGTGTAAAGGAAGTTAATTATAACCGACATGAAGAATTAGGCTCATCAACATCTGGTTGTTCAACTACCAGATTTGGCTTAAGGAATGGGAAATGAATTGGTGAGACCTTATGTCAGTGCCTTGTGGGATTCAACTCATCATACGCAATGCAAAAACCTAAAAATATAAGTGCATATGGATTTCATCGAGCTTGCGCCCTATGAAATGAGATAACTTCACCCTAAGAAAACACATGGCTCTTTTATCAAGGCTCAGATTATACTCTCTCCTTAGGAGCCTGAACCATTTACCCTGGCAAAATATTTATTCTGCATGAGCTAAATATACTCACAGATGTATTGTAAGCTCATGAGCCAACTTCTCTGGGCATATCCACAGGACAGCTTTAAACTGATTTAAGAGCATTTCCCTCTTTTCCAAGGAACCCCGGGGATTGTAGTTCTTTGTGAGAGTTAGGGATCTCTACAAAGATTTCTCAGCACCCCACCAAACTATAATTCTCTGGATTCTGATCCTGAAAGATGGACTCTCATTGAGTCTAACATTTGAGTGTTTTAATATTTCTTAATGGGTGGGATTGAGGGAGGCTTTGGAGATGATAGTTCTTACCTTATCATGACTTATGGAGCCCATAAGACCCCCACGAGTCCCTTATTATGTATCTATCCCTGTGAAGACTACCCTTAGGACCCAAAGGCACATGTTATGTAGCAAGAAGCTATGCCTTGTTTTCTTTTTTACTCTAGAGTAAGTAGAGATTGAGACCCTACTGTGGGAGTAGCAGCCTTTAACCCTTCCTTTCCCTCCACCACACACACACACTGTAGTCCCAATCGGATCAGCCCTCCACCCCACCCTGCATCTGCAAGTTATATTCCATTTAATAAATCACAATTTGATCTGGTAATACAAAAAATATATAGAGAGAGGCACCCTAACTGTGAAACTCCCTTTCCACTCATATATGGGCAGTGCTAAGTCTTACAACTTAGCTTTCAGCGCAAGCTAAAGACCTATTTGGTTATCCACGCTTCTGCCTGAATTTTCCCCTCTTTACTTTTGCTGCATTGTGTAAACTGTTATTTTTCTGCTACTGCTCTCCCCTGTTTGATTATGCTTTTTATCACATTTGTATTACTTTACTGTGTTATATTGCTTGTACCCTGCTTTGGGGTTATTTTATAATGAAAAGCAGGTAAGAAATTCCTTAAATAAATAATAGAAATGGCAGGTGCAGGGTGCCCTATCTGGATTGGGACCATAGCAGGGAAACGGTTAACACCCCCACCCACCCCCATGCTAGGATCACAATCTGGACTGGGGCCCTACACTCACCTACAGCCACTAAATCAGGGCTCTCCAACCTCAGGTCCCCAGATGTTGCTGGACTACAGCTCCCAGAATCCCTTGCCATTAGCCATGCTGGCTGGGTATGCTGGGAGCTGTAGGCCAGCAACATCTGGGGACCCAAGGTTGGAGAGCCCTGCACTAAATAATGTGGCTGGCTTGTATCATTGGTCCAGTGGTATCATGGATGAGCTCCACTAATATTTTTGCCATTACATATTAGTGGGACAAGTGACATAGAAATGAAATTAAGAGAGTTGCTCATCTAAGTAACATCTTGGCTTTGGACCTCGAAATAAAGAGATACATATCGAGATCACTGAAGTTTCACTGCATTGCAGTCTGCTTAGGTAGACGATCTAATCTCTGTGTTTTGTTGACCTCGTGATCTTTCACCCCAGCAGAATGTCTGTGTTCCATTTTATAAATGTAAACATTATTAGTGCACATATGAAGACCACCTCAGCTGTACAATAGAAGATAAATAAATCCAAGAGATCTTATCAAGCTCTGGACTGAACAAGTTGCATATGGTGGGATCAACCAAATTGTGACGAAAGGAAAAGTAAATGCTTGCGGTGGGAAGGGGGGAAAAAGAGAGAAAGGGATGGATCATTGCAGAGTAGGTTGAGATAATGGCTCAAATACGTTTCACTAAAATATGAACTGCAATAACATTTCAGATGTTAAAATCTCTCCAACTGCTCTGTGAATAAAGCAGCCGTATATTGGAGGTAATATATAGACATATTTGTTGTGTGAATAAGACTCCTGAGTTCCAGATATTGTGCACAGAGATCTTTCCTAAAAAAATCCACATGGATTTCAAGTCACAGCCTAAGATATTCCACCAGTGCTGGCCCAAGACATTTTGCTGTCTGATGTAGAACACAAATGCCAACTTTAAAATGTCTTGCTCCATCATTTGGACACCCTTTCCTGGCTTCCTCTGACCCACACAGAGTTGCCACTTACACATTGCCGAAAAAGAGGAAATGAACCACCCAAAAAGAGGATAAAAGAGGACACAGATTTGCACAAAATTTGCACATGCTAATTTATATTATTATTGTGGTTGTTGCTAGTTATTATTATTACTTGTTGTTGTTGTTGTTGTTGTTACTTGTTACATTTATATCCCACCTTTTTTCCTCCTGCAAGCAACCCAAGGCAGCTTACATAATCCTCCTCCTCCCCCTCCCCTCCATTTTCTCCTCACAACAACCCTGTGAGGTAGGTTAGGCTGAGAGTCAGTGACTGGCCCAAAGTCATCCAGTGAGCTTCACGGCTGAGTGGGGACTACAACCCGGATCTCTCGAGTCCCACTCCAACACTTTAACCACTACGCCACACTGGCTCTCATATGTATAGTTGCAAATGTAGAAATAATTACTATATTTAAGCAGAAATACCATATTTATTTATTTTATTTATTTAATACATTTTTATACCGCCCAATAGCCAAAAGCTCACTGGGCGGTATAAAAAATGTATTAAATAAATAAAATAAATAAATATGGTATTTCTGTTTAAATTATAGTAATTATTTCTACATTCGCATCTATACATATGTCTCGCCATAGTGGGGAAGACTGTGACCAGGGGACCTGAGTGCCTGCTCAGCCAGCTAATTCCAGATGCTAACTGTTGATGGACTTCAATGTCCCTGCTCTCCTTTCCTATGCTTTTTAAACTTTAAACTGGGCTTGGACTGGACAGCCCTTCAAACAAAGGACTGTCTTCTGTAAAGTGGGGCATATAGCTGCCCTAATCACTCACAACGACGTCTGAAGCAGGTCGCTTCACCCTACTGCACAGGGCCAGTCCTACCATGGGCCACAGAGAGACACGTGGCTCGGCTGACAGATCAGAAGTGGCAACAGACCATGTCCCATCATGCCCACAGGGCTGCCTGTCACTGCTACTGCCACCGTCACAGCTGTGCCTTCAAACCACTTGCCCGCTGCGGAATGCCACCACCTCTTTGCTTCTGCAGCAGATATTGTTTACCTTTTAAAAGTAACTGCTGTGGCAGCAAAGTGGCTGGTGGCGCTCCTACAGGGCTCTCCAGAACACCCATGTCTCAGCCTGAGGAAGGGGTCCTTCCTCAGAGTGAAGCATTGTTGGTGCGGTGGTCCTGGAGAGTGCCTGAGGAGCCAATAAGGTTCTGTTTGGGCCCTATATAACAGCTGCCCAGCACCAGACATGAGTGGGTCCTCAACATAGTGCTGCAGTTGTCTCCCCCGGCACTGGCCTCAGCTCTCACCCCCATTGGGCCCCACTGCTGCTGTCCCTGCGTGGTATGGCAGTGCCCTCTAGGAAGGAGGCAAGCAGCCACTCAAGCTCTGTTTGGTGCCAGGTAGCCACCATCTTAGGTTTCCCAAAATGCAATGCCTGGTGCCAGTCTGGTTCCTCCAGACCTCCAGCAGTTTGTTAGTGTGGTTTGAAGTGCTTCAGAATGCCTGAAGGCCCTGCCTGTGTCCACACGACACCCAGGGATAATCAGGACTTGGGATGTATGAGAAATTAGTTTCAGTTCATTTTTGATCAGGATTTATACAGTTTGCACCTTCTGGACTGAACACAGACTCAGACACAATCTGCTGTTGAAGTCTGTACCTTTCTGAGCTTGCAATGTGATTTGCAGACCATTTTTTTTTAAAAAAAAAATGTGTTCCACGGTATGTGTACATTTTAAAAATGCACATGAAAAAAATGCATGCTGTTGAAAAATGCGCACAAATATACTTTAATCAATGGGAGCAGAATGCATACATTTCAAAGATGCACCCAACTGATGCATACATTTGGAAAAATACACATGAAAATATCGTAAAGATTTTCATGTGAAAAGAAAAAGCTCACAATCTGATACGGACTTGAGTTGGAAGTTTTGGAACAAGTTTCGAGATTAATTCGGAGAACTATGGTGAGCTTGAGTTTTGCTGATTCGTGCATCCCTAACAGGACCCACAGAGTGGATATTTGGGTTTGCTTGTTTTTTAAGTCTAAACAAGCCCACAGGCTCAAGAAACATTCTGGCTTCATCCACAAGAGTTAAATGATATGGGGGGGTATGAGGAAACAACCCCATCTAAAATTCTTTTTCTATCAGGGGAAGACTCCTTCTGCTGAAGAAAGGAAACCTTTGGCGCCAACCCTATGTCATTTTCATGTGGCAAATGAGTAAATCTTCTGAATGCATTGCCACATGGTGACTTCTGAAATATTCCACGTCGTTTTAATTTTATTTATTTTATTATCCTGCCTTTTTTTCCTGCAAGGAACCCAAGGCAGCTTACATAATCCCTCTCCTCCTCCTCTCCATTTTGTCCTCACAACAACCCTGTGAGGTAGGTTAGGCTGAGAGTCACCCAGTGAGCTTCATGGCTGAGCGGGGACTAGAACCCGGATCTCCCGAGTCCCAGTCCAACACTCTCACCACTACACTCTCATCGCCCAGGGTGGCCGGGTGACGGGCCAGATGGGCGATTAACAAATATAATAAATAAATAAATAAATAAATACACCACACTAGCTCTCTTTGAGAAGCATTGATTGCTGCAGCCTGGTTGCTAGTTATTGCAGTTTGAACTTTTTCAACCTGCAAACAATAGGACACAGTTTAAAAAAAAGAAAGAAAAAGCACAGGAAGAGACAACGTGATGTTCATTCCTGCCCAGTTTATGGAATAGGCAATTATATTGTAATTTTTTAAAAAATGCCAGCTAGTGAAGTGAATTCCAAAATCTTCATGTGGTCATATATCTTTTTTTGTAGTAAGATGTTTTCACCCTTGAATACAACTTCCATTTTTAAATAAATAAATGGAAGTTGTTAAATCATTGGGATTTCTGTGCCCAATTACATGGTCATGGTTATATCCTGCATAGGCAGGATGGTATATTCAGATACTTGGCCAAGTATGCCTGTAGCATTAATTGAAAATAATGTTAAAAAGAAGGTAACTGTTCTCCTCTTTGGAGAGAGAGAGAGAGAGAGAGAGAGAGAGAGAGAGGATGTTTTCAGAAGTTATGTTTAAAATAAACTCCTTACAAGAAAATGACTGTACCACTCCATGAGTTTTTAGTGATAGGAGGGATATGTTTAAGACACACTGACACAAAAAATAAATCAGCTTTGACTTCAGTTATTAAGTGCTAAAAGTAGCATTCACTGATAGAAAAAAAGAGGAGGAGGAGGAGGGTGGGTTTCCTGCTTTTAAATGATAAATATGTATGAAAAAGAGAAGTGTCACCATGGAAACACAAGACTTGCCAGAGTTTTTCAGGCAGGCAAGTGTTATAATGGAAACTTGCAATCATTGTAAAAATAAATAGCTGGAAACTAAAAGGGGAGGTGGCACTTTGCTTTGGCCCACTTTGCAGTTGGTGCTCCATATGCCCTCTTGATCACTCCCAAACCCCACCCGGCAGCCAAGAGTTCTTTTTTATTATTATTTTTAAGAAGGGGGATTTTTTTTTTTTAATTGCAATGAAATGAAAAGAAAAGCATCATTTTTTTCTCCTTTTTAATGGCCAAGATTTTAAGGAGGCTGCTATCTTACAACCAATTACCTGGGAGTAAGCTCAATTGAACTCGACGGGACTTACTTTTGAGTAGACATGGGTAAGATTGCACTGTTAATCATTTAAAAGACCCTTTAAACAGAAAATCAAGGTTCAAATAAAGCTTCTCTTCCCGCCCCCGCCCCCATGAGCTGCTCTGTTTTGTGACATTCTTGTTCTGTCTTTTTCTATTTATTATTAGCATCTTTACTGAGCATATATTGTAGCTTCTTTTCGCTTATATAGTGAGTTGCCTTCAGGTTCTTTGCATCAAAAGGCAGGGTAAAAATATTTCAAACAAATAAACAAGAGAAGGACAGGAACTTAGAACCTAGGCTCCAAAATGACTTTTATGAATGAATAGGACTTTTCTCTCACCTGCTAGGGATGTACGGACATGGTAAAATCCATTCCATCTACATTTCATGGATTGTCAGGTGCCTTTCATTCCATCATCCACTCATTGGCTGAATCGGATTTTGTGCAAATCCACACTCCCAAAAGTTATTAAATCTGTTCCACCTGTGTTTCGCAGATTGTCAGGTGTCTTTCATTCCGTTGTCTGCTCATTGATAGAATTGGATTTTTTTAAAGGATGTACAAGGATTTCATTCCACTTGCGAAAGTGTGCATTAGCACTGATACACATTAGTGCAAGTGCGTATTTGCGCAAATGCCCCCCAACAGTTAAATAGCCTGGTCCATATGTCAGCGGAATCCATGTGGCTCCAAAAAAGCCGGTCCGCTGTAGAATCTTCGGGTTGGATTCATAGAAATCCAAACTCACTGAATGAGTTTGTTGTGATATATAACCAGACCCAAAGAAAGGGAAAATCTGACACTGGAGAAATTGAGAACTCTGGTGCAGAAAGGGAAGGTTCATGGACACTTTGAAAAATTGTGCTGATCTTGATAGAACTTTACCTGTTTCTCTTGTGTGTTTGGGAGTGAGGTGTCAGGACAGCAGTACCACCTACCTGTGAGAACATGTTAAGGCCTGAAAGGGGTATGCGTTGCCACTACAGTACACTTTAAGAAAAGGGTTGCTGCATTTTTAAGCAATGGGTGAGAATTTCAATTGGCTCCATTTTTCATAAGAACTTACCAGAATTCATACATTTCTTCATAAACCGGATGGAAAGAACTGAAGGTTTTAAAAATCTGAATGTAGGAAAAAGTCAAAAGTGACAGATTCATCCACGCAGGCAGAGGGCTTTGAGTACTTAGCTCTCACATGTCAGAGTTCGAATCCCTGTTTATGGTGCTGAATTAGGGTTGCCCTTTTTTTCTGGTAGGCTCTTCACCTTTAACAGCAGGCACAGCTTGGTCCTCTCCATACTGGTAATAGCTGTACCTATTGAGTTTGGCTGGTGCAGATGGGTGAGAATTTTCTTCAGTCCGTTGTTTGATAAGAACATACCAGAATTTGCAAATGTCTTCAAAAACAGGATGAAAAAAAACTTGAGATTTTAAAATTTTGAATGGGGGAGGGGAGTGAAACTGACAGATTCATCCATTCTTAACTTTTTAGCCTGGTGGATTCTCCGTACTTTTAACAAATAATGGTCCAGTTCTGATCCAGGCTGCTAGCCATATGGATTTAGGAGAGGTGGGCAGCATCCCTCTCTTCCAGCTCCTGAAATAATTTGTGTAAAGCAGGGGTAGGCAATGCACCCATGGACACCTTTCTTGATGACCACCACGGTGCCCTATCCTCCCACTTGCATGATGGATACATGGGATGCTTGCACGTGTGTGTGTGTGTGTGTGTGTGTGTGTGTGTGTGTGTGTGTGAGAGAGAGAGAGAGAGAGAGAGAGAGAGAGAGAGAGGGAGGGAACATCTATGATCAAGACTCTGAGAGAAAAAGAGATGGGGGATAAGTTGTCTGGCAGAGCGCTGATGAACTGTATCAACCTCGAAAGCTGCAGGACAGACTTCTTCCAGTTCACGTAGAATCCAAGGGTGCTCAGAAGATGTAGGGCGAAATTCACCCCGACAGAGCACACGTCGTGTCGAGTCTACGATGAGCCAGTCATCCAGATATGGGTAGACCTGAATCCCATGCAAACAGAGGTGGGCGCAGATGACTGCCACACAATTCATAAAGACCCTGGACTAGGGGTGGGCAAACTCACCGCAACCTGACTCTCCGGGCACTTGCCGAGCGCCCCCGCCATGCGATCCACCAAGCGCTTTGCTGGGCGCCACCTGAGGCACTCGGCGGACTTCCAGGTCCCCGGTGTGTCACTTCCGGGTCCCTGGCACTGCATTTTTTACATAAATACCATGGAAAATCACCTTAAAATGGCTGCGAATAGCACATTGCAGCCATTTTAAGGTGGTTTTCCATGATATTTACGTAAAAGACGCAGTGCCGGGGACCCAGAAGTACCTTTCCCCAGCTCCTCTCACGGGGCTTGTGCTGAGCCGGGAAAAGGTAAGTTGTGCAGAGCTTGGGGGGGTCAAGCAGGGCAAGTTCACCCTGCTTCTACCCCCCAATCGAGATCCACGCATATCCCTACCCTGGACGCGGTGGAGAGACCGAATGGAAGCACCGTGAACTGGAATGCATCTTGTCCGATGCAGAACCAAAGATAGCGTCGGCTGTCGGGATGAACAGCGATGTGGAAGTATGCATCCTGGAGGTCGATTGAGGCGAACCTGTCTGCCCCTCATGAAGTAGTGGTAAGATCGACTGGAGTGTCATCATCTGGAATTTCTTCAGGGTGATGAACTTGTTGACACCCCCAGGTCCAGGATTAGACAAAGCCCTCTATCCTTCTTCGGTATTGTGAAGTAGCGAGAGTAGAGGCCCTCTTGAAGAGACATCGATGGAACTCTTTGGATGGCTCCCTTCTGCAGAAGGGAGTCTAACTCTCCACACAGCGGTGGAGAGGGCAGCGTCGAGTGGATACCAAGGAAGGGTGGGAGAGCGTCAAACTCGATCTTGTACCTGTGCTGGGCAATCTTGAGGTCGGATGTGATTCTCCTCCATGATGGTAGGTAGGAGGCCAGCCATGCACTGAATGTTGGGAGGTTACTGTCTGTGCTCTTGGAGAAGTCAAAGGCAACACCTGCCTTGGTCACCACCTTTGCGATAGCCCTGGTACCAAGGCTGTTGGTAAGAGTGCTTTGGTACCGAGGGTTGCTGCTGATGTGTCTAACACTGGGGCTGCTGGGTCAAGCTGAAGACTTGTTGTGGACGATGCCATCTCCTTTGACAGTACAGAAGAGACAAGGACTGGGCTGTGAAACCCATTTTCTTAAATTTCTTTGCCGTTGTTGTGGCCTTCTGGATGTTATCCATCACCTCATCCATTTTCGTGTTGAAGAGGCCATCACTGTAGAAAAGCAGGTCTTCGATCCATGACTGAGTCTCCAGAGTCAGGGTGGTCGACCATAGCCAGGCGTGCCTCCAGAGGGCGACCAAGCCAATAAGACCCCTGCTGTTACAGTCTGCTTGATGATGAGCTGTGTTAATCTGCTGGCATGATAACTTCACTGCCTCATCCTGGAAGACTCGTGCCAATTCCCTGTGGTCTTCGGGGAGGTGATCAATGAGGGCACCCATCTTCTCCCATAGGAACAACTGGTAGCATCCCATGGTGGCTTGATAATTCTCCACTTGAAGACCAAGGAAGGAGGACAAGTAGATCTTCCATCCCAGCAGGTCCAGTCGACGCCCTCCTTATCAACTGGGGTGGTGTGCTGCCTTGTTGACCTGCCCTGTGCCAACTACATGATGATGGAGTTTGGTAAGGGGTGAGAGAAGAGGATTTCGGGGTCCCAGTCAGAGAGGGGGGATCTTGGACGATGCTCCCGATAAAAGGAGCGCTGTCTGGACACCGAGCGTTCCCTTGTGGCCGGACTAGAGGCACGGAGGAGAGGAGGCGGAGAAGGCTGCCATGATGGAGGAGGTTCATCTGCCAATTCCCTCTGAAGAGGATGGTCCCCAGCCAGGGAGGAGTCATGAATCTCCCCCTCGGAGATCAGCATCAAAGCAGTCACCATCGGCACCGAGGCAGATGGCATCGGTAAAGTGTCAGTATCAATACAGGGTGGACTAGCGTCGAAGCAGGAGGAGAAGAAGAAGGTGGTGGTGGAACTGTCGACGTCGATCTCTCTGTCTCCTTTGACCGTTGATGCTGCTTCCTTTTCTTCCGATGCTTCAAGTCCTCCTTCGCCTTTTTTGCCAGCTTTTTGGCCTTGGTGATGACCACCAGGCTGAATCCCGGAGTGGATGGGTCAACCACAATGGTGGACAGGCGCGGCAGAGTCGGGAGATCGGCAGAAGATGCCAGAGCAGCCTGGGGAGGGTTGTAGGCATCCACCGGCTCCAGAGCCCCTGTCCACATTTCAGCCTTCAGGCGATCGGCCCACTGGCAGCGGGTTTGTTTGGTGAATGCCTGGCAGTGTGCGCACACGTCTACTTTGTGTCCTTCACCCAGGCAAAACACACATAAAAAGTGTCCATCTGTAGAGGACAGTTTAGCCCCACAGCGCACACATTTGTGAAACACTGACTTAAGAGGCATAGCTCCGGAGGTCTCCGCAGCCATGGAGAACAGCGGAAAATAAAGAAATAAAAGTAAGAAGTTTTAAAGAGAGAAAACACTCATAAAAGGAGAAGATAGAAGGAATAAAACACAGTTTTAAACTCAGCTATCTGAGAGAAGTTCTGAAGGTGACTTGCCACAATGGCGGTTGAAGAGGAACTGAAGGGATAGGCAGGAACCCGCTGGAGCATGCTCAGTGGGATGGTGGGGGAGGGGTTCCCGCCTAAAACGCCTCAGTTTTAGAAGTTTCCCAAACAGGCCACTGCGCAGGTGCAGAGCCCATATGTGTGACACACAGAGACCATGAAGAAGAAGAAGCAGCAGATGCCAGCCAGCCACTGCCTACTTGCTCATTGACTCTCTGCCTGTGAAGCAAGCACGTGATGGCCAGGGATGGGGACTCGGACTCGAGGACTCGACTCGTGAGTCAGACTGAGTGCCCCCTCTGACTCGACTCGGACTCGAGTCCCAAAATTTTTAATGGGACTCGAGACTCGACTCGGGACTCGAGACCAAGGACCCTTCAACATCCCTGGGCTGTGCCAGAAGGAGTGGAGAGGAGAGTGATTGCCGGCGAAGAGCGCATGGAAGTGAGGTGTGCCGCTGCTCGGCCACTATGGACAGCTACCAGGAGTGCAGCCCCAACAATGTGTCAAGATTTATTTTGATTGATGTGTTGCGTACTTGGGAGAGGCAGAAGAAGGACCTGAGATTACTCTGTGTGGCTGCTCTGAGTGTGTTTCTGGTTCCAGCAAGTTCATCACCAGTGGAGCGGGTGTTCAGTGAGGATGGAATTGTGATGAGATCTCACCGTTCCAGAATGGGGGCCAAACATTTAGAAAAAATCATGTTCCTCAAATGCAACATGGATAAGTTTTAGGAAGTACAGCAAGTTTATTTTTTAAACTCATTTTTCTAAAATACAACCTTTCAGACATTTTGGGTTTGGCTGCCTCTGCCTGCCTGTCTGGTGTTCCCAGCCTCCTCTGCCTGCCTGGTCTCTTTTTGACCAGTTCAACAGTTGAATTGTCCAAGACAAAGGCCTCTGCCTGCCTGCTTTGGGGTTCCCTGCCTCCTCTGCCTGCCTGGTTATTTTGGGTTTTTCTGCCTGGTTTGTTCTTGCCAAAATCAGATGCAGAGTTTTGAAATAAAAAGGCCTAGAATTTATTTAAACCACACATCTGAAGTAGCCTTATTTTGTTGGGAAAAACCCCCATTGATTTTAATAGGGACTCGTGGAGTCAGCTTTGGGAGTGACTCGTGACTCGTGACTCGTGAGTCACCATTTTGGACCAAGGACTCGGACTCAGACTCGAGACTCGGGTCCAAAGACTCGTGACTCGACTCGTGACTCGAGACCAAGGACTCTTCAACATCCCTGGTGATGGCACTGAGAATCACTGAGAGAGGGGGCCCATTGAGGGTGCCTTGCCAAGGGTGCTCAAAAGCCTGGAGCCAGCATTGATTTGTGACATGTGGAGAACTGAAGCTAAGACATTACTCTGCTGTTAAACTGTTTGCCCTTTTTCCTTTTCCTTCTCTGAAAACCTCCAGAAACGCAGATGTAGCTTGTAAATAATTTTGGCTTGGCGATCCCTCCTGCTTGCCAACAGTTTACATATTGTTTTGATTAGACAGCCAAACATGGTACCAAATATGCAGACGCATTTCTGTTCCTGATGACAGCTTGTGGATGACTTACAGTGTTGGCTGCTAAAGGCGATCGTTCATGTTCCATATTCCTATGTATTTGTGCCAAGATTTCTCCGTAAACAAAGCAATTGAGCTTATGTTATCATACCGCTACCGGGAAAGCCATTTTAGAAGCTCTATGGGAACATAAACGTAGATGACTTTGGAAATAATGTAAATAGGCCAATATTGTAAAACCACTGGTCACAAGATAACATCAAGTGAAAATCAGGGGTGTTTCCAAGCTAACTTTTAGACTACTTTTATCTGCTTGAGCCCCTGGTCCAAGAAATGATATTTATAGAAATGCAGTAAGACTGAAACTTGAACCAAGTACAACTGTGTAGTTAAAGAAAGGGAGAAAGAAATTGAATTTAATGGTGGTTTTAGTTTTTCAGCTCTGCTTGCATTTTAAAAGTCATGTTCTTGGAAGAAACAGCTTCCCCGTTTCCAGTTATTTTATATTTATATGTGATTGAATATCTCATTTATATATTGAGATTTGTTTATTTGAATACAATCAATTTTATAAGTTGCTTGCTACCAACTGCCAGGCATTGTGAAAGGGGTTGTTTATTAGGGATTTTCTAGTAGTTTTGTACCACGAATTGCAAACACACTGACAACAACCCATCAAGAGGCTAAATAATTGTGCTGGCTGCCACCACTTTCATAGCATTTTTGGCAAAACTATTATATTCTGCAATGCTCTGGTGATGATGCAAATGTTGTTCCTAAATATCTGCTGACACAGCATGTCACAGGGTGATGTTAGAATTTTTAATGCCACAACCCTAATGCTGCATCCTTACTAGGAAGGAACTCCCACTGAACTCAGAGGGATAATATGCACAGGCCTGATGTGAATCCTCCCAGAGTGCAGAAACAGTGCACATTGGGTGAAGAATTCTCCTGAGAGTGTAGTAGAGTTTCAGAGATGTTCTTTAGCTTCCTAAAAGGACAGACATCAGATTCTCATGAAGAAAAACCAACTGCTTATTTAGTCTGGAAAGAACCATAGCTCAGTGGTAGTGTCTGCTCAGGAATTACATAGCAGTGCTGTTCATTTATGGATCGTGGGTTGCTCTGGAATACACAGAAATCTGGTTTTCTAAAGAAAATTGTGGAAGTGCCTGGATGGGTAGAAAGTCAGTCTTTCAAAAATCATCTCCAAGTTTCTTTTTATTCCCCCTAAGGCTGAATCGCAGGTCTGACTTATTTTAATGCCTACTTAGGGCTAAGATGAATGTCCGTCCTCCTAAATTTGCCACCCCATTGATGGTGCAATTTGCTGGGGAACATTTTGGCAATTTTTCCATGGGGAGAATTTTGTGAAAGTTTCAGGGAGGGGTTTACTCTTTGGCAGCTGTGGTTTTTCTGCTTGTTTTTTTAAACTTGTTTCTCTTGCTGCTTCAAATGGCAGCAGGGCATGTCTTGGCAGCCACCTCCTACCCCAGCAACCACCACCATTCCCCGCCACAATGCCCTTTCGAACGATGGCATAGCAGCATTCTGATGGAGCTTCTGGGCAAAAATGGCAATCAGGCCCAGAATAACATATTTTGCCACCTCAGGCGAGGCGGCAGTGCTGCCACCGCCCGCCCACCACTGCCACCACTCACCAGCCCGCTCTCCTGCCCCCCCCCGCCTGCCCGCCCACTCACTTGGCTGGCCTACCCACTTTCACAGCGGCTGGCCACTCCCTCAATTGCTCGGTCAGCCGCTCGCTCCTGCCCACTCACTGCTGCCTCGTGGCCCAGCTGTGGGGCTCTTGCGAGAGGTTGGTTCAACTATTGTGAAAGGTTGGCCGACCTCTCACAGGAGCCATGCAGCTGGGGAACAAGGCAGGAGAGAGCGAGCAGGCGAGCGAGCAAGCAGCCAGCTGGGCGGGCGGGCCAAGCAAGTGAGAGAGCAGCCAGGCAGGTAGGTAGGACAGGCCACCGCCACCACCCCACAGTAAGAAGTGGCGACAGCAGTGGCGACTGGTGGTACACCCAGCAGGTTGCTCTAGAGAGCGGTTGGCGGGGCTCTCAGCGGGAGAGTGGCTGGTGGGGCTCTCCAGAACACCTGCTGGAGGCAGCAGGGAAGCCGTGGCAGGCCCTCCCGGCAGGGGGGAGTGGTGCAATTCGCCGCTCTTCCCGCTACGCCACCTGATGTAGGCGCATCAGCCCATGTAATGGTAGGGCCGGCCCTGATGGCATCCCTCACTGGTGTCCACCATTCATGCCACATTATGGCATTGGTGGTGCAGGGGGAGATGTTCGCAGGTAAGCACTGCTGCTATCTCTTGTGGGGCCAAGCAGCCAAACCAATTTTTTAAAGCAGGGGTCTTCAAACTACGGCCCGCGGGACACACCCAGCCCGGCGGGCCCTTTCATCCGGCCCTCCTCCATCGGAGGAGATGCTGGCCGTGACGCTGCCGGCCGCCCTGCAGGGTTCCGGGAGAGCGTGCCTCCTCCAGCAACTTTTTTGAGCTGGCTATTGGCCGGCTCGGTGAAGGCAGGGCGGGCTCCCCCCTGGGCGCACTGCGGCTGCCCACTCTGTCTCGCGCTCTCTCGGGCGGCGGAGCAGCGGCGGGATGCGGTGGCTGTTGGGGCCGGGCCGGGCAGTGCAGTGCATGCGCGTCGGACTGGCCGTGGCGGCCGCGGCGCTGGTGCTGCAGGGGGCGCGCAGCTGAGCTGCCTCCGCGCGCCGCTTCAAGTTCGAACTGCAGGAGATCGCTTGCCTCGCCAAGCACCACGCCGGTGCGTCCCCCGCGGGCCTCCGTAGGGCAGGCAGGCGGGCTGAGGCAGGCAGGGGCGAAAGGAGGCGGTCGGGTGGGTGGGTGGCAGGCGGGCGGGCGGGGTCCTGTGGGCCCTCCGGTGCAAGGCGGCCTCCCCCGGGAGGCGCCTACCCGCCGCCCTTGCACCCACTTGGGCGCTCTTGGCGGTGGGCCCCCGCTGCGGCATGGGAGTTGCCCCACCGTGCTTGCCCGCCCTGCCTGGAGCCTTAGGAAGGGCCTAGGGAAGAGTGGGGCTGCTGGCCATTCCATCGCCGCCTCTGGAGTCCGGGCATTCCACAGGGAAAGGACGGGGCGCGCCGTCGTTCCTCTGCGGGGCAGTAAAAAAAAAAAATTATTTGCAGGCTAATAGCTTTGAGGGGGGGGGTCTTTACAAGGCCATTTTGACTTTTTGTTGTAAGACGCCTTCAGCTTTTCAAATGGAAAGGTGGGATACAAATGCTGCTTTATTGGTTATGCCCAGATTCAGCTCTTCCCCCAAGGAGCTGCACAACAGCCCTGCGGGGTGGGGTGGGCTGAGAGTCAGTGACTGGGCCGGGGTCGCCCAGGGAGCTTCGTGGCTGGGTCGGGACTGGAGCAGTGACAAATATGGAACCAGACATTGACCATCTCATTAGCCAAAAGCAGCCCCATACTTCCCATTAAAATACTAATAAGCTTATGTTGATTAAAATTGTTCTTCATTTAAAAAATATTGTATTGTTTCTTCCTGGTTTTTTTGCACTACAAATAAATATGTTCAGTATGCAAATCAAGCCTTTCTATGCCTTTTTAAAATTTAATGTATTTCAATTTTAGACAGCAAATTAATTTATAATTAATTTATTATTAATTTATAATAACTTTCCATTTAATCAAGCAAAAAAAAAAGGACCCGGGTCCTTTTTTTTTACTTGAGCCATTCGTTCATATTTTTTTCAAACTATAGTCCGGCCCCCCAACAGTCTGAGGGACAATGAACTGCCCCCCTGCTTAAAAAGTTTGAGGACCCCTGTTTTAAAGGGTGATGGAAAGAGAGGGGAAATATCACTGCTGCTGCCGCCGCAAAACAGTAAAAAGTGGGAAGGGGGAAAGTCAGCTATTGCAGTAAGGTATCCCGATACTTTACCATACATACATTCACTCACTCTCTCTCTCTCACACACACACACACACACACACACACACTCTCTCTCTCTCTCACACACACACACACACACACACACACGAAACTGCATTCTGGTATTGTTGCATCCCATTCCCATCACCACCACCACCACTTTGGTATCACTCCTGCATAAGGAGGGGTGATTCAAGAATATGAGCTTGGGCTTGCTTGGCTATTGTATGCCAAGTTCTGGTAGGTCAGAGAAATCTGCAGCAATTCTCCTGAACTGAGACCAAGACTGCAATAAAATGAGTTCTTCTTTCCTTGCCTGGCCAAGAAGCACGATGATGAAATGGCCAGAGCCGGCCACATTCCGTCTGGTTGTGATCATATATGCTAACATTCTGAATGTGGCCATGTACAAGGTTTGGCTGAGTGAGGCCCCACTTGGATAGCCATAAAGATGACGACGTATCAGCCAACTCAGGCCAGTCCGAGTGATTTCAAGCCAAGGTTCAAGCAGAATCAGGAAAGGCTTAGAGAAATGGATCTAAGCTTGTGATGGATTTCCACCATTTAGTCTCAATGAACCCCTACACAGTATTTTCAGGTCCAGAAGTGCATAAGAAAATGAGAAATCAGAAGCATTGTGTAATCATGACTATATTTCTACTAATTCATTCAGCTATTGAAGTATTTATTTATTTATTTATTATATTTATACCCCACCTTTTTTCCTGCAAGGAACCCAAGGCGGCTTACATAATCATCCTCCTCCTCCTCCATAACAAGATGTTTAAACACATAAAAACCTCACAACAAAATAGGTTTATCTGTCCTACGATGTTTCTTCTGCAGCTATCCACGCTTTTGGTCCCTTTGGCTATCCCTTCTGCTCACATCTTTAGACTAGGGTCACCAACTTTTGGAATAAATGTTCATCAGGTCCCATCTTAGGAGAACTTCATGAAAGCTCTGAAGACCCACTTGTTTTTGCTGGCTTTCCCATAAGTCTGGGCTGTTGGGTTGTTGTTGTTTTTATTGGTGAGTTTTGTTTCTACTGGTTTTAATTGGCAATCTGTTTTTATGGATTGTATGGAACATGTTTTAATGGATTTTTATTGTATCCACTGTGTGGCTTTTATCTTGCACACTGCCTTGACAGGTTTTCACCCTTAAAAGCAGCCTAGAAATAATCAGTGATAAGATTATTCTTATTCCTTAGTGGGTCCTGGGGCTTGAGACCAGCAATTTTTGGTGTATCCAATGAATGAAACCCATTGCAAAAGCTACCCATTCTCTGTGGAACAGCTTAAAAAATGACAGAGGAGAAAAGGGATCTTGCCCCTTTTAGCAACTGGCCTAAAAGCAAAACAAAAGCAAACCCCAAACAAACAAATAAAAACCAACAAAAAACCCTCCCAAAATGTGACACAGGTATTGGTTGGCAACCTTACTTCAGACACCCACCCCCATTCCCTGCATATGCTTTTGCTGTCTGGTTTTCTTCCATGGCATATTCTTCTAAGGCTGAAATCTTGTATATACTTATTTGAAGAGAATCCAAAATCCACAGTTGGGCTAGGGGTGTATGAAAATTCCATTGGGGGGGTGAAAACACAATGGATTTTTCCGGTTCAGCCCTCCGGAATTCGTTCCATTTCCCCCCACTGGTGTTGACTCAATTTCTACCCACTTAAGCCAGTATGCAGATTTCTCTGTGCGTGTGTGTGTGTGTGTGGGGGGGGGGTGATGGCAGCAAGTTGCACATTTTTGTTTGGTCTTGAAATTTGCGCAAATTGTAATTTTGAAAAAAAAAAATATTGCCCCGGTCTTTTGCAAGTGTGCACCTGTCAAAAACCCTATCTTAAAAGGAAGCCTGACTAGAGGATCTCAGCCATGAAAGGGGTGATATATGGGCCACCCCCTTTTGCAAGCAAAGATCTTCTCACAGCTTTGCTCTCACTTGACAGCTCTCCATTTGAAAGCTGTCAAGTGAGTGCAAAGTATCAAATTAACCGATTTGCAGCCTCTCTTCGTCAATGTCCATGGTTGGTACCACCTGCGCTTTGACAGCAGGCCCTTCCCAGGACATTGGCGAGGCAAGGCTTTTCATTTCAGGCGCCCGTAAGTGCACAGGTGTGAACTTGCAGAAGACCTTTAAAAAAATACAATTTGCACAAATTACAAGTTACGCAAATAGCGGAACCCAGGGAGCGAGGATGCACAAAATGCTACTGGAATCCAGGGGGGGGGAAACCTGGTGCAGTCCACCGCCGCTTGCCGTAATGGAAATGCTGAGGAATTCCTTCAGACTGAAACGAAATGGAATTCCCAGCATTGAACATCTACCTTTATTAGTTGTTTTTTGTTTTGTTTTTAAGTTTGAACCAGAGTAGGCTGCATGCTGAGATGCCTCTGGATTTATTAATTACTTGGTTCAAAATACAGATTTGTCCAGCTCATAATATTATTCTGAAATATTAAGGACTGAATATTATTTTCCCCAAAAGTTCTTTAGCTTGGAATGTAAAACAAGATTCTATGCATATGCTGTCAGCATTCAGGCTGGCCAGGCTGCTTCATAGGCACACATGCAAAAGTTCTTTAATTCTCAATGAAACTCACATAAAACTCTCACTGAAACTCCAAAATACTCTTACTCACAACAGTGTGTGTGTGTGTGTGTGTGTGTGTGAATACTACAGTTCCCACAGTACAATACAATAAGGCACATGTGCACGGCCCCATCAGTGTTGTGCATGCATCAACATGATGATGCAGAATGCAAACATTTTTCCTGAGAATTCTCTGGCAAAGTTTGTAATTCTCAGGGGGAAAGCCAATCACTATCTACACGCATGGAAAACTATATTCAATGGTCATTGTCATGCTCTTATACTACCCAGTAATCATCTCACTGGGCATAATTTGCATGTAGTATCAGGGATGGATGAATCTGTCCATTCCGTTTTCTCCCCATTTCTCATTTTTCCTATCTTAAGTTCGGTTCATCTCAAACTTTGAGACTTTCTCCAGTCTTAAGTTTAGAACTTCAAGGATTTATTTTTTTTAAAGTTTGCATTAAAATTCATAAGCATTGTTGTGCACATTTCTCCTAATACATGTATTTTTGTTTGTATTTTTGCCTAATATACACCTTTTTTTGCAAGCAATTTTCCTATTCTAATTCATGTTTGAATTTTCCCCAATATATACACATTTTGATTTGCATTTTTTGATCGGAGAACTCCATTGCAAAATTCAGAGAAGTGCGAATTTCAGAGAAGTTTGCATAGTGGTTCCAAATCAGTGAAATCAGGTAACTTCATATTAAAATGTGAACTGATTGAATTTCTCCTCCATCCCTGTAAGAGAAATGTTACCTACCTCAGATCAAGGCTAACCTCCTGTTTGACTTGTGTGCCTACAACATCCTGCCAAAAATAATTGATCTGATCCAGCAACGGAGATCTAGCATGATGATAACAAGCTCATAGTTATTCAATTTTAACATGTATAGGTTGAGGAGGCATTATTGGGACACACAAGCAGGAAATCCTAGCCCCAGGCAACATCAACACCACGGAATCTGAAACTACCTCCCCCACTTTCTCAACAGATCAGGGGAAACTAGTTTCAGGCCCTAATCCAGCACAGGCTGATGGACATGTTCAGATGCTCAGAAGAAATGTTTTCCTGCTATCAATATTTGACTAGGCCAGGGCTAGGCACCTGATGCCCTCCGGAGGTTTTGGACTACAACTCCCATAATCCCTGACTCACAACAACTTGGACACACCCCATGCTTGTAATTATATGTTATCATGACCAATGGAAACTCAGGAAGGAGCCATCTGGACAAGCCTTGAAATGACTTCTAATAAAAGATAAATGCATGCCTTCAATACAGTATTTCCATTTCCTGTTCTAAAAAAAGGTAAAGGCATAATAGTAATAACACACTCAACCTTTTCTTCCAAACGGAGTCAGAAAGGGTTCATGCTTGCAATTATGGGATCTAAGTATATGTTGGATCTTAGGTGTCTTCTGAGGAGTTGGAAGTATCATGCTGCCTCTCTCTCAACAGTAAGGCACTTTTACTGTATTGTTTTTATCTGGTCAGAATGTTCAGTCTTTGGAAAGCCAAGGTGAAAGCTCAAACTTCTGTGCTGAAGTCTACCCATTGTGTATTAAAATATCCAAGATGATTCATTCAGTCAACCCAACATCTACTCATCAGCAGGAGAACAAGCTAAGAAGGTATTATATCTTTCTCTAGCATAACAGTTAAAGTGAGGAATTCCAATCTAAAAGCTAAAATTATTCCTTTGAGTAAAATAATTAAAGGAGTGCAGTCAAAAGAAAGCTGTTACGAGAGAGACCTCTAGTGGCCAAAGCTGTGTGTCACTAAAAGAGTAGTTTTTATTGTTTATATTCCACTTGGACCATCGTAACTTTTGTTACCAAAAGGTTGACTGCTTTGTTCCCCTTGCCTCCCATTTTAATGCGGCCAGCTAACGATTAAATGCATTAAACATTAAATATGATCTATGCTTTGTATAGATCGATGTTAGATACTACAGCAAAAATATTTTAATGCATTACCCTAATACTGCATTTATCTAATATTCTGTGTACTATGAAGAAGACGACATAATGTAAGAAGTAAAACAAAGAAATATACCTACCTCAATCTGTCGGACTGTCATAATTCCAAAATGTAAGCAATTTTTCAGGGATTGGTTACTCAATACAGTATTTAGATGTATAAAAGCATACTGAGTTCATTCACACTGGATCAGGCCTTTCCTTTCTCATGTCTTGCAAGAGCTGGCCAAAGACATTTTGCTGCCTGAGGTGAAGAACAAGATGGCACCGTCCATTAGCCTGCAGCTGAATCTGATTTCAACATTGGCAATGAGACCTGAGGGAAGCAGGCTAGCTTATGGGGCACAGGGCATGCTGCAATGCCTTGCCACTGCTCCCTGGCCCCAATGCATCCACTTCCTGAGGTGGCCACCTCACTCTGCCTAATGGCAAAACCGGCTTCCTGCTCTCTCCCCAACCCATATTTCCTGAATGGAGTTTTCATCTCTAGGGGGCAAGTGCTATATGCAAACTCACCCACTGTAGCAGGGCACAACAATACTGACTTTACCTTAACCAGGAAAGGTCAATGCCTGACCCTGTTCTCCAGACAGAGGTTCAGGGACCAGAAATGTATTTTGCCACAAGAACTGACCACCTCATGAGTGGTCAGGCTCTAAGCTGGCACCCCCGGTAGTAAAGGATTCAAGTTACAGAGCACGCATGTTTGGATATGGCCTTTTTGTTGCTGTTACATCTTGAACATGCTATTTTCTTTTCCTTAAAAGTAAAGCTGTAGTAAACACTTTTTAGCATATCCATTTTTAAGGCCACTATAGGAACCAGACAGAATTGTTCCAGAGGCTGAATTCAGGTCCTGGACCACTAATTGGCCACCCCTGATCTAGGCAAGAACAGCCTTTGTAAGCTAGTAGCTAATCTATACGGCAGTGTTCTCCAACCTTGGGTCCCCGGATGTTTTTGGCCTACAACTCCCAGCATGCCCCAGCCAGCTACACTGGCTGGGGCATGCTGGGAGTTGTAGGCCAAAAACATCTGGGGACCCAAGGTTGGAGAACACTGCTATACGGTATCAGTAGTGTATTGGCCCCAGGGCTGTGCAGAGGGTTTTTGAGGACTGAGCAAATACAACGTTGGGGGGCAGTGGCTACAAGAACCCATGTATTTGTGTACAAAGCTGCCGGACTACATGTGAGAATTCTTGCCTGCATAGACCACATGCATGAAGTCCGCCAGTACTTCCTTTATCCGTTTCGTAATTTCCACTCCTTTCCTTTTTATCCCATTTGTACCATTTTCAGAAATCGTTCTGAAAATCCTGCACATCCTATTTTCCATCTTTTTTTCATGCGCGTATCGTATGATAAACACCTGCTACTCAGTATGTGAGACGTCAGGTGTCCCATCTACAATGATTCCATGGCAGGCAGCAAGCATGTCCTCCCTCCTCAAGAAATGTATTGAGCATTTTCTTGGCACACACTGCCCAAATGCTCATCCTTGACTACACCAGGACATGTAGTCTGCTTGCATCCTCTCTCCAGCCATTCAATGCCCCATAACAATGTCAAGGGGGCAGTTCAGATTTTGATTGTACGTACTGATAAACTTTACGGTAGAAAGACACAGCTCACCATCATCATGCTCTAGGGCAGAATGTGACCCCCAGAATAGCACATTTTGCTCTCTGAAAACCAGGGCAACATCAAGCAGACCTTGCAGCACTTTACACCACTTTTCCTTCTCTGAATAGCATTTTCAAGAGCATTGTCAATGGCTCCTTTCCCACCAAGAACATTTGCCAGACCTTTCCACTGTAAATAATGTTGAGGATGACTAGAATTGGCCTAGTGACTCTTCACTTCATCATGCAATTTCCTCCATTTATCATTTAAACCCCTATGGCAGAATATGGAATGATAAAGGGCTTGATTTTTGTTCAGATCTCAGAAGAGAGAGCATGGAAAGCAGAACAGGCCAGCTGGCTCACGGCTCCAGATGAGTCAGTCCCTTTTCACAATGTCACCATTGGGCAGAGTCTTGCAGAAAATAGACACAGGGAATGAATGTTTGGAGTAATCATGCGGGGAGCTTGCAGGTTTGAATGGTGAGCCTTCGACACAATTGTATCTTTCTGTAACCTATCAAGATGTCTCCAGATGGCTGGATCATTAGATAACATTTTCTGAAGCTCAGGAACAGATGCAGAAACCAAATCAGGTGACTCATTTTTCTCATCTGATGCTATGTCCACTTCAGGTTACACCATCAAACCACCTGACTCATTTTCAAATTCTCCTACTACACTACCTGCTTTCTTTGTGACAATTTCATTATCAGAGTATCCTTATCCCCCTGCAAGTAAAGTGGCACCTGCTGCATTACCTGGTCCCCACCTCCAACTTCCTTATTTCCTTTTACCACCCATCCAGACTGATCCAGTGTCTGCCTCTCCTTTTCACTGTGAGCTTTTGGGGGGTCTCTTTTCTTTTGGCTGCAGACTGATAGATGCACTTCATTCTTTTTCTTATATGGGGAAAAGGGAATAGCAATCATTGTATGTTCTTTTCTAAGGACCTCTTCCAAATTCCAAACCAACTGTTACATCCGGGTCATGGGCAGCAAGGGTTTTGAGCAGGAACGCCAGGGCCAGGGGGCAATGGAGGCTGGAGCAGGCCAGGGGTGAGCAAAGTCCAAAAGCTGGGCCGAGGTCAAAGCACATAGTAAGCAAGGTGGGGGCCAGAGGTGAGTCCAGTAAGCAGCTGAGTCCAGACAAAGGCCAGAGGCAAGAGGCAAGTCTGGAAGGCAGACAGAAGTCAGGCAAGGGCCATAGGCAAGCGGCTGGGTCCAGAATCAGGCTAGGGTCAGGCACATACCAGGCAAAGAAGGGCCAGAGGCAAGAAGCATTGGTCAGAAGCAGGCAAGGGTGAAGCATGGTCAAAGCAAGGGCTAGCACTGGTCCCAGAAAGTCAGGAGCTGGCTGCAGACAGCACAAGGAATCATGTTGCTGTGGCAGAGGCTGGAGGCAAGAGGAAGCCCATAAGTAGGTCTTCCTCCAGCTACCAGCTGCTCCACATCAGCAGGCCTGAGAGCAGCTGGAGGTATGGGGCCAGATCCTGCGAAGGGAGGGGTGCTGGCCTGGTTGCTAACTGAACAGCAGCCACCAGATGGAGCTGTGGTGCTGTGCTAGCTGAGCAGATCCTTACACCAATTCTGACAGAGCTGCACTCTCATAGTCTCCAATTGCCCCAAAAATGCCGGGACTATCACGAAAACCCTTAAGCTATCACGGCTTCTCACTTTGTCATGCAGAGTCCCGAACTCCCCTGCCTCCTGCAACTGCAAGCTACTTTAAGCTCCTCTTAAAGGGTCCATGGGCAAAATTGCAGCTAAGCTTTCAGTTTTAGCTTAGCTGCAATTTTGCCCACGGCCCCTTTAAGAGTAGCTCTCTGCTTAGGCTGGGGCATGTTGGGAGTTGTAGGCCAAAAACATCTGGGGACCCGAGGTTGGAGAACATTGTTCTAGAGGTAAAGAGGGAGCCAATATTTTTATTTTCAGCTTCTGCTGTGTTCATCCCATCCTGGTAGTTTTGTTCCTTTGCATTAATTAAATGCCTGGCTTGATGGCTTAAGTGCAATTTATGAATTCCTTTCAGACAGCAAGATCAGCACAGTCATTATCACTGCAGAAACTGGTGTAGAAGACATTTCTGATTCCTCTCACCAAGTAAGGGAGGCTTCATCAACCTTCCAGATATTTGGACTACAACTCCCAGCATTCCTGGACATTGGCCACGCAGACTGGGGCTAATGAGAATTGAAGTCCAAAACATCTGGAGAACATCAGATTGGGTATGGTTGAAGTAGGATCTCTTGATTTCAAAGATGAACCATCGTGCTTCTATTATTGCCAAATCGTTTCTTAAATAACCAGTACTATTTATGGTCCATTCCAAAATGCTCCCAAAACTTCCCATCTGGCTTGCGAGTGGAGGTGGGTGGTGACCAACCAGAGATATTGTGGCATCCTCCTGACTTTGGAGTCCCAGGAAGACTCACCTGGCACTGAGTTGGATGTCTTTTCAGTGCTGGGTGGAGATCTTTTTTTTATTCGCCCATCATTTAAGATCTTTTCATTTTTAGTCCATATCAGGGGGAGGCAACATGTGGCCCCAGACACCTTTCTTGGTGCCTGCCAGAATGCCCTACCCCTCCTACTTTTTAAAAATATATATCACATTTTCTTACTGAAAGCTGGGATCACTTCCGGCAGCTGCCATCTTCATTTCCCATGAATGCCTCTGGGCTACATGATGGGGCTCAGAGACGTTCTTAGGAAATGAAGACGATGGGCAGCTCCACACTGATGCTTTCTTCTGCAGTCCACCCAGCTACCAAGAAAAAGAAGGAGGGAAAAGAAAAATGCTGAACTATGGGTTCAAAGGAGTTGTTCAGTGTGTTGTGACTCAGACCCCACCTCTGCCTTATACACAGTCATTCGGTCACGTTACTTGTCCTTTATGACGAGCCATGCCTCCCATGGCAGCCATTTTGTAGTGGTGCCCACAGCGGTTTCTCAAAGTGCCAAATGTGCCCACAAGCCCAGAAATGTTGCCCCTTTGGTGCATCTTTTGACATTGAAACTGGCCCATTTGCTCAGCTGGGTTTGACTCCTTACTTAGACTATGGCCACTCTCAGCAATCCCATGAGGTACTTTTTAATAAAGCTTTTATTTGCACACTTGCACTATGGGGAGGCGGAGGCGGGGGCGGGGAGAGAATAAGCCAGCATTTAGAGGCAGGGCTCAGATCACTGCCAAGAGCCTGGACCTCCCCTCCCAAGGTCGAGAAATTATTTCTGTGGCCAGAACAGGCCTGCCATGATTATTGCTAAAGTTGCTGAGAGAGTAGATAAGGGACAAATTTGACTTGGCAGATTGGAAGGGGCCCCTGTCACGTTTGTCAATCGCCTAGTGTCACATGAGCACTTGCTTCTCTTTCCCTTTCCATGTGCTATATATACAATCCCTCCATTTCCTTCACTTGTGTGGAGTGAAGTAGCCACTCCTCGCCCTCAGCTGCCTCCCATCACCAACTCCCTTGTATTCCCTTCCTGTTGTCGTCCCCCGCCCTGCCCCGGAGCCTAGAGAAGAGCATGTGAATGTCATGCAGAGAGTTGGGGAGAAGTTTGCAAAGCAGGGAGCCATCATCATGCTGCTTTCCAAGCTTCCTGGCAGTGCCTGAACTAGAAACATTCCATGATGCGCCAGGAAAAGTCAAGGAGAATGCAGAAGGGTCAAGCCCCTCCTTCCCACCTAACCCGCCTGCCCCCTGCTAAGAGTACAAAGAAAAATGTTATTCTTTCTGGCCACACTGGCTGTAACTAAGTGATACAGCAGGATTGGGAGACTGGCCTTAGAAATTGTCCAGCAAGTGGGAGGCTTTCTCCTAGGAAAGGGTGAATCTGTTCATTATGGCTTATACCACACAATCCTTTTTTTTTTTTTTTTAGAGAACTTTGCAAATTTTGGCAAATTCTTAACAGAACCAAACAGGGGGACAAGTTTATAGGGCAGAGGCGGGGCAGCAGCATTGGTTCTTTTACTTTATGTCTAAGGGCATGAACACAAGACTATCTTTCTTTTGCAAAATAACTCATCAGCATCATCACAGTTATTTTTTTTAAAGGCTCGCAGCCTTAAAATAAACACTGAATAGTGGGGGGACCCAAAAAAATCAACACTTTAACTCGTTAGCATGATTGTACAAATGTTGGGTTAGACGATCTTAAGGGGCAATCAACATATCCATGTGACATAATCTTGAGGATACATTCAGTCATTCACAGAAAGGGTTTTGATCAATAGCGACTATCATCTAGATCAGGGCTCTCCAACCTTGGGTCCCCAGATGTTGCTGGACTACAGCTCCCAGAATCCCTTGCCACTAGCCATGCTGGCTGGGTATGCTGGGAGCTGTAGGTCAGCAACATCTGGGGACCCAAGGTTGGAGAGCCCTGATCTAGATCCTTGCCAACTCTGTCTCATAGTAACACAACTTTATTACATATATGGGCCCTGATCCAGCTAATGTTAATTGTGTCTAAATCCCATCAAGAGGAGAGTAATGGGACTCATACTTGTCAGGACAACTTGTTCTATTAGTTTCAATGGGATTTAGTCACACTCACAACTGTCTTTAGCTAGATTCAGACCATATGCTGTATTCATTTACTACACATCTGCAAATAGCTACAGGATCCCACATATCTTCAGAGCTAAGAAAAGTGTGTGATATTATTTATCAACTGCCACGAATGGTTGAGTTGTTCAGAAACAGTGATGATTCTTCAGTCACTAAGGGCTCGATCCTATGCATGTTTAGACAGAAAATGTCCTACAGCTGCCAGCATTTCTCAGCCAGCCATGCTGGCTGGGGAATGCTGGGAGTTGTAGGACTTTTCTGTCTAAACATGCATAGGATTGTGCCCTAACAGAGCAATCCTATACATGTCTACTCAGAATTAAGTTCCATTGATTTCACTTGGGCTTACTCCCAGACAAA
This sequence comes from Shinisaurus crocodilurus, assembly GCA_021292165.1. Lineage (NCBI taxonomy): Eukaryota > Metazoa > Chordata > Lepidosauria > Squamata > Shinisauridae > Shinisaurus > Shinisaurus crocodilurus. The sequence continues at coordinate 218,385,396 of CM037879.1, read as the reverse complement.
TCAGTATAGGATTGTAGCCTAATTCAGATCATTATGTTTTTAGACTTTGGCTGGAGACATTGCTCTTTCTTTCTTTCTTTCTTTTATTGCATGAACAAACAAATTTTTGAACCGCGTTCAGTCTTTGGCACCTCCAAGTAGGACTGGGGAAGGCCCCTACTTGAACCCCTGAAGAGCTGTTGCCAGTCAATGCAGACTGTACTGTACTAGGTAGATCAATGGTCTGACTCAGTACAAGGAAGCTCCCTATGTTCCAGATAGGAAAACTAAACTTAAAATATTTTGCTTTCATTTTTAAAAAATTGTATGGAAGTTAGGGTATGGGGAGTAAGATGTAGCTTTGCTTAAGAAATAGATAAATTACTTTCTTGCTCAAATACGTTTTTCAGTTGAAAGAATGTTACATTACTTATATTAAAATAATTCCATGGATTACAATTAAAATGACTAACACAGATTTAAATGGGAGCAGGGTATTCTCTCATTTTTTATTTTCAGCCAGAAATGACTTATTGGGCTGGGGTGGGGTGGGGTGGGGGAAGGAAGAAATGGTTCGTTGCATTTATCTCTTGTACCCAAAAATGCTTTAATTGTAAAACTGTTCACCTTTTTCTGATCCTTTTTGATGCCTTTGTTTCCCCTATTTCCTAATGCTTTTAGAGCCCTCTTCAGATATTTCATGCAAGCGCTCTTGAGAATGTGTGGGCTAGCCCCCTCCCCACCCGAAGCTGACAAATATGTTGGCCACACTTCTCCAGCTGATGCCCAGTTGGAGTCAGCCTAGAGGGGGCATTATGTGCATATGGATGTACATGTGTAAGGCTCCCTCTATGGGAATGAGAACCCTGGTCAAACAGGTTTCCCAGCCTCAGGAAGGAGCCCTATACACATATACGTATGTGTGTAGGGCTCCCTTCAGACTGACACTGATCATGCATCAGCTGCAGGGTGGCCACCAATTTGGAGGGCTTTAAAAGGGGATCGGACAAATTCATGGAGGAGAAGGCCATCTCAATGGCTACTAGTCCAGATGATGGCTATATGCTACCTCCAGTATCAGAGGCCTATGTACACCAGTTGCTGGGAAACATGGGTAGGAGGGTGCTGCTGCACTCATGTCCTGCTTGTGGGTTTCCTGTCGGCAGCTGGTTGGCCACTGCGTGAACAGAATGCTGGACTAGATGGACCCTTGGTCTGATCCTACATGGCTCTTCTTATCTTCTTATGTGGCCAGTTACCAAAGGACAATAGAAGGCCAGTTACCAAAGGACAATAGAAGGCATAGATGTGCATAAAATGTGCATGTGGAAAGTTATATTTATATATGGAAATTTAGAAATAATTAATATATTTTATTTATTTATTTATTATATTTATGAATCGCCCATCTGGCCAGACCATATCATTTCAAATAGATATATAAGACATCACACCACAGTGGGGAAAACGGTAACCAAGTGACCTGTGGGACTGCTTAGTCTTCTGTCCTGGTGCTAACTGTTGATGAGCAGGTTCTAGGCCCAGCTCTGGCTAAGGCCTTTGATACTGTAGACCGAATGGCTCTCTGGACTATCCTTATGAAAATTGGATGCCCCAATAAATTTGTGAATATCTTGCGACTTCTCCATGACAACATGACGGCAATGGTTTTGGACAACAACGGCTCTCATGGTGCTCCATTTAAAGTGGGATCAGGTGTTAAACAGGGATGTGTTATTGCCCCAACATTATTTGCTATTTTCATCGCCATGATTTTACATCTTGTCGAGGGGAAACTTCCCACTGGTGTGGGAATTCTATATCGAACAGATGGAAAGCTTTTTAATCTCAGTAGGCTGAAAGCAAAAGTAAGGTAATTACAACCTCTATTGTGGAACTTCAGTATGCTGATGATAATGTGGTCTCCGCACATTCAGAGGATGATCTCCAAACTATCCTAAATGCTTTTGCAGAAGCATACGAAAAACTTGGTCTCTCACTTAACATCAAAAAAACCAAAGTGCTTCATCAGCAAGTGCAAGCTAACCCTTTGGTGATGCCATCTATCCAGCTTGGCGGGACAATACTGGAAAATGTCGATCATTTTCTCTATCTTGGCAGCTATCTTTCTGTTACAGCTAACCGACAGTGAAATCCAGCATCGTTTGAGCTCCGCAAGTGCCACGTTTTCTCGAATGAAACATAGAGTGTTCGAGGATCGGGATATTTGTAAGAAGACCAAAACACTGGTTTATGAAGCCATTGTATTACCAATTTTATTGTATGCCTGCGAAACATGGACTATCTATAAACGTCACTTCCACCTCCTTGAAAGATTTAATCAACGTTCCCTCCAGAAAATCCTGCGAATTACTTGGGAAGATAGGCGAACAAATGTCAGTGTACTGGAAGAAGCAAAGACTACTAGCATTGAAAAAATGATCCTTCAACGCCAACTTCAGTGGACCGGTCATGTTGTTCGAATGCCTGACTGCCGTCTCCCAAAGCAGTTACTTTATTCCCAACTCAAGGATGGAAAGCGGAATATCGGTGGTCAGTATAAGAGGTTTAAAGATGTTCTTAAGGCTAATCTAAAAAAATGCAATATAAACATCAAGAACTGGGAAGCTCTGGCCCATGAACAATCTAACTGGAGGTTGGCCTTTCACAAAGATTCCATGGACTTTGAAGAAGCCTGAGTGCAAGGCGAAAGGGAGAAACGTGCTAAGCGAAAAGTACGTCAAACGAATCCTTTACAGGACCATCTTCCATCTGGTAACCTGTGTCCTCACTGTGGGAAGCTGTGTGGATCTAGAATTGGCATCCACAGTCACTTACGGACCCATCACTAGAGTCTACACAATTTTTTTTAGAATTTCCTCCTTTTAAAATCTCCTTTTTGTAATTTTTTTATCCTGGAAGACAATCTTACTCGGTCACAAGTGATTGCCTGATGACTTCAGCAAAGCTTTCGACAAAGTGCCTCATGATATCCTGATTAGTAAGCTAGCTAAGAGTGGGCTAGATGGAACAACTATCAGGTGGATCCACAATTGGCTAAAGAATCGGACTCAAAGAGTGCTCATCAATGGTTCCTTCTCAAACTGGGGAGAGGTAACGAGCGGGGTACCACAGGGCTCGGTCCTGGGCCCGGTGCTCTTCAACATTTTTATTAATGACTTGGATGAGGAGGTACAGGGAATGCTTATCAAATTTGCAGATGACACAAAGTTGGGTGGAACAGCTAATACTCTGGAAGACAGAAACAAAATTCAAAGTGACCTCGATAGGCTGGAGCGCTGGGCCGAAAACAACAGAATGAAATTTAACAGGGATAAATGCCAAGTGCTGCACCTAGGGAGAGGAAACCAAATGCAGAGTTACAGAATGGGGGACACTTGGCTCAACAATACTACAAGTGAGAAGGATCTTGGAATTGTGGTAGATCACAAACTGAATATGAGCCAGCAATGCGACGTGGCTGCAAAGAAGGCAAATGCAATTTTGGGCTGTATTAATAGAAGTATAGCTTCCAAATCGCGGGAAGTGATAATTCCCCTTTACTCGGCACTGGTTAGGCCTCATCTTGAGTACTGCGTCCAGTTCTGGGCACCTCACTTTAAGAAGGACATAGACAAACTGGAGAGGGTTCAGAGGAGGGCAACAAGGATGATAAAGGGACTGGAAACAAGGCCCTATGAGGAGAGACTGAAAGAACTGGGCATGTTTAGCCTTCAGAAGAGGAGACTGAGGGGAGATATGATCGCACTCTTCCAGTATTTGAAGGGATGTCACACAGAGGAGGGCAAAGATCTCTTCTCCTTCACCCCAGTTTGCAGGACACGGAATAATGGGCTCAAGTTACAGGAACCTAGATTTCACCTAAACATCAGGAAAAATTTCCTGACTGTCAGAGCAATAAGACAACGGAATCAACTACCTAGGGAGGTGGTGGGCTCTCCCAGTCTGGAGGCATTCAAGGTGCGGCTGGACAGACATCTGTCAGAGATGCTTTGACCTGGATTCCTGCATTGAGCAGGGGGTTGGACTCGATGGCCTTGTAGGCCCCTTCCAACTCTACTTTTCTATGATTCTATGATTCTATGATGATGATGATGATGATGATGATGATGCCCAGCTCTCCTTTGTTATGGTCCTTCATCTAGAAATTGCGCTTGGACTGGACAGCCCTTCAAATAGAGATCCATTCATGTAGAGGACTGTTCTCTGTAAATTAGGACACACAGCCACCCTAATCTGTCAGGGGGGTAGTATGGACAACATACCAGGGATGTTGAAGAGTCCTTGGTCCCGAGTCCTGAGTTGAGTCACGAGTCTTTGGACCCGAGTCTCGAGTCGAGTCTCGAGGCCGAGGCCCAAAATGGTGACTCGAGTCCCGAGTCACTCCCAAAGCGGCGGCCCATGGAGGGAGCGGGAGGGTCTCCGCAAGAGGAAGAAGAGCTGCCCTTCCTCCCACGGAGACCCTCCCGCTCCCTCCATGGGCCGCCGCCGCCACAGCTCCTGCCGCCGCCGCCGCTCTTCTAGGCGGCGCAGAGTGTTCTCCGCGCCGCTCGAGTCGCCGCCGCCGCCCGCCACCCACACGCTGCCGCTGCCCGGCCGCACGCCGCCACTGTGAGAGTTGGACTGACCCGGGTTCAAAAGCTTACCTAGCCAGTGACCCTCAGTCCCAGTCACGCAGGCGGAAGGAGGGGATAACAGCAGTTAATAAAGATTATTAAGAGTTTATTTGTAAGACCCAATTACATGGGATTAAGGCAAGCAATGCATCTCTTACTTGCTACATGATTGCAGATACAAGTCCAAGACACCAGTGGTAAGGCTGAGATGAAGTGAAGTGACTGACTTGAAGTAGAAGTCCAGAACAAGAGACAGAAGCCAGGAAGTCAAGACAAGTCGAGTGAAGCTGTCAACAAGTGTGTCAGTCTTTATACCCCTAGACCCTGTACCTGTAAATAGGATATTACTCACCAGTTGTATAACCTATTCATCACAACATGTTGACTGCTAACCTGTCCCAAGGTTGCTGAGTCATATCACCTTGAGACTATGTCTGGTGACTGAAGACCTTGTGTATTTCACCTCAAGAGACAACTTCCATGTCAGGTGATAATCCTGATGTCAGGTGGTAATCTCGTTCTGCCTATGCAAAACCTAACATCCACCGCCGCCCTCACCACCGCTGCCGCCACCGTCGCACGCCACCTCACGCCGCCGCTGCTGCATGCTGCCTCACCTCACCTCCGCCACTGTCGCACGCCACCTCACGCCGTCGCCGTCGCATGCCGCCTCACCTCGCCGCATGCATGCACGCCGCCGTCGCCATTGCTCTGCTTTTGGCGCAGGGAACCACGGCAACAGGGCTGTTTAAGCCCTGTTGCCATGGTTCCCCCCGCCAAAAGCAGAGCGACAGCGACGGCATGCGTGCGTGCGGCGAGGCGGCGGCGTGTGTCCGTGCGGCATGCATGCAGGTGGTGGCGGCATGAGGCGGCGTGCAACGGTGGTGGCGGCGGCGGCGAGGTGAGTTGAGGTGAGCGGCGGCGGGCGGCGGTGGCAAAGTAGGCTCGAGTCCCGAGTCGAGTCTCGAGTCCCATAGAAAATATTGGGACTTGAGTCAGAGGGGGGACTCAGTCCGACTCACGAGTCGAGTCCCCGAGTCCGAGTCCCCATCCCTGCAACACACTTGCCAGTGTCTTCGGGGGAGGGACTAACCCACTCGTTTTTGAGAGCCATTTCATGCCTTCATGCCAAATGCCTGAATATGGCTTGTCACGTGTCTTTTCCCCTTGCTGTCATGCTTGCACAAATGACCCCAGCCTGCCGGTATCACTGTGAACATGATGATGTCGTACTGCTACGTTTCCCAGGCCCACTATCTGCACACGGCATGCTGAGGAAAATAATAGGCCCTGCCTGCATCCACGGACACTGGGCCCTTGGGCCCCCCTTCAATTTTTTGGCCCTCATTGACAAAATTGCCAGGCCGAGATGGCAAAATTGACTTGTTTAATTTGAGGGGGAAAATTTAACTTCATTCAAGAAAGACTGGAAACCTCTGGTGGACTTCTTGGGGAAGAGGGAAAGTGACTTAATAACTTTGGGTTTTGATTTCTGAATATTGGTAAGGTGATAGAAATTTTTTCTGTGAAAATAGAAGAACCTTAGATTGGATAAGGATTGGTAATGTTTGTCAGACAATGAGGCGGAAGCCAAATGTTGTTTTGGAAAATTCAATTAAAAAAATAAAAAATAAATTAAAAAGACAAACGTGCCAGGCCCAGGTGGTAGGATTTGCCAGCACAGCCGCCGTGTAAATTTCCTCACAATGCAATGCTTGCACTGCATAGTCATCATGGGCACTATTCTGGGGGAAATTAAAATGACAGCTGCACCAGCAAGTCCAGTCATGCAGGCCTGGCATTATTTTCAGCACTGTGGTTGGCTGTCACCACTGGGCCAACCTCCTGTTCCAGTGGTGGAAGGCCCCTGCCTGATGCTGGTGAGTGACTCCGGTGTCAGCGGGGCTCCTTATCCCTTGCATCTTTTTGTTTGAGCTTCATAGGTGCTATCCATGGTGCTGTACTCCACCCCCAAAATAGGTTCACCACCCTGGATAGCTCCTATAAAGCTCAAACAAAAAGATGCAATGGATAAGGAGCCCAACTGACACAAGAGTCACCAGCCTCCCCTGCATTTGGGTGGGGGGCAAGGATACTTTTGCCCAGGGCCTCCTGAAACCTGGTGCCTGCCCTGATCATGCCAATCAGTTTTTGCTATGTGCTGACATTGCAAAGAGCAAAAAAGTCAATTCAGAATTAAAGCAACTCTTCCCGAATAGGCAAACCCTTGTGAAGCAGTTCTCACTCATAAAACTGTCACAAAGCTAGGGAACATGGTTTTTGAAACTGCCCCAAACGTTCATAAAACATGGTGAGCACTTTTGCCTTGACCTGGTTCTTAATCAGATGATTATATCATAGTAAGAGAAAAGTTGCATAAACATTTAAAATATTGGTGCATGTTTAGAGGAGCGAGGAGAAGCACGAAAGTTAAGACTATGAGTTGAATGTAGGAAAAACGAAGGTGTGATCAGTGTTAGCTGCAAAAGAAATATCTCACCCCACAGCAGGTCCTGTGAATTCTAACACTGTCGTCTTAAAGGTTTATGAGGCAAGTTAATCCAGAATGAGTTTCCGAGGATTCTATTTTCTGACTTTTGGGGGGTTATTAATAATCATTACTTTTTAAGTGACAGAAAATTGAAGATCCACAATTCGCTGTTAGTGCCTTTCACTTGAATTGACCTTCCCATATGTTTGCACAGTAAGTGGGAAATCTATTTATTACACAGTTGGGTTATTTTTAATTACTTCCTTTATTTTTTTTTTAAACTATAAGCAGAGCTCTGTAAAAGTGGAGAGTTTTAGTTTTTTTGTAAACACTTATTATTAACTTGTTCTAGTCACATCAACATATTCAACAACTGGCCATTTATTTGTGCAATTTCATTTTGCAAAAATAATTGTAACCATTTCAATAGAGAGCAACATTTTTCTCCATTACCTTATAGATCTTACTGACACTATCTTGGCCTCACTATACGCAGACTTCCACCCCACCCCCACCCCCCAATCGAGCTCCACGCACATCCCTACCAGGCACATTTACACCAAGGTAAGAAAGCCAATCACGCATAGCTCTGCTATGCATAATTAGCAGAACATTTAATTTGGCCCGTAGGCCAAAGAGAAATATTTATTTATTTATTATTATTTATTTATTATTAATATTTATTTATCGCCCATCTGGCCGGCAACCGGCCACCCTGGGCGATGTACAACAATAAAATACATAAATACAATAAAATACATTAAAACAATATAAAAATTTTAAAATCTTAACCCACCCCATATTCCCGCCTGAACAACCAGGTTTTTAATGAGCGACGGAAGCTCATCAGAGAGGGGGCATGGCGGAGGTCGCTCGGGAGAGAGTTCCACAGTACGGGGGCCGCCACAGAAAAGGCCCTCTTCCTCGTCCCCACCAGTCTAGCTGCTCTGGCTGAAGGGACAAGGAGAAGGCCATCCGTGGCAGATCTTGTTGAGCGGCCCACTTGGTGTTACTGGAGACGCTCCTTGAGATAAACTGGACCAGAGCCGTATAGGGTTTTAAAGGTCAAAACCAACACCTTGAATTCGGCTCGGCAAGCAACTGGTAGCCAGTGCAAATCCTTCATCACTGGCGTGATGTGATCCCGCCAGCGGCTGCCTTTAACCAGGCGAGCCGCCGCGTTCTGTACCAGCTGCAGCTTCCGAACCATCTTCAAGGGTAACCCCACGTAGAGCGCATTACAGTAGTCTAGGCGAGAGGCGAGAAATATGTCAATCCTGCTTGGAAAAAAAGTACAGTTAGCCACTCCAATGTTCCTCTGGTTCACCAAGGTGAATCACCAAGGTGAACACTTCAGTACTCCTCAGTAGATATGTTTAGTCCCAAAGCAACAGCACAACAACAGTGAATGACAACTTATAAGTTGCAGCATGAAGGTCATAGGCCTGCAGCAACAATGCAACAAATACCCAAGATACAAGATGGATTTCCACACCCCCTCAAGCATACACATGTCAATTCAATTTACCTTATACAAAAAAATAAAAATCCATAATTATTATTCAGCTCCCCTGCAAAACAAGCTATTTTCCTCATTGCTCTCTCCTCCTTACGCTGGCTCAGCTTGTCTGAGCGTGGAAAGCTAAGCAGGGTCAAGCCTGGTTATTACTTGGATGGGAGACCCCTCCTCTAGTTTCCTGCATTGAGCAGGGGGTTGGACTCGATAGACTTGTAGGCCCCTTCCAACTCTATGATCTATGAAATCTATGAATGATGAGTCCAGCCCTACTGGGCTAAACCATTGAGTTTATGGGGGTTGCAACTTGCATCTACTCTGGCAGCAGCATTGTTTTAAACAGAGATGTGGTGAATTGAATCTGGGATCTTCTACATACAAAGCACATGATCTACCACTGAGCTACAGCTCCTCTCCAGTTATGAAGCCACATTACTCAACTCAGTTTCTGTGACCAAAGCAAAACAAAACAATATTCTAGCCCACCACCTACTACCTGGAGAATAGAATGGTTATGGTCCAATAGAAAAGCTGAAGATCTAATGATGTAATCCAGCCTTCCCCAGCCTGGTGCTTGACAGATGTTTTGAACGACATCTTCCAGCATTCCTGGCCATTGGCCATGCTGGCTGGGGCTCGTGGAAGTTGAAGTCCAAAACGTCTGGAGGGCACCAGTTTGGGGAAGGCTGATGTAATCTGTTTTAAAATCTTTACAAACAGAAAACATCTAAAATGCCATTTGTTGTGTATAAATGTTTAGCAGGATAACTAGCAGTTCTGCTCCAGGATATGGATGCTTGCTTCTTGTACGATACAAAATTATCCCAAATCTTTCCCCTTCTCTCCCCATCTCCCTCACAACAGTAGTTATTAAACATATTTAAGATCCTCATGAACTGTTTTGGCACATGCTTATTGATGCATTTTAAACCTTTTGTTAGGTATAGTCTTCAGTCATTTTAGTACACTGTGAGAAGTAATCTTCAAGTCTGCCAGCCCCATTTTGCATTACAAATCATTTGTAGTTTTATAACTGTCATTTCCAAGGACATCTGGAAAAGATGGATTTATGAAAGGTTACTGTGCATTCTAAGGAGGCCGAGAATTAGCATGACTTTGTAAAGGTTCTTGTAAATTGAGCAGCAGCCATAACTGGCAATAAGCTGTTTTCAGCTCTAGTGAAGTATCTTTATTTAAATATTAAGGGAGAGGTATGACCCTTGGCCTCAAAGATCACTGTGATACAGCAACAGCACAATCTATTAACTGTCAATGAAGTACCCTGGCCTCGGATCTCTCAAGATACCTATTTGTGGACACTGCTATAATAATCCTACCATTAGGCATCCCCAAGGCAAATAACCTTGGCTTTAACAGAGTCAGCTTAAAATTCCTTGGAGTAAAATTAAGCGAATATCTGGGTTTTGTCAGTTTAGGATGGACTGCCTGCATTAGAGCTGTTCTGTAAATTATAAGTGGCTGCCATTTTAATAGAAGTATTTCATACATGCCTACAGGTAAATATTAAATGCAGAGGGTGTTGAAAAGTAATCATAATACTTTCTGTTGCCTAATAAAAATATGTATAATTTGATTCGTTTCCTTTTGTAAACATTTTCTTTTCTTTTCTTGAAGGAAAACAGGGGGTCACTAAAATTAAACTTTGCAAAATGAATCAAGCAAGACAAGAATACAGGTTGGGACTGGGAGGGGGGGAACCCAATGATGCACAGGGCATTCAATAAAAGGAAGTTGTTTAAGCAGCATCCCAGTCATATGACGTGTTATTTTATCCACTAGTTAGTTCACTAACAATCAGACAGTATTAGAAATCCCAGTTTTGCTGCACTTTGACTCCGTTCTTTTAAATGCGTGTGTGTGAGAGTGAGTATGTATGTGTGAGTATATATATATATATATGAGAAATTCAGGTCTGCTTGATAGTTTGTCAATGGTTTTAGTTAGGGTCCATTCTGCAGCTTTTATTTTAGCATAATTTTGTTTCCAGTGTAAGTAATAAATAAGGTCATATTCCTACAAACAGAGCAAGCTAAAGGGGCATGCCCCCAACTTGCAAAACGTTTCCCTGCTCGCATGTTCCTGCACCCCGGAACCATCATACAAATTAACAGTGCAATCCTATATACGTCTACCCAAAAGTATGCATTCTTCTCCCATTGATTAAAGCATATTTATGCCCATTTTTCAAAAAAATACACATTTTTTCATACATATTTTTCAAATGTATGCATGCTGTTGAACACATTTTTTGGGGCTCCACGAATCACATTGCAAGCTGGGAAATGTATAGACTGCAGATAGTGTCTGAGGCCATGTTCAGTCCAGAGGGTGTGAGCTGGGTAAATCCTGATAAAAAATGAACTGAAATGAATTTTCTAAATGGACTCCCATTTAGTTCCATGGAGCTTGCCTCCAGGTAAGTGGATATAGGATTACAGCCTTAATAACTCAGATATCTGAAGAAATATGTTATTCCCTCCCCTCTTCCCAGTTTCACCTCCTTATTCATTTTTTTAAAAAAATTGAATATGTTAGCACTTTGAATTGTGCTTGGAAATGAACAGGTAACCAGTGAATATGTTTAAGCACAGGTGAGATTTGCTTCCACCTACTGGTTCCAGTCTAGCAGCATATTCTAAACTCGTTTTTGAAAAGCTTTCATCCAAGGTATCCAAGGTGACATACATATGAAATATGATAAAAATTAAACAATTTTAACAGCAAAAGCCAACAATATAACAAAATAGCAGCAACATTAGTAAACAGCATAAAACCTAAAATTCATTCAAACAGTGAAGCAGTAAAACTAGGAACCAGCAGTAATCATAACCAAAAGCCTCATTAAAATGCTTTAATGGTGCCTGAAGATCCTTGTTTCTCAAGTTCTTAAGGTGGTTTTCATGTACAAATGCACATCTGTACAGAACTACGCACATACACATCTAATCTAGCAAGGATCTCCATGAACACAGCCCATGGTAATGGATGCAGCACAGGTGGTTTGCAAGTTGCAACGCCATTTGATTTGTACAGATCACATATAGAAGGCTGTTCAGCACATGGAGGTCTGCTTCTGCTAACAGTGCATAGGGTGGCCACTGATGAACCACCCAAAGAGAGTAAATGCACCACCAAAAAAGGGGGACAAAAGAGGGCACAGATTTGCATAAATTTTGCATATACTAATTTGTATAGATGCAAATTTAGAAGTAATTATTAGAATTTAAATAGAAATACAGTGCATCTCATCATAGTGTGGAAGACTGTGACCTGTGTGCCTTGCTCGGTCACTGTGGATGGGCAACTTCGAGGCCCAGCTCTTCCTTCTGATGGTTCTTTATCTTTAAACCAGATTTGGACTGGACAGCCCTTCAAACATAGGACACCTTCAAAATAGAGGACAGTCCTCTGGCAGCCCTTCAAAGAGAGCAGGGCTCTCCAACCTTAGGTCCCCAGATGTTGCTGGCCTTCATCTCCCAGCATACCCAGCCAGCATGGCTAATGGCAAGGGATTCTGGGATCTGTAGTCCAGCAACATCTGGGGACCCAAGGTTGGAGAACCCTGAGAGAATTGTCCTCTGTAAAAGAGGAGACCTGGCCACCCTTAATGCACTGTTGCTGGATCAGCAAAACTGTTTGTGCAATGGCAAGGATAGTGTGTGGCATCTTATCTGATAGTCAACAAGCAAGGTCAACTCCCATTGAAGCCTTTGTGGGCAACGGGATCATGGATGTGCCATTGGGCATCTCAAAAATGAACTCCTAAAGAGAGTATTTTGCATTTCAAATATTGCACTTATTTTAGTGTTGCTTCTGAACCATACTCGGATATGTGATACATTTTGCCTTTCAGGACTGAAGGACAGGAAATAACTAGGATGTGAACTGGTGATATTTGGGTAGACACCTTGAGGTTTGGAAAGGCACAATAAAAACTGATGAACATTTTTTTAAAAAAAATATGTAAATAATTAAAGGCTAATAAGAGCTCAGCTAGTCTTGGAAATGCAATTTCTACAATTACATAATTCTTGGATTTATTACTCCTAGTTAATCCACTACCCAGAGGATGGGGAATATTATTTGGGGATTTAAAAAGATCACATGAAAGTCCCTTCTTAAATAATATTTTATGTGATTCTTTTACAGCACAATCTTATGCATGGTTTGTTGGAAGTAAGTTCCACCATGTTCAATTAGGCTCACTCCCAGGTGTGTATATATAGGATTGTAATCTTAGTAGGTAAACAGGCTAACTCTTATTCTATAACTAGTTAATAGGAAGCTATGAAGATAGCTATTTCTTCCTTTGAGTGACTGGTAAAGTCTGAAATATAGGATATCCATTCAAATGGAAGATGTGTTCATTTATTTGTTACATTTCTATCCCGCCTTTCTTCCAAGATGCCCAAGGAGGCATACATGATCCTCCTCCTCTCCATTGTATTCTCACAGCAACCCTGTGAGGTAGGTTAGGCAGAAGTCTAGTAAAACCTTTTATTGCAGTAATGCCAGTAATTAGCTATAAGCCTTTACAGTCCCAAAAAAGATCCACAGTTAACAGATTACAACATAGTTCCTTGACAAGAATCAGTTCATTAGCACCTCAACAAAAGACTCAGTCAGCCCTGCAATCAGCATACAGAATAAATCCCAATAAGTTCATAGTTATTATTTATTTATTATTATTTATTATTTTTTATTATTATTATTATTATTATTATTATTATTTATTTATTTATTTATCACCCATCTGGCCGGCAACCGGCCACCCTGGGCGATGTACACAGAATAAAAACAATAAAATACATTTAAAACAATATAAAAATTTTAAAATCTTAACCCACCCCATATTCCCGCCTGAACAACCAGGTTTTTAATGAGCGACGGAAGCTCAGCAGAGAGGGGGCATGGCGGAGGTCACTTGGGAGAGAGTTCCACAGTACGGGGGCTGCCACAGAAAAGGCCCTCTTCCTCATCCCCACCAGTCTAGCTGCTCTGGCTGAAGGGACAAGGAGAAGGCCATCCGTAGTTCCAGTGAAAGCAGGAAGATTTCCAGGTTACCATGTTGTTTCCAGCAAAGTCTACTGCCAGTAGCTCTGGTTTAAATACAGGGGAGTGACCGCTAAAGAACACTGTGAGACATTTGATTCTGGCAGGGAAATATGGCTCTCAGGTGGTTGCTGTGCCTTACCGGATGCCTCTGAGCTGCCCTCTTTAGGTGACAATGTACCAAAATAAACACTCCCAAAACTCCCTCTTCTGCAGAGATCCCCTCCTACTGCCCTGCTTCTATGGAAGCATCCCTGGTCAAAAAGCAGGGGCCTCCATCAAGGTTAGGTTTCCCAGCTGTCGAAGACAGGCTGTATGAGCCAGTGGGAGGGCTGGTAGAACTAGAGATGTGTGAAGAAGCTGATAGGATGGTGAAAATCTGACAGATTTTCACAGTTCAGCCACCTCGGACTCCAGTTCGCCAGCCCTGCACTGGTGCCGACTCGCTATGATGCAAGTCGAGCCAGCTTGTGGACTTCTGTCCCTAAGATGGGCTGCGATTTGTGCATTTAAAAAAAACACACTAAAGACATTTGCGTAAATGCTGCTATTTGTGCACTTTGCATAACTTTACGCAAATTGCATAAATCATGGTATTTTGCATGTTTTGCACAAATTGGCACCCGAAAAGCACATGGGTCTAGTGCAATTTGCACAAATTGGCCGATTTTATACAAATTGTGCTATATCCATGTGCTTTTTGGGTGCTGATTTGCGCAAAATGTGCAAAATGCTGCAATTTATACAATTTGTGTAAAGTTATGCAAATAGCGCCATTTGCACAAATTTCCTTACTGTTTAAAAAAAATGCGCAAACTGCAGCCCATCTTAGAGATAGGAGTGAAGTCCATGGGGGGAAAAACTGACTTGGGCCACTTCCGCGCATCAGATTGAAAGTGGGCAGGAAATCCATCAAGCTCAAATGAGCCAGAATTTCAGCACATAGCTAGTAGAACTGAGTCCTCAGGTGTCTGACTTCCCATGGCTGGGCATCACTCTACAGCTTCCCCATCTGACTCAGAATCTGTGTCACAGGCTCTAGCTCCCACAAGACTGTGGCAAAGTCTCACACAGTGACTACCCCAAAGTCACCCAGTGAGCTTCATGGCTGAGTGGGGACTAGAACCAGGATCTCCCCAGTCCCAATCGAACACTTTAACCACTACACCACCTTCATAGAACCATTTTAGGCTGGATCCCACATTGAAATTGGATTGGTTTCATTATGGACCCCCAGACCAATGACATCACTGGCAGCAGGGAACGTCACATTAATGGCCTCAAGCCACAGCAGCAAGGTCATCTTCCACACACTGGTGCACTGCAGTGATATCATTAATACTGGCAATCCCAGGCAGGGGCTGGCAATCTCAGTCCAATCCAAAGTCCCAATGCCAGTTGGGGACGGCAGGAGGGTGACCTTGCAGCAGCTGGTATCACTGCTTCTGCACTGCTAATGGTGACATGGAAACTGTGATGCCTTTCGTGGTCACCAGGAGAGGTTGACCAAGGGGGCTAAGCAGCAGTGCCAGCCAGGCTGCTGGGAGGAGGAGGAAGCTAAAGCCTTCTCCTCTCCCCGGTGACCCCAAAGCAGCTGGCATGCTCACTGAAGTTCATTGAAGCTCCACTGAAGTGACTGGAAGGGGGTGGAGGAGGCTTTGCCTTTCACCTTCTCTTCTCTCAGTGACCTCTGAATCAGCCTCCCCATCACCGTGATCCTGTGTGTGTGCGTGTCTGTATGTGTCTGTTTGTACGTGGGGTGGGGGCGTACATGCTGTTGTTAATAGCGGCTCCGTGTGAGGGTTTTTGTTGGGACTACAGAGCCCAGAAAAGGCGGCCTAATCTTCCCCTCCCCTCTTCCACTGTGGTCTCAATGAAAATCCCTCCCCTCTCAGGGTGGCTGTTAGCCTCAGAGGGCAAGTTCCTATAGGTCCCCTTGACAGCTTGCCTTTCAGGGCTAATACTTGCCACAGGGGTGTGTGTGTGTGTGTGTGTGTGTGTGTGTGTGTGTGTGATTTTCAATAGGACTTCAGTGGGAAAGGAAAGGGTCAACACCTCTTCCTGCTGTCTGTGGTCCCAGTGAAATGGACACTCCCCTCCGCCCTCCCCCCTGGCAGCTATTAATACTGGGCATGGGGGAGGGGGAACGACAGCCATCACTTCAAGGGACTCATTTAGGGGTATGTCTAGTTTGGCCCTAGGACTATACATACATTACAGTGGTGCACACTACAGGCAATGAGCCTTCAGGGGTGCGTGGATTCTGCCCTTGGGCTCTGCTTCCCATCTGTGCACAGTGAGAATGAGCTTGTGAAAAAGCCAACGAATGTGCAAACTGTATGAATATAACTCACATGATCAGGGAAACACTTTTGGCAGAGTCACTGTTGCACAAACAGAGCCAATGGGCATACATTTTGAACACATGTAGGCTCTTTCACATGTTATACAGAATACACGCATGGTGGAGGATGAAACCCATGGTCATGACCTCATTCCCCTGTACACACTTTGACAGCACACCCGTGTAACATGTGTACATCTTTCTGTCTCCACCTTTACAGCCAAACTACTGTACATGTTACGCTAAACATATAACATGTGGCTCAGGGTGATCTTTTTATTTACTCTAGTGTAAGCACCCATGACCCCCATTCAGATCAGGGACAGTGCACTTCGGAAGAGGAGGATTAAACCTTCCCTTCTATTTTTTCCTCAAATTCCAACAAAAGAAAAATCAAAGTTGTCCATTGGCATCAATGGATGTCATTAAAGTATTTGCTTAACCCCCTCATAGGGGGTGGGGGGATTTCAGGGGGGGAACTGTGGTGTGGGGGAAGGCTTAATCTTCCTCTCCTGGAGTGCAGTGGAGCTGATCCAAATCAGGCTCATGCGTGACTACACTAGAGCAAATAGAAAGATAAGCGACACGCTATGTGATTAGTGCAACGTGTAGTTTGGTTCTTAGAATGTTACATATGCCTCCACTGTATGGAAATCTTGGTCTAGATCAGGGCTTTCGAACCTTGGGTCCCCAAATGTTGCTGGCCTACAGCTCCCAGCATACCCAGCCAGTATGGCTAACGACAAGGGATTTTGGGAACTGTAGCCCAGCAACAGCTGGGGACCCAAGGTTGGAGAGCCCTGGTCTAGATTAATGATGATCATAAGTAAGCCATAGATAAGGACCTCAATAAGGGTCCCCTATTTAGTTGTGTTGAAATGTAAATATATAGAATATGTGACTACCGGTATGCTGTTCAGTATACAGTCTGCACATTGGCAAGTGTAATGTGGGCAATGACTTCTCTTGTGTCACAGTAGCCTCACTCAGAGGTCCAATTTCTTGAATTCCTATGGTCACAAAGCCTCTACCACCCCTGCCATTAAGAAATTCAGAAGAAGAAGTTTTCAGAGAAGGGCTTGTGAGGAAACTGACTCACAAACATAAACCCATCTCTAATTACTCAGCACAGTCCCTGGGCCACATGAACCAATAAGAGTGAAGGAGATGTTCAAAGCATCCCCACCCAGGTTCTGAAATGTGTGCACCCTGACTTGTATGGATAGGTGTAATGTGTGTTTAGAAAGAGTTCCAGTGAGCACTAAGAATAACATTGCTGGACATTCTGTATTTGAATTAATAATGTCAGTTGGGTAAAATATCCTCCTTAAATTTCAGACATAAATTAATAACTTTATATTATCTTAATAATGACACACCAGTGTCACATATGACCTCAATAAGAAGAATAGTCATTTTTAATGAAATCTGGAAGAAAAAGTTAGTTCTTGCACAATATGAGGAATGTCCCTCCCCATAAATCCATAATGTTCACTATGCAATTGTTTTTCGGCACTCTTTCTCTCCCTAACCTAGCCTCTTATTCAATTATAATGCTCAAATGAGTCACATGCAATATCTCCAGTCCACTTTTCCTTGCTCATGCAACTTTTTAACGAAATGTTAGCATTTGCAGACACCAGATGTTTTGACATAAGGAGAAGCAATATGCAAATTTTAATCCATGCTAGGAACAATAGCCTGCAGGCACCTTTTTCTTATTACATGAATCATATACTTAACCACAATGTGGTGGATTATATCAGAATCATCGCCATCCTGAGCATTCTACACTTGTCTTGTAGTTGCCAATTAATGAAACTGATATATATTTAAGTTGATGGGTATCCATGATTTAACCAATACCAGTTGGCATACTGCACTACTGGAGCATCCTTGATTAGATTTGTGGACTTGACACTGATTAGTGTCAAAACTTCACAGGTTTGCCTCTAATCGACATTGTCTGTCAATAAAAATGATGCTGACATCAAATTTGATTGGAAGCCTTTTACTAATGTCATTGTCTGTAATCAAATAAGCGGCAGACAATGCTTTCTCAATTTGTATATTGTGAATCAAATTCCTCATGCTGTTTAATATTTAAGGACCCAATTCTGTTCTCTGCTGATCATTCTTTGGCTTCAAACACCCTGAAAACGTTGCAGATTCAGACCCCAAGTGTTACCATGTGCAAAAGTCAAATTTCCTTTGCTAGTTCATCAAATTCTAAAGTACCTGCAAGAGTCCTAATTAGCTTCCACTGTTGCCAACACAATAATGAAAAGAGTTATAATAATTGCAAAGCAAATAAATCTGATGAATAACTGTCTTTTTAAAAAGCAATTTTAAAGTATGCATAAAGATTACAAAGCTATTGCTAAATTGTATTTCTATTTGATCACTGCATACCCTTCCATCATATGCATAAGCTAGCAAATATATTCTTTAAAAAGGCAGCACTTAGTACTGGGAATTTTAAATGCTAATGCTCAATTCTTACTTAAATTCATTAAACATGGGTATCTTCTCAGTGCCAAAAATGTTGTCTAATTATCAAACTTCTAAAATGTTTTACATCCTAAAGTACAATATTCTGTGTATCCTGGATTGTCTGGGGAACATCTAGTACATTAAAAAGGTTTTGTAGAGCTTCTTCGTGAATTAACTGATATAATCTTGCCTGCTAGCGATTTTGCAACATTTTGAAAACGTTTTCATAAATCAAAGCCTTAGCACAGGAATAAACAGAAAGGAGGAGATTGTATTAAATATATAATGGGAGAGTGCTGGATCATGGTGTCTTATAATGGATTCAATGGGTAGCTGTTGTTCATCTCTGCCAGTGCCAGGTATCCTCTCAGATGTGCTTATTATATTGTGGTGCTATTATATTGTCTTGCTGAATGTGATGCTTAGTGTCAGTCAGAACAAAACAACTTCATGCAGGTCATATACAGACCTAATTGTACACCTAAAGTAAACATAAATGCCAGCCCATATGAAAAGTATTTTAATAAAGATTGCATAAAGGTATGTAATAAAGCATATTCTGTTGCATACAGTTACTTAGAAAACAAGTGATTTTATTAACAGTGAAAAATAGCAGTTACTATACAAATGACTATACAGCCTCATAGTAGCAATGTAAATGTCTTAACTGATCTAAAGGACTTAACATAATTTTAAATTACAATGATTTTACATTCTCCATTTTATATACAACCTTATAACAGTCAAATGTATTATAATAACAGTGTTCTTATTAAGATTAAGTGACTGAATTATTCTCAGTCCTTTATACTATAAAGCAACAGTATTCTTCTTTTTTTTAATGTTTTCACATATTTTAGCATTTCATATCTCCACTGTAGGCCTTAAAATACTTTAGGGTTTGGTCTTTTTTTCTTTTCTTTTTTTGGTCCAATGAGTATCAATATCCATTTCATAAATTAAACAAGACAGCAATAGTTGAATTCCTCTTCTTTTTCCATAATGACGAGTTTACTGGTTCATGTATACTGGAGGAAAAAGATGAGTCTTGAATATCTGTTATTAGAAAAGAGGGAGGGAAATATCCAGCCTCCTGCTCCAATGAATATTCTAGTGGTAAGTTCCTAGGGCCTCCACCAGATGAAGAGTACATACCTATTACTAAGACTTGATTAAAGCTGTACTGGAAGCCTTTTGGACACATTTCCTATAAACTACACTTGTAGCATATACTCAAATATTAATCCGGTCTATCTTCCTTTCCCATTCATGGAAATGTTGCATGAACTAAGACGGAAAGCTCCATCTCCTTTCTATAAAGAGCTCAATATGAGATCTCCCAAGGCTCGATCTTGCTAGGTGCTGAGTGTCAGTGAAATAACAAAGGCACAAGTCCCGAAGCCAAAGGCACTATGCAGATACTTGACACAATTTGCACAGCAATTATTTTTGAGATTAGCGCACAACATGAGTATAACCAAACATACTAGGGATTTCAACCTGTGCTGAGTTGCTGCCCATCCAAGTGGTTAGTGTATAATCCAACAGTCAGTGGATTAGCCTGTTAGTGTTTCATAATGGCGAGTTTAATGCAAACGAACATTTAAAATATTAATGAGCGTGTACTTTTTCTTTTTCGGAGAAGCGAGGCATTTCAGGACCTTCTAAAAACAAGACAATTCAAAGGACAGTCCAAGCACTTGCACAGAAACTGAATGAGAAAATCGTGTTGCCTATTCATATTTAATTCCCTTATCTCCATTAAAGGCTTGTCCACTGGTGACTTAAAAATAAGGTGATAGAGGTTTCTGTGAAAGGCCAATTTGAAACTGTCTACTAGATCTCTCTCTCTCTCTCTTTCTACTTCTGAAACGTCACTTAACTTTTCTTAGAGCAAAGTTGGTCAGGGTGAATGCCAGCTTATTTCCTGATTATAGTACTTCAAGGGCCCTCACTACTTTCCAGGATCCCACTAGTTATGAAAATGATGTGAGTCATCCATGCCCTCTTACTGCTAAACCTCTCTTACTTCATCAGTCTATATGTTTTGCGAAAGTCCACTGCAAGTGTATTACCACCATAAAGCATATAGTTACCCCAATAATCCACTGTGATTCCAAGGTCAACTGACTTCACCTTTTGTTGGATAGTAAATCCAGATTAATAAAGTACTGTATCAAGAAGAAGCTCTTTTTCTATACAATGGAATTATACAGTCCTCCCCACACCCAGGATGCTTCTTTAGCGTAGGTACGGCATGAAATGTTAGCAAAGGTAACGAGACGGTGTACCCAGTGGAGGAGCTAGGTCATTTTAGACACTGGACATAATGATCTTATGAGGGGGCCCTTTAGACCGCCACGTGTATAACTTCAGTTGTGAAATGCACAACTAACATTACTCTTCTCCCCCCGCAACCGCCATTCCATGCTTGACAACTAACATTCCCTTCCCGAAAGGTTCACCAATCCCGATTTAAAAATAATAACACTCGCCTCAGAGCATGTGCAGTTTTGCATTTTAAACCCACCATCACGACTACAGGAATAAAATGAAGTTTACTTCTGCTGCCCTCTTCACCTGCTGCTCTCTGGATGGTCATGGGGGGGGGGGGGCTCTGGACTTTGTAATGTTTCTGGGTCCAAAACAGGCTAGAGGAATGAGTAATAGCTTAAAATATAACTTCATTTTAAGGAGCGTCTAAGAATCTTTTGTACAACAACATACAGGCCTGAGGAACCGTCCAGGTCATGTGACTTTAGAGCAAGTCCTCAAATTACCAACTCCTTAATACTAAAGGAGTGTCACTGAAGTATAAACTCTGTCATTACAGACTTTGGCCCCAAAGATCCGGGCCCAGCTGTTGGGGTTGGAGTGAAAAGTGGTTTGTGTGTTAGTAAGTTAAATGAAGTTTTGGTTGTTTGTATATAGTAGCAGAGTATTTTTTTTTATGTAGTAGTTAGTTTTAGGTTTTTTAGTAGCATTTTATTTGAGTAAAACAAATTCACACAAACCACTTTTCCACTCCAACCCCAACACTAGCTGCACCACTGCGTGTACCATTCACAATATTTAGAGAGTTGTACAGCACGGCAAAGTTCACAAGCTACATTTCTTATATTTTATTTAGCTGTAATTATTATTGCTGGAAAGGAAGGAGAGTAATCATACTCTCATGATTACTGTTTCCAGTCAGAAGGATAAGGGGTTCTGCGCTAAATCTTCTGGTTTTTTAACCATTTAAATGTGTATAATATGTAACAATTCCTGCAACTGCAGGAATTCTGCATCTCTCTATCACTCACTCACTCACTCTTCCTTCTGGTCTATTTGACCTCCATAATTATGTCTAATTCTTTCTTTCATACATTCATAACACTAAATATGACATCACTGTTTACAATTCCCCTCCCCACCCCAGTGTATATATACAATGAAGTGGACCATAGTCCACAAAAGCTTATGTCAGAATGAATTTGCTAGTCTTTAAGATGCCACAAGATTATCTGTTGTTTTTACTAAACTACTGAAATTTCAGTGTAACAGATTATCAATGAACTGCAAAGCAATGTTTTTAGCATTGCAGTTTCACTTCAAAGAACATTCACAATAAAGTCCATAAAATTCCTCTTGTTCTAAGGAACAAACAACATACTTTCCAGCCACATGTCTGTAATACAACCTTTCCAATTAGATAATATTTGTATTCCTCAGTGTTAATATGTCTTTTTAAAAATCATTAAGTATTAGGTTGAGCCAACAATGAACTTGTGTTCACATTGGGCAGAGGATTATCTCTCTTCTCTTTTCTCTTCTCTTCATCACCACTGCTGGTTTTTGTGGCAGTGGTCCTATCAGGCTGGTGGTCTGGGAGGCCACCAGTCTTACTCCCACAATGCTCCTGCAACAATACTACATCTTCACATAGACTTGGTTTAAAGGGAACTGTAGTTCAAAAAAGTCCATTAAAAATACAACTCACTTCAGAACAATGGTATAGTGTTGTTCCAGGGCAAGGGAAGGAAATGGCAGCCTCCTAGTGATCACGGTAAGTTTCATCCCCCATCACAAAAAGTTGAAAAGCCCTCTCCCCACCTCATTCACAGCCTGCAAAGTTGGATACCTTTTCTGGCTCAGCCCCAATAAGTAAAAGATCTGAACGTTCTCATTTGCTCTGGAAAAACTAGTGAATGGTAGGAGTATTCGACACACCCCTAGGATGTATTTTAACATGGTGTTGGGAACTCCAGTGCTTGAACTAGATGCCTCTGGGTCTGAAGCCTAGTTTAGAGAGCAGTGGTGGGGTCCGTGCATAATCTGGTGTGCACATCAGCCCCTACAACTGACAGGCAACTTGAAGCTTTTGGATTAGTCAATCCTGGTATAAATAGTAGGAGCCTGGAGTTCAGCGTTTGCCTGGTCAACAGAACAGTACATTCTGCTTGCTGTACTTGAGGCTCCAGATTTTCTCCATCTCAGTGCTTCAGGTGCCCTGAAATGGAAAACATACCCTCCAGGTCTAGATTCATGTATGGCTGGCTGCCCTGGGCCACAACATAGCACTGAAAGCACTCCAGTCTTGTGTTTGTAAACTGGAATCCATTTAGTGCTATGCTGTGGCCCAGGGCAGCCAGCCATACATGAATATAGACCTGGAGGGTATGTTTTCCATTGTTTGGAAAACAATGGAACACTGGTGTAAAATTTAAAGGAAAAGTATCTACAGCATTCCTAGTAAAGAAGAATCAATGTAAAAAATCAGCTGTGAAGTTTGGGTATGATCACTACTTCCAAGCACAAGCATATTTTTCATTCTATTCCCATTTTTCTGTGATGTTCACACCCATCTAAACCACAAATTCCAAAACAGGTTCGGTTGACAACCAATAGTGACTTTTTTTTTTAGTTGAACTCAGCAGCAACATAAATACAGCACCATTGACGTAAAAGCAACAACAACACAACACATAACTAGGGAGTCTTTTCCATGTTATACATCATCTCCATCGTCTGAACTAAAGCTGCTTCTCCGGCTGCTTCCTTTGGACACAGCAGGAGATACAGAAGATAAAAGTGGATCTGTTCCAAATGGTGATATTGTATCATCCAGTAATATTTCTTCCAATCTTTGTTCCTTTAAAGCAGCACTAAAAGACAAATCTGTAAAGTGGGAGAGTGGATCAGAAAAGGCTGCAGATGCGTCGCCAAGGTCAGAGTGTTGTTCCTGGACCACTGCAAGATGTTGAGAATAGTCTACTGAATTCTCTTCTGGATATGCCGGTTGTTTCATGACATGGGACGCTAAGTCTACAGTGCCAATTGAAGACATGATTGGCAGGCCATGGGCTCGTGCTTGTATTTCTAGTTCCTGTGGTTTGAGACAAGAATATTTAGAAAATCACTCTAAAAGATGATATTTTCTTCCTGAATCCTATACAGGCCTATTTAGGGATGCTTGAGAATTTCACTCTGTCGCTTTTTTAAAGAAATAGATTTACCCAATCTGTACCTCCTTGAACCAAACGTGGACCCAACCACAATTTGCAGTCAGAAATCCATACATTTCTAAAATGTGCACAAATACACTTTAATCTATGGGTGCATGCATACAAAAATGTGTACATTTGAAGAATGTGCACAACAGTATGAACTTCTCTGTGATAAAAAAAAAAAAACAAAATTAAAAGCATGCTTGCATAACTGGGATGGAAGTGACTTGACTATGAAACAACAAGAACATCAATGAGATCAAGCTTAAAAGATCTGCCCATCCCAAACTATGAAAAACTGAAACCTAAATCTGATAGAATTTTGAAATCTATTTTGACAGTATGCTTAAAACTGATGCTACTGACACATATTTTTGCTATTTTTAAAAGCAACATACTGGCTGCATTCAGACATAATAATAAACTATGGTTTATCATTATGTGAATGAGACTGAGCATGCTTTGGTGCATGCACTTTCCCCCCTCCTCTCTCCTTGTCTGGCACAGCTGCAAGGAAGAGACTGGAAGCTTTTCCTTTTCTTTTTAATTAACCACAGTTCAGTGTTATGACCGAACCTGGACAAACTGTAGTTAGTCTTATCTATGGCTTACTGAAACAAGACAACTTCAGAGCTTTGTTTATGAAGCTGGCTTGTTTCAATAAACCATAGTTAGCTGAGCTACAGTTTACAGTTTGGACATAATGGTAAACTGTCACTGTGATGGTAAACTTAATTGAAAATGGAAGCAAATGCTTCTGATCTTCTCTTTGCAGCCACACCAAAGGAGGAAAGTGGGGAGTGCACAGTCCAAGGTTCATTCGCATACTGATATACAGTTTTGACTGTTTGGATGCAGTCAAAATGGACATTTTTCCAAGTGTAAAACGGTATATTGGAGTCTTGAGCACTTAAAGACAGTTTTCAACAGACCAAGTTGTTGTTGTATGGGTACTTACAATGGGCATATGTTTACACTGTTGGATGATCTACCCAAAGTTAAGCACTCTTAAATCCTATTATTTCAATGAGAGATTTACACTACAAACCTATATACATTTACCCAGGAATAAGTCCTATTGAACTCAACGTGGGACTTACTTCTGCATAGACATGTAAGCTTGTACTGTTAAGCACCTAATTACAGTCCAGTCCTATACATGTATACACAGAACAGAAGCAAGTCCACTCCAAAGGACTTAACTTTGGATGGATTGTGCCTTGCATTAAGTACTTAAAAGTGATGAGAAAATTCTGCCAGTGTTTTTTCTACTCACTAATTATCTACCAAAATTCAGGAATGCTATCTAGAAGCAGACCAGATACCTTACCCAATTAAATATGTTGTAAATCATGTGCTCGCTGCTATAGAAAGCCACAGAAAGATGATGTGTGACTTAATTTAATGTGGCACAATGTACCCCAAGGTAATACAATGTCATGGACATTTTTCAATGCGTAAAGCAGTATATTGGACTCTTGCTCAAATACTATTTTCAACAAACAAATGAAATCCCTTTTTTCCCTCCCACTGTGGGTTGAATATAGGAACAACATACACATGAAGGCAGTATGTCATCAGATCATTTTCTTTCTAATATGCATTGTGATATAATGTGTTGCTGGCAACAGACTGCCCTGCAATATTAGAGCCCTGAGACTGTAATCCCTATGCATTTTGTAACCTTGTTCTCTTACTGCATAAAGAATTTAGGATGAGGGCAAAGATGTTGCTAGATACAATTTGGAGAAGCAGTGGAAAAAGAAAAAAAGGGGGGGGGGAGCTTGACCCTGAATGGGTACATTCCTATACAAACCTGAATTCGAAGCAAAAGTCGCCTGTTAGCCTGCTCTAATTTCTTCTGTCTATGTTCTAATTCTCTGGCTCTTTGTTGTTCTTTTTGTAACCACTTGATATACTCCACTGATGCTTTTAAAATAGTTCCTTTGTTCCAGCGCATATCACTGCAGAAAGTAGAGATAACCTTTTCACAATTGTGCATGTCAGCAAAATTCATAAGAATGTACAAAATCTTTTACATTAATATGAAATAATGATTTACATGACCATTATTCACTCTTAGATATTATTGCTTCTGAATGGAAATTTTAATAGAATAGTTAAGAAGCCCTTATATAGTAAAATTAATCCCAGAATGAAAATAAGTGTCAAAAGAAAGTAATAAAATGACTTTTTTTGTGGGAGAGCTAAATGCAATATCATGATTCTACCATTACAGTTTTTATATTTTTAGTGAAAATTGCTTTTATTATTAACTCTAAGATTAAAATCTATGTGCAGTATTTTTGCATTAATGAACTAGGAAACATACATTACTGAGAATTTAAGCCCAAATTTTTGAAGATCATTTCAAATGAGGATGCTTTTATGCTTATTTGAGCAGAATCTCTCACCTAGATTTGATTGTCACTGAGGACGATATACAGAAAACATAGTTTAGCAACTATTCCATGTCATATTACAAAACCTGTGGGATAATGCAAACTAAAACAAATTTCTCCACAATATACAATATGCATACTGTTGCCTTGTATGCATTGCACATTCATACTGAAGCAGTTCCTAAGAGCTTCTTCATTGGGATGTACCAACAGTTGCACCACATCAGAGTTACAAAACTACATCAAATAGTGTTTTGTCACAGAGAGATGCACTGTTGCAAGCAAGGCTGAATGCATGAATCTGTATATAGGGCCAGCCCTACCATTAGGCAGAGTGATACAATCACCTCTGGCAGCAGATGCTATGAAGCAGCAGCAAGGTGTAGGAAGGCAGAGTTGTGAATGCCATGCAGCCTACCCCATGTCCCTGCTAGGCTGGTCTGCTGCCCTCAAGTGCAATGGAGGATGCTCTCCTCTCACCACTGTTGAAGTAAAATTCAACGGGCAGCCCAGTTCCCTTTTGTATACGGAATGGGAGGAGCCACCTCAGGCTAGGGATGTGTGAGGAATCTGGTAGGGGGTGAAAATCCAATGGATTTTCATGATTCGGTCCCTCGGATTCCAGTTCCCCAACGCTGCACTGCCACCGACTCACTATGATACGAGTCGAGCCAGCTAGTGATGTAACCGATCGCCTCGCGCGAGCGTAGCGGGCCGAAATTGGGCCAGCTAACACTCACGCGAGGCTCGCGCAGACCCACCTTTTTCTGGCGGCGGTTCGCCACGGAGAGGCAAGTCACCCACGCCGCCCATGCTGGGACCCTGCTCCGGTGCGCTGGACCCCCGCGCTATGTTTTTGGCGGGGGAAACCAGGGCAACAGGGCTTAAACAGGGCTTAAACAGCCCTGTTACCCTGGTTTCCCCCATCAAAAACATAGCGCAGGGGATCCAGCGCTCCGGAGCAGGGTCCCGTCGCGCCTGTCGCCAGCACCTCGAGCGGCGCAGAGAACACTCCACGCCGCTCGGAAGAATGAGGCGGGGGCAGCCGCTGCGGAGAATCGAGGCGCTGGAAAGGCGTGCCCCCCCGACTAGAGCCAGCTTGCACCACTAGAGCCAGCTTGCAGACTAGTGATGTAAACCGAGCGGAGCCTTACCTGCTCGGGGGTGTGTGCTCCGGAGCACCCCCCGCCTGCTCTCGCCACTTGCAGCACCAGGGAACTGGAAGTTATGTGACGGGTTCCCCGTCGCATCACTTCTGGTTCCCTGGCACTGCATTTTTAGTGTAAAAACCAGGGCCCAGGGCAACCCAGCTTAAAACAGTCGCGAGTAGCAAATCGTGGCTGTTTCAAGGTGGGTTGCCCTGGTTTTTTGGCTAAAAATGCAGCACCAGGGGAACCTGAAGCTCCTTTCCCTGGCGCATCTTGGATCGAACGGCAGCCAGGTAAGTCGTGAGAGTCTCGGGGGGGGGGGGGCAAGCAGGCCGCTTTCGGCTCGCTTTCAGCCCCCCCAAGACTCTCAGATCTATCCCCATGTAGGGATGTGCTGACGCTGGGAAGTCAAGCTCATTTGAGCTTGACAGACTTCCTGCCCACTTCTGATCCAATGATCGGAAGCGGGTCAAGCCTGTGGTTTTTCCATGGACTTCCATCTCTAAGACGGGCCACAGTTTGCACATTTTAAAAAAAATGCTAAGGAAATTTGTACAAATTGCATAAAGGTATGCAAATTGCATAACTGTATGCAATTTGCATAAATCAGGGTATTTTGCATGTTTTGTGCAAATAAACACCCAAAAAGCACGTGGATCTAGTGCGATTTGCATACATTTCCTTAACGTTTAAAGAAGTGTGCAAACTACGGACCGTCTTAGAGATGGAAGTCTTCAGGCAGCAAAATGTTTTGGTCCAGCACTGGGTGCATATTCAAAGTGGTGGCATAATGAAAAGCAGCAGCTAGATAACGTTAAAAGGGCACCAGGAAAACATCAAAAGACACTGGAAAGTATCAAGGTAAATATCATGTATTTGTCTTGACTCCGTCCCTTCCCACAGGGGGCCACAGAAGCTTGGTTCAAACATGCCAACCTATACACTTTCACAACTATGCAGATCTTTAGGATCAAGATACCAATACAACTGGGATTGAGTAAACTGTAAACATGTCTACTACAAGGAAACTGGCAAAACAATGTAGAAAATAGCATGCTGGTTGCTGAAGACATCTGAATCTCCAAGTGGGTTTAAACAATAGTTCTGGAGATTTGAATCTGAGACAAAATTAGCTCAGTTGGGTCCTGTTCCGATCCTATATTAGGCCGTGATCTAATACAGTCATGCCTTGGATTGAGAGCATAATTCGTTCCGGAAAGGTGCTTGTAATCCAAAACACTCTTATATCAAAATGAAATCCCCCCCAAAAAAATTGTACAGAGATTTTTAATTTAAGCCGTACTACAGTACTTGTATTGCAAGACGTCACTTGTATATCAAGTCAAAAAAAATTAAATAAATATTTAAAAATTTGCTTGTCTTGCAAAACGCTCTCAAACCAAGTTACTTGCAATCCAAGGTATTACTGTATTGACCTGGTTCAACTGGATTTTGATTCCCTCCAGCACCACCACCACTGAGTCCAAGGGCTCCAAATTGGGGCCATACTTAGTTCAGCAAGATCTGGATTGCAATCAAGAGGAGACCAGTATATTTTATATGCAATGTTGCAATATTATTCAGGCTATCTAAAACAATCAGACAAAATCTTCTTCAAAATTTAGGGATGTTTCTTTTATTATACGAACAGATAGATACTAATTCCTGAGGCAATATCAGCTGTACCGCTAATGGTACGCCGATTAACTCATCTTAGGCTGATACAGTAGAAAAAGTTGAGTTGCGGGGGTGAGGAGGGAGGGATTCTTTAGAAGGGTCTATGATTGTATTACGTTTCTCACTGCTGAGTTCATTCGAAATGGCTTGTTATGCCAAGCTTGTACTTATGTTAGTCTCACACAGCTTTATATTGTTATAGAAATCCATAATTTAATCAAACATTTCTTAGCTCTTGGAGGGTGGGAAAAGGGTTTAAGTGTCAACAGATATTTCATCCAAAGTATCATGCAGGGTTGTACAGATGAGTAAATGAAAGGCATAAATGTTTGTGTATGCAGCAGCATCACAACCATAATGCTGCATACCATTTAGGCTCAGTTGAGTTAGCATTCGAAATCCACAGATGAAAGCACAGGCAGTAAATAATAAACGGAGCAGATAACGCTAATGCTGCTTTAGGCTTTCAAATCACACTATTTACAGGCAGCAGCGTTTTGCCAACCCCCTTGTAGGAGACAGAAACATATTGTTCGTTCATTCAGTCCCAGCTGTCAGTCTCAATCCTAAAGATTTGCACCATTGTGAAAGTGCACAGGATGGGATTCACACACACACACACACACACACCTTCTGTGGCATCCTTTGCAAGGTGATGGGGCAACAGCTTGTCAGTTGCACTTCCATTTAAAAAGCTTATAATTTCAGATCTGTTTCAAAGTCGAATTCAAGGTGTTGGTTCTGACCTTTAAAACCCTACACGGCTCCGGCCCAGCTTATCTCAAGGAGCGCCTCCAGCAACAACAAGTAGGCCGCTCAACAAGGTCTGCCACGGACGGCCTTCTCCTTATCCCATCAGCCAGAGCAGCCAGGCTGGTGGGGACTAGGAAGAGGGCCTTCTCTGTGGCGGCCCCCACATTATGGAACTCCCTCCCCTAGTGACCTTCGCCATGCCCCCTCCGTGATGAGCTTCCGCCGTGCATTAAAAACATGGCTGTTCAGGCGGGAATATGGGGTGGGTTAGGTTTTTAATGAGAATTTTTTAATATTGTTTTAATTATTATATTTTATTGTGTTTTATTGTATTTTAATTGTACATCGCCCAGGGTGGCCGGGTGACCGGCCAGATGGGCGATTGATAAATGTAATAAATAAATAAATAAATAAATAAATAAAAGTGTCATACTGAAATAGCTGGGTACTTGCTGCCTGAAATTACTTTAAAATGGTGTACAGATAAGCTGTTCCCAGTCATGGGAACATAGGAAGCTGTCTCATTCCGAGTCAGACCATTGGTCCACCTAGCCCAGAATTATCAACACTAATTGGCAGCGGCTCTCCTGGGTTTCAGGCAGGAGTTTTTCCTAGCCCTACCTGGAGATGCCGGGGATCGAACCTGGGACCTTCTGCATGCAAAGCACATGCTCTGTCACCGAGCTACAGCCCTCCTGTCCTGACTTCGGCTCACCACTTCACCCCACGCAGCTTCCCCAGTGTATCCCATTACAGCTTTTCACGCTGTCACTATGTTGCATCTGGAAATGGAAGTTTGCCAACACCAATACGCTGGTTCACTCTCAAGCTGCTCTAGGATACTGCTTTACGACTGTGTAGCATGAAAGTGTAGCTTGTGACTTTTGCACTGGAACTACAAAAACATCGTTTTTTCTATCTGCCAACTTTATTTTTTTTATTTATTTTTTTGCTGATATAGCAATGCCAAGGATCTGCCGCAACAAAGATTTTCAGTAGCACCTCATGCATGCTCCAGAAATAAAAGGAGGTCACCGTTCTGTTAAAACAGGGGTGTAGAACCTCAGGCCCAGTGGCCAAATCTGGCCATACAGGTTCCCCAGGTAGCCACACCCTTTTCCCTGGCCCCACCCCCTTTCCCCTGACCACAAATCCTTTGGTGGCTTCCTGCCTTTTGTGCAGACTTCCCCCTTTCTAAAATGCCTCTCCTAAGGCTTAGCTAATGGCAGTAAGAGCTTTATTTTATTTATTTATTTATTTATTTATTTATTATCTTTATACCCCGCCTTTTTTCCTGCAAGGAACTCAAGGCGGCTTACATAATCCTCCTCCTCTCCATTTTATCCTCACAACAACCCTGTGAGGTAGGTTAGGCTGAGAGTCAGTGACTGGCCCAAAGTCACCCAGTGAGTTTCATGGCCGAGCGGGGACTAGAACCCGGATCTCCCAAGTCCCAGTCCAACACTCTCACCACTGCGCCACACTGGATTTAAGCTAAACTATGCTGGTATTCTTGGTCCCAGCCCTTTTACCTCCAACCTCGCCCACCACTGGAATGCAGCTGCCCCTGAGGGCTTCTCCAAAATGGAATTTGGCCCTCAGGCGGAAAGAGATTCGACACCCCTGCGCTAAGAAACGGTTTTATTAGAAAATGCGTAATAACTGGGGGAGGGGGAGGGTTGGCACTGGGATGTCAAATTATTTACCCTTGACACTGAGCTGGTTCAGACAGCATGATAAAGCATGGTTCATCATGATGGGAACAAGCCGCAGCCAGCCTTGGGCTCACATACTCCTCTCACTCTCTCTCTCTCTCTCTCTCTCTTGGGCTCACATACTCCTCTCACTCTCTCTCTCTCTCTCTCTCTCTCTCTCTCTGAACCTAACAAATGGTGGTTCATCTTAATGATGGTATGTTTGAAACAAGCCAGCTTCATGACATTGGTTATAACAAATTTAAGATTTCTGAGATAAAAGGAGAGGAGAAAAGGCATCCTGAAATGATAAAGATGTCCTTTCATTTCAAAGGAGCACTGCAGTGTTTTCATAAATATCTCACTGCAGCCAAACAGCAGATCTAATGGGGAGGGAGAGGTGATTTACAGTGAAGCCCTACACATGTCTACTCAGAAGTAAGTCACATTGAGTTCAATAGGACTTAGGTAAGTGTAATGCAGAATTAAGAATAGAAAAATGGCCAGCAGATAAGAGGTTAAGTAGCCCCTCGACACTTGCCCACTCAAAGTAATCTCCTTCAGTGTTGAGACTTCATTAAACACATCTTTGTGTAACAACATCCCAGTTCTTCTGTATATATGAGATATGCCAAGTTCATCTTTAATAAAGATCAGAAGAAGAATGAAGTAGCACCTTGTGGAATAATGAATAGTTCAATTTAGGTTTTCTACATGGGCTTTTGCAGGAAAAACCTACTTTATCAGATGGATTAATGGAGAGAAGCAAGGCTGGATAGTACTCAGATAACACAGAATCTTACCACAGGAAAATAGAGAGCCAGCAGAGGCCTCAGTCAGAATCCTGACATTATTATCAAGCAGACAGGCAAAAGTGGGACTATTGTTATACAAAGTAAGTCTGACTATTAAAGAAGCATAAATACCGCTACATAACAACAAATTCTATAACCCATTAACAGTTGATCCCACCGAAGAATATTAAAATAATAATATATTTTTTAAAACCTGCCTGCTATCACCATTATGAGCTTTTCTAGATGACTCTTTTTAATCCACTACTTCTGCTTCTGGATTCTTTTCAAGATTAAGATCAGATCTCTACACAAAGTTTCCCCCCCTTTTCCTGTCTTTCTGTACTTTCTACTACATAACCTCTAGGTGGCGCTGTGGTATGGTGGAACAAAGCGGAATAACGCAACTACACTGTTGGAGAATCGTGCTTCATTTTGTGATTCCAAAGGAGACTGCCTTTTCCTCACCTCAAAAAACCCCATGAAAATGGTTGGAAAACACAGGAGGGAAATTGGAAGATGATGAAGCCATCTAAAGCACCCGTAAAACCGTGAGTGAGGAATGGCAAGCACACAATAAAAGCCTTGTCTAGAAAAGCGCTTTGAGCACAATCCCTAAAGAACCTGTGCTGGTAACTTTTATCTGCTTCTAAGGAACCATAAGCATGGAAATCAGGG
Source organism: Shinisaurus crocodilurus (assembly GCA_021292165.1). Classification (NCBI taxonomy): domain Eukaryota; kingdom Metazoa; phylum Chordata; class Lepidosauria; order Squamata; family Shinisauridae; genus Shinisaurus; species Shinisaurus crocodilurus. Next base: position 218,352,228 of record CM037879.1, on the reverse strand, counting down.
AAATCTGATTATTTTAGATATCAGTATCATAGCGGAGGGTATATGGCAATGTTGACACTATCCTCAGACCATTTGTCACAAAAGCTCGTCATTACATTATGTTACTTGTTCTTATAAACGGAGTGGCCAGGACACCTACATCTCTCTGGCCAAGGAGATACTGACCCAAATGGCATTATCATGGCACGCCCTCCACCGCTCAGTATTTAGAATATCTTATCATGTGGACTAGCAGATTATAAATAGATTACCAGTAGAGCAGGGATCTGGATTCACCAAATATCAGACAAACACAAACCCACAGACAATAGGCTCTAGACCAGGGGTGGGGAACTTCAGGCCCAGGGGCCAAATCTGGCTCTCCTGGTTTCCCAATCTGGCCCTTGGGGATTCCCCAGAAGGCCATGCCCCCTTCCTGTGGCCCAATCCATTTTCCCAACCACCAGTCATTTGGTAGTTTCCCGGCTTTTGTGCAGTTTTCCCCCAACCTAAAATGTTGAAATGCTTCTCCTACAGCTTCATTGTTAGCAGTAAGAGCTTTAAGCTATAATATGCTGGTACTTTTTGCATTTTTGCCACACCCGTTTTTCCTTTGGCTCCACCCCTTTTCCTTCGGCCCCACCCACCACTGGAATATGGCCCCCGAGAGCTTCTCTGAAATTGAATTCGGCCCTTGGGCTGAAAGAGGTTCCCCACCCCTGCTCTAGATGCCTGCCAGGAGAAAAATGATATTAAACCAAACCGTCCAAGTTAACCCTGACATCTCGCAAATATATTTGATCCTTTGCCCCTTGCTTTGTATTTAAGCTGTATAAACAATGACAGAAATGACAGTGGAACTCACGGATCATTAGACTTTGGGATAAGTGTGCCAAGCTCCTTGATCCGGTAATTAATGTTGTACCTTCTTCTTCTTTCAACTATGAAAACAAGAGGTTGTAATGATAGCAGAATGCAACATAACGGATGTAATTTATTAGTAGAAAGTGAAATGGTTATGTTCTTACAAAATGCTGTGCCTGTTTCAAAACATCACAAAGGCCCCGCTTTGTAACATCTGAAAATACTTAATCCATGATAACAACAAAATGGCTAGTTGAACTTTATGTCCAATTAAGCAGTTCTTCAGATATATATTTTTTTCAGGGAGAAATGGAATGATCCTCCAGAAGGAATTTTTTAATGACGGGACAACTAACTCTTGGACTAAAATTGTGGCATCAAACAAAGCCTTTGCAGCTATTTAAAAATATACATATATCAAATGGAACAATGTAAATATTTTACTCTTCCACTCCAGCATTATGATTGTGTGAGTTCACATAATATTGATTATCACTTGATTTGACAGTATAAACTAAAATCATGGATCAGTTATCATGGAGAGTCTATTTTTACCATGTCAGGCAAACAATTCTGCGAGGCAACAAGGAGGTGATAAAAAGCTATTATGTGTTTGCTATGATTTGGACTGAAACATTTAAACTTTCAGATTATAAACCTTGGCTTTTATTATAAATGTCTATTTAGTGTTAAATGTTACCAGATCTGTGTGTTAGAAAACAGCTGGTGTGAGTCATGTATATGCTGTAGTTGTTTTCTTTTTAATTTAGATAACAATATATTTCAGCATTTTGATTTTTTGCTTGTATTGTGAAACATCCATATTTAATATCTGTTTGTCCTGGCTGCATGGAGCCATCACAATGGCCTCTCATGATTAGAGAGCCTTCAATTAAAAGTCCACACTATTGTCACAAACCTGGCTACTTAGAAGTAAATTCCATCAAGTTTACTATAGTCTACTCTAAATTATCTGAATCATGGGATCAAACCTGGCCTGTGGCTCACGCTGGCTCAGTTTGTCTGAGTGTGGAAAGCTAAGCAGGGTCAGGCCTGGTTATTACTTGGATGGGAGACCCCTCCTCTAGTTTCTTGCACTGAGCAGGGGGTTGGACTCGATGACCTTGTAGGCCCCTTCCAACTCTATGATCTATGAATCTATGAATTCACTTGCCACATATAGCTGTGTTCATGCAGTTTCATTTTAAGAGGCCCATGGAGCATGTATGAACTGGGACTTAATCCCATTAAGATCAGTGGGAGTCATGCACAACCCAACTAATATCTTAGCTTCAGTTCATGATTCATCCCAGTATGTTGGCTTTAACTGAAGTGGGCTGCACATGGCCCCCATGGCCTACTCACTCCAGAAGGAAGATAGGAGGCATAAATTTAAACAAAAGACATAACTTTGAGGCTGTGTAGGGAACAAGAATATAATCCTCATTCATCTGGATACCTTAGCAAATAGTACAGGCCTAACTCAATTTGTTAAGAATCAGAGGATGCCGGCCATATGCCCAACCTCTGCATTTGGGCAATTTTACCTGGCTTTGATTAATAATTATGATCGGAAGTTAAATATTCCATATTAAATATTCCATTCCTTTTCTTCATAACCCACTCCTTAAAGGAACATGAGGAGGCCTGCTCAGTCCAGAGTCCTCCAAGCACCCAGCTCTGGAGAACTGCAGGCAAGACTCGCCAAAAGGACACCACATTCTAGCAAACTCAAGCCACTCAAGTCCATGAGAGCTGAACATTCATCCCCCTAGGAGATTCCTCAGGGTGATCACCAATCCTCTTAGCCTGCACTGTTTTGTCAAGTTGTGGCAAATTGAGCACAAACAATGCTAAGTCAGAACAGCAGATGCCCAGTGTCAATGCAAGAAACCCTGTATCAAACTACCAATAGATGATTTCAGACATGATAATATAAACCCATCCTAGGTTGTAGAATAGGCTGTACAGTAATACCTTGGATTGCAAGCATAATTCGTTCCAGAACCGTGCTTGTAATCCAAAACACTCTTATATCAGAGCGAGTCTCTGGCGGGCATGAGCAGGGCCAATTTCGGCCCGCTACACCCGCTGGAGGCGAGCAGTTACATCCCTACTGACTACTTGTCTTGCAAGACCTTGCTTGTTTATCAAGTCAAAAAATTTCAGTTGTCTTGCAAAACGCTCTCAGACCAAGTTACTTGCAATCCAAGGTATTACTGTAAAAGGAGTAGATGAAGGCAAAAGCCAGTGTGGCGTAGTGGTGAGAGTGTTGGACTGGGAGTTGGGAGATCCGGGTTCTAGTCCCTGCTCGGCCATTAAACTCACTGGGTGACTTTGGGCCAGTCATTGACTCTCAGCCTAACCTACCTCACAGAGTTGTTGTGAGGATAAAATGGGGAGGAGGAGGAGGATTATGTAAGCCACCTTGGGTTCCTTGCAGGAAAAAAGGCGGGGTATAAATGTAATAAATAAATAAATAAATAAATAAAGGACATATGAAACTGTCTTCTACACTGAGTCTAATCATTGTCCATCCTTGTAGCTCAGTATTGTTGACTATGACTGGCAGCAACCCTCTAGGGCTGGGGACTCCAACATGGTGCCTGTGAGCACCATTGTGCCCACGGACTCCTCTCATGGTGCCTGTCAGTTTCCCTGCCCCTCCTAATTGTTATTTTATTTTATTAGATTTTTAAATTATATTTTTTTACCAGTTTGCCTTCTGGGAAATGGGTGTTTTGTGACCAGCCACACCAACTATTGTAGCCATTTTGTGAATGGGGAAGCCCATACCCATGGCAGCCATCTTGTGTGAATGCCAACAACACTCTTTCAACCTTCCAAATGTGCCCACTGACCCAAAAAGGACGCTTAAGAAGTCTTTCTCAGCCCTGCTACCTGTGATCTTTTCAATTGGAAATGTTAAGAATTGAACTTGACTTAAGCCCTTGACTTAAGTCCTATAGGACCAACTTAAGTCCTATTGATGTCAATAGGTCTACTCTAAGCATGATTAAAGATACTTCAGATGAGACATTTATTATGCAATTGCCCTGCCTCATTCATAGAATTTTATCGGGTGGGAGGAGAGAAATGGTGTTGATGATGTTGTCTTCCACTTGTAACCCTCCCATGTTTTCCTGTCACTTCTTCCCATCTTTGTTCTTACCACATCAAATCCATTAAGGAGAGAAAGGCAGTATAACTGTGATGCCTTTTGACTGGTAGTGCTAGGAGCCCTCCATCTGGAAGCACCCTTCTTCTGGATCCAACTTATCATGTAAGGAAATATTCTGTGTTGGAGTGGTGGGGAGTTGGTCTCCCATTACGCATGTGGATTCTTGTGGGATGCCTCCTCCACAAATAAAGGACCATCCAACCATTCTTCAACAGTAACAGATACCTATTTTTAATAACTTATAAAACAAACAAACAATGTTAAGAAAATGTTAAATGTACTCACTGAGATTATGGTTATCCTTTTTTTGCCTCTCCTTTGCCATTGCCCGTGTATCTGTTTCTGACAGAAAGCAAGAATTACTTAAGCAGACTTTGGGTCATAACACCAGAAATTGCTCAGTGTTACAATGGGCCCTTTTCATTACACAACTTTAAGCGATTTTACGCATTCCCAGATTTGCTAAAGATGATTTTGCCACTTCCTGCTGTTCCCTCTTTGCTGTTTACAGCATGTGTGGACCATTTTTATTTTTAAAATTGTCATGCATTTTTAATTTTTAGAAACTGAAAAAAGAGGAATGCAGCATTTAGCAATTTTCTAATTTGCTGTACTTTACATGTTGTAAAAAAATTGCCTTTACAACAATCTAAAGTGAATTTGAGTTCCCCTTCCCATCATGCAAGAGATAATCAGATTTCTAAAATACTCCTATCGGGAGGGGTGGGGAGAAAACCCCCTCTTTGTTCCCTTTGCTTGGCACTGATAAACTGTACATGGTTGTTAGCATTCTTTGGATTAATTGAATGTAACTTTTAAAGTTGTTAATCCATTAATACGGATTTTCCATGAATAGATGTATTGTGAACTTTAAGAGAGTCATTTGTGGCAACCTGGAACAAATTTAATAGATGATAATTTATTTATATCATTGGTCAGAAGCCAAAATGTGTGCAAATCTGCTATGTTTCCTACAGTAATTACGTTTATTAGCAGCATGATGTCCAGAAAGATTGTGTGTTATAAGTTGCCTAGCTAGACTACCACATCACCCACCAAATCACTCATTGTAGAGGACATTCTGTCCTGGGTAAGTAGGGCAAGAAGTTTTGAGCAAGACCTTGCAAATTCAGTGAGGAAATTTTAAATTCAGGGCAGCTCTGAAAAACAAAATGAGATTTAAGTATTTAGTTATTTCCCCCCGTGGCCTTACTCCTCAAAAACCAGATGTATTTCAAAGGGCTCACAGCATGGTCTGAAAGCACCTCTGAAGATAAGGGCCAAAACAGACATGGTATTAGGCATGGTTGGATCTTATATGCTTGGTTTTCATATTCTAAGTAGCAGCCAGACAGGACGGTATGATCCAGACCAGGATTTAATCATCTGCCCCCATTGCAAATGGGTTCCAAAAGCCCTGCCCTGCCTTCAATTTCATAAACAAAAAACAAGCAAGCAAGGGCTAATCACCTGATGGCAGAGACTGCGGCGGGGCATAAGAGAGGAGTCAGTCTTAGACCAAATCCATTCAAAATAGGAGTAGCATGAGCAATGGCTCTCATCACTCCACCTTAAATGCAGCCCTCTCCCTGAGAACTGGCTTTTTTTGCTGGGAAATCCTTTTACCATTCCTTATAATACTATTCTTACCATTCTATCATAATACCCTAGCCCAGGGTCATCCCTTGAAGCTGATTGGTGGGAGATTCAGGACAGATAAAAGGAAGTACTTCTTCACACAGTGCATAGTTAAACTATGGAATTCACTTCCACAAGAAGCAGTGATGGCCACCAATTTGAATGGCTTTAAAAGGGGATTGGACAAATTCATGGAGGAGAAGGCTATGATCAATGGCTACTAGTCCTGATGGTGATATGCTACCTCCAGTATCAGAGGCAGTATACCTATGTACACCAGTTGCTGGGGGACGTGGGTGGGAGGGTGCTGTGGCACTCATGTCCTGCTTGTGGGTTTTGAGGGGGCATTCTGTGACAGTGTGAACAGAATGCTGGACTAGATGGACCCTTGGTCTGATCCAGCATGGCTCTTCTTATCTTCTTATTCTAACGTCTTGCTGTCTTCTTCAGTCTAAAGAAGAAATACTATGCAAGGGATTGGAATAGTTGCCCTTGTATGAAATAGGGACCAAGGAGATGCAATAAACAGGAGTTGCAAAAGCCAAAACCCGACTGGTGATCCATGAATAAAGTCAGATCCTAGAAGAGCATAAGAGGATGCATAGTCCAGTCATATCAATGTTTTAGAACAGGAATGGGGAATGTCTGGCCTTCTAGATGTTGCTGGACTCCAAATCTCATCATACCACACCATTCTCTATGTTGCCTAGGGCTTATGGGAGTTCTAGTCCAATAACATCTGGAGGGCCACACATCCCCCATGCCTATCCTAAGATAATAGGGTCAACACCATTTAGAGCTTTATAGGTCAAAATCTCAAAGTGAATCAAATAAGTCAAAGGATGGATGTCCCATAATGTGTAGGATATTTGAACTGAATAGTTTATGTATTCTGCAAACACTACATGTATAGATTATTAGACCAAGGGTGAAAAATGACAGACATTCATAAGGATAGTGAAAATGGTTTAAACTAGTGCTAAGCCAAAAGCTGGTGAGTGTGTGTGTGTGTGTGTGTGTGTGTGTGTGTGTGTGTGTTTCTGGCAATTGGTGTGGGGGGGGGGGATGAACTCAAAGAGGCAACATTCACCACTGTCACCAGAGCTTCTCCCAGGGGCTGCTGGACAGTGGACACCATTTCCCCCAGAATTCCCCCTCTGTGCAGCTAGGGGATAAACCTCCTCTAGCACTGCACAGAGGGAGAATTCTAAAGGAAATGGTATTCACCACCCAGCAGTGATGGACACCATTGCTTTCTTCAGCAGCCCCCCAATGGAGGATCACTGCCACTGATACACAACAAAACAAAGTAAAGAAAAATAAAAGGGGTAAGACTTCTTGAGACCCTAGAGGGGTGCTGCCTCCCAAATCCACTCCAATGGGCTAAAGTTCTCAAAAATCAAACTCTGGGTCCACTGTAAGTTTAAACACAAATTTACAGTGGTTGGTTTTCACAAGAAGGAATATGTGCTCATACCACTTTCACCACACTTCAAAGAAGCCTGCCAGCCTTTCTTCGCCTTCTGTACATCACAGATGCTTCAGTTGTAATGTTTCCCCAAAGCAGGTACTATTATTTTCTAAATTATACTGCCACGCCAACATCTCAGAGTTATATTACCTGTGATTTCCCTTTTAACAGGCAAATTAGATGGGCAGGAAGTATTGGTAAGTCCCATATTAGCAGCTGGCAATCCTTGGTCACTGTTGTATATATCCAGAATGCTACTTGAAAGCTTTGGGGAAATAGAGAGAGGAAACGAGAGAGAGAGAGACAGAAAAAGTTAAGGCTGAATCAGAATAAATTCATGATTTGTAAGGTGAAAAGCATATGTAGACTCTTAAGAACAAAATTCCTTTTCAGATGCGTATTCATGTCTTAATCGCAGTGGGAGCTGCAAATATGCATCTAAAGACAGACTTTGCCCTTATCTTGTATAAAATAAAATTAAATGTTATGGGTCAAAGACTGCCATTGTTCCATATGCAGAAACTTGAGTGAGGCTGATGTGAGTTTTATATGCAGAATGGTGCCTGGTTATGGCCCCCGATGTCTGATTTTGAATTAATGCCATAGCATATTTTCCAATAACAGGATTACTGCAACTACACTTCAAATATGAGTTAAGTTGAAAGGGAAAATAACCTTGCTGATCTTACCTGAGACCCAAGTGAATTCTTAACTATCTCCCTGAACTCAAAATACATTTCTCAAATTGTTTATGCTCCGTACAGCATATAAAACAAGAGATGAAGCAATGCAAAACATCTTGAAATGGGACTGGACACAGCATTGGAGACCAAGCTGTTGGCAATTGCTTTACAAGGGCACCAGGAGAGATTAGAAAATTAGTTCTACATCTGCTATAAATGCCTGAGGGAGGAATCCTATGCATGTTTAGACTGGGTGGGGAATGTTGGGAGTTGTAGGAATTATTTCTGTCTAAACATGCATAGGATTGTGCACTAAATGTTACAACATGAAGTATAGTTGTTCATTCATTTCTAATGTGTAATGTGAAATCCCTCAAAACAGAGAGGTACATTTGCAGGTATCCTTCTGAGTTTTCTAAATAACTTTCATGTTTACAATGTCCTTGCCAGATATTAACTGACACAAAATGAAAACTTAGCTCATATAGAAGTCCAGAAATAACAACAGTATTAATGTCTGTAATTTCTCCTCCCAAAGATGTGTACTCCATAATTCGGTACTATTTTGTCTGCCAATGGGACAGAAAATGCTTCTGTCTAGGGTGTTGAACTTGTTCAACATTTGGGGTACGATATGATACATTTGGTTGGCAAATACCCTGACACATTTGGTTGGCAAATACCCTGAACACCCCATCAAACATTACCTGTCCTTACATTATATTTAAGTTTTGTTATGGTTCTGGGGTAAGAAGAAGCACCTGTGGGGAGCACCCACAGGACATGTGCCGTAATCATTTCCAGATCCATATGCAGTATGTCCACTTTTTGGGTCAGTGGACACACGTGAAATTTTGAGAGAGTATCGTGGGTGCTCTCACAAAATGGCTGCCATGGGAGTTGCTTGCCCATTCATAACATGGCTGCTGTGGTGGGTAGGGCCAGTCACAAAACATTCATTTCCCAGAAGGCAAACTGGTGAAACCAAAAGAAAAGTAATTTGTCCAAGAACCTAAGTACAAGGCAGAGGTGGGGTCTGAACCTCAAAGCACAAAAACCACTCATTTGAACCCATTTGAGGGAGTCAAATAATATAACACCTATACTGCATTGGTTACTGGTGTGTTTCCAAGCTCAAGTTAAAGTGCTGGTTTTGACCTCGAAGGGCACAATCCTGTGCATGTTTAGTTCCTATGCTATGCTGACTGGAGAATTCTGGGAGTTGTAGGAATATCATCATCATCATCATCATCATCATCATCATCATCATCGGGTCTAAGCATACATAGGATTGTGCGTTTGGGCTCAAATTACTTGAAGAACCACCTTCACCTATATCAGTCTGCCCGCACTTGAAGATCTAATATGCACTAATATGCACAAAGGCCCTTTTCACTTGCTCACTTTTGAGGGCAGTTCAGACTCCCACTGGCCCCTCATCTGGGGCTAGGGAGAAGATTTGCGAGTGGGGGAGGAGAGAGGAGTCAGGTAACAGGTCAGGTTAATCACAGATACTGAGCCAATGGCTCAACTAGGGAGGAGACACAAGAAAGGGCTTATTTAGGCACCTGGGTTCCCGCCCACGGTCTCTTTTGTTGCTGTTTTCCGGCTGAACCCACATCCATCGTCCTTGCTGATCCATCTCCTCGTGGTATCGTTCCTTGGGCGTGTGTGTGTGTGTTTGAATCTGTGAGGGAGTACTGTGTGTGTGCTTGCTTTAAAGTTAATTTTGTGCTTGCTTTATAGTTAATTTTGTCTCTGATTTAATTAATTGATCTAATTTTGTCTCTGATCTAATTAATTAATTAATGATTAATCATCATCATCCTCATTATTATTATTGGGTCTAAGCATACATAGGATTGTGCGTTTGGGCTCAAATTACCTGAAGAACCACCTTCACCCATATCAGTCTGCCCGCACTTGAAGATCTAATATGCACTAATATGCACAAAGGCCCTTTTCACTTGCTCACTTTTGAGGGCAGTTTACTCATTTACTCTGGCCTTCCCTGACTATATTTTACTGGATTGTTCTGCTCTATAGCTGGAATTATGTTGTCGTTTTATGGATGGTGTCTGTTGTTTTATGAATGTTTGCTGCCTTATTATTGTGTATTAGGTTTTTTTTTATTATGTGAATTTTAATGCTGTAAGCCAATAAAGATGGTGCTGGAGGGCAGCATGCCAGGCCAGCCTTCCAGTTAAAAAATTTTAAAAAAAAAATTTAAGAAATAAAATAAAAATCAGGAGGGAAAGGTGCCCCCTGGTGCCTGGCGGGCACCAAAAGAGGTGCCCACAGGCACCATGCTGGAGAACCCAGCAGTATGTGATCCACTAGAAATAATTGCTTTCTCCGTTTACAGTATGGACACATGGGGCTGCCACAGACCATTGGCCCTCAAAGTAAGGAAGAAGGGACATGATAAAAAAGAACAAAAGAAAAAGAGTTAGCCGAATGGCCAAATGTCTAGAACCGGGCATATCCCATATTATCAATAAGCTGATTTACTTGGCTATGGATCCAACAGTTACTGAAGGGGTCAAGTCCATTAATTGTGTTAATTAGAAAACAGTCAGAGTCTTCCAACATTAAAACCACATGATCCATTAGACATTAGTCATTAGCTGGCTTGGGGGGTGCTGGGAGTTGTAGGACCTTTTCCATCTATACTACATGCATAGGATTGTGCCCTTAGATATCTTCTTAAGACCCTTCCCTTCACACAGGTTTTCCCGTGAGGTGAAACCCCGCCAGGTATAGTCTGCAGTAGTACACAGTAGAGTGTATAGTTTTATTGCTAACAGTAATTATTTATTATTCCATTGTCTTATTGTTGTGTCTTGTTGTTATATTTTAGTGGCAATTACAGTGTACATTCACTGCTTTGATAACTTTATGGAAAGCAGTACATACATTTGTATAATCAATCAATCAATCAATCAATCAATAAGCAGTCACTGCATCCTATTTCAGGGATTTTTTTTTAAAGTCAGCATGGAAATTCATACTTTTTGTGGGTGCATTTTCCCAAAGGTGTACATTTTGTCTGTGCATTTTGCAAGTACTTTCCCTTGATGTACTGCAGTTTTGGGCACACGTTTCTCAAATATGCACATATTGTGCACACTATTCACTAATATGCACATGTTTTGTGTGCCTTGCTTTCCTGAAGTGCTGCATCGCCAAGCTCAGAAAAGTGCAGATTTCAGAACACAACCCTTAGCTTGCATATTGGTTCCGGGTGCGAACATTTGTGTTAAAAACTTGACATAACGAATTTCTCACTCATCCTTAGTACTACTTCCTCCTCCTTCACACATTTGCTATACATGTGGAGGAGGAATGAATGAACAGGGCAGGCTCCTGCTCAGATCAAACATGTGTCAAACTTCAATTTAAACAACAAAGAGACTTGTGGAATCTTAGAAACGAACACATTTGTTATGGTATTTCATGGACTGGAGTCCATTTCATCAGATAAATGACGTGTAAATTAGCAGGCATGTTATACATGGGAGGGAGGAGGAGGGTTGGAAGAGGAGTGATGTCCAAAGGAAAGGAAATGCAAAACAGGAAGAAAATGACATAAAAAAACACAATAATTATCGAGAACATTAAAAACGCAGTGTGTTGTTGAAAACACAAGCATCCTGGCATTAGTAACTAATGTATGAATGGTCACTATAACTATTCTGCTTTTATGCAGTTGTTACTGTCTCTTGTTTTTGCATTTTATTTCCTCTGGCCTCACTCCTCATTTTAATCCCTCCCCCCAAAACAAGCACATATATGACTGCCAATTCAGGATTGTACTTCATGCATCTAATGAGCTGGACTCCAGCATTGTGGCTGCCATGGAGACAAGCATCAAAACTACACCAAGGCAGAGGCAATGGCGGACTGCATATCCACTGTAGTGGACTCTACAGCAGCACTATCTCTTACTTTGGGCCAATGTGGCATAATAGTACATAGGGAGCCCTCAGTTCAAATCCAGCCCCAACAATGTCACTGGGTGACCTCGGGTTAGCCACTGTCTCACAGCCTAACCTACCTCACAGGGTTGTTGGAAGGATAAATGATATATCTCTAAGTATATAGAGAAGCCTTGAGCTTCTCAGAGGAAGAGTGGGGCACACATTTACAGTAATAATGATGGCTACAGTGACTTATTTGCACATTTTCCAAAAAAGACTGCCCAAGTCTTCCAGACCTAGGACTTTTCCCCACTCTTGAAAATGTGGGTATGCCTCTTAAAACTACTTGAGGGCAGGGCCGGTGCTACCATTAGGCCAACTAGGCAGCTGCCTAGGGTGCAGGGCTAAAGGGGGCGCCAGAAATAGGGAGGGAGGGACTCAAGTGGGAGGGGGGGCGCTAAATATCTGATCTTGCCTAGGACACCAAACTGCCTTGCACTGGCCCTGCTTGAGGGGGAGATGAAAGGACTCCACAAATAGCTTTTTAAAACACCATCTTCTTTATGTTACTTCTTACTTTCCAAAGCTGATCCTGCTCCTTGGCATTTAAAACGGGTTCTGGGACTGAGCCCCTGGTGGTGAGCCTAATCCCAAACTAAGCCCAGTTGTAGGAAATCTATGTGTCCGTTATAATAAGGCAATCCCTGTGAGATACCTACATCATATTCCTTTCTTTATATTATCTACTTCTGAAATGCGTGCAGCAATGGGCGAAAATGAAACAAAATCCTGCCCACAGGCTTACATAACTTGACATAACGAATTTCTCACTCATCCTTAGTACTACTTCCTCCTCCTTCACACATTTGCTATACATGTGGAGGAGGAATGAATGAACAGGGCAGGCTCCTGCTCGGATCAAACATGTGTCAAACTTCAATTTAAACAACAAAGAGACTTGTGGAATCTTAGAAATGAACACATTTGTTATGGTATAAACTTTCATGGACTGGAGTCCATTTCATCAGATAAATGATAAAGGGCCAACAACATCTGTGAATGATTTAAAGAGATTATATTTTATTTTTATTTTTTATTTTATTATATTTATACCCCGCCTTTTTTCCTGCAAGGAACCCAAGGTGGCTTACATAATCCTCATCTTCCTCTCCATTTTATCCTCACAACAACCCTGTGAGGTAGGTTAGGCTGAGAGGCAGTGACTGGCCCAAAGTCACCCAGTGAGTTTCATGGCCAAGTGGGGAATAGAACCCGGATCTCCCGAGTCCCAGTCCAACACTCTCACCACTACGCCACACTGGCTCTCATGCAAGTAAAAGGGCAATTATCGGAACAGCTATATGAACTTATTCATAATGTATAGATGTAAGTATAGTGGAACGCTACCTTCCTCAATGGAATGTTATTCTGAACCCACAGTAAATAAGCCAAGCTCCCCAGGTATTTCAAGAGGTAAATAGATTAAAGAAAATTTTAAATTAATTTTTTAAAAATAGAAGACAAACAGATCCATGTCATGCAACTGAGTTTCCACTACCTCTCTTACTTTAAGGATCAAAGCCATAAATTCAGGAATGTCAATACCTTTAAATTCATCAAAGGCAGATCAGTACTCCAAATTGAGCCAAGCAAACCTCCATCCAACAAAAAATGGACATGATACATAACAAAAAATATGCTTCACATCACAACGTGACTGTCAAGTACTTTGAACCTCTGAAGGCCTGAAAATACAGATATACATGTACATGCAGACAAATATATTTAGAGAAATGGTACCTTTCAGTTCAATGCATTGTGCTGTCTTCACAGTGCCAGCGACCACAGATCAATACACCTCTCTCTCTCTCTCTCTCTCTCTCTCCCTTCCCACAAATTAGAAATCATTTCACTCAGTGCTGAGAACTACGCTAAATGATTAACACAGCAAATGGTTAACCAGACATATTTAGACAATACAACCCCATGTATTATTGAAGGTCCAAGGAAAGCAGGATGTAACTAACCAAGTTAGATTCCAGAAAGAATTTGTGAAACGTTTATTACAGAACCTTAAGAATCGCAGAAGAGCACTACTTTAATATTTCATTTGAATGAAACATGGAGCTTCTCTTGACATGAATTCTGTCTGCATCCATTTATGTACCAATTAAATTGGTAAAAAATTCTGGATTTTTTCTTATCCAGAAAAAATCTGGATAAGAGAAGAGATCCCAAAAGACTTCAGGCATGCCATAATTATCACCCTCTTTAAGAAGGGTGATAGAACAGACTGTGGAAACTATCGGGACATTTGTCTCTTAGCTACCGCAGGTAAAATATTTGCTAGGATTCTCGCAAACCGTCTTCTATCTATTTCAGAAGAGATCCTCCCTGAATCTCAATATGGTTTCCACCCCTCTAGAGGGACAGTAGACATGATTTTTACTGCACGTCAGCTCCAAGAAAAATGCCGGGAGCAAAATCAACCCCTTTATATGGCATTTATTGATTTGGCTAAGGCATTTGATACTGTAGACCGAATGGCTCTCTGGACTATCCTTATGAAAATTGGATGCCCCAATAAATGTGTGAATATCTTCTCCATGACAACATGACGGCAACGGTTTTGGACAACAACGGGTCTCATGGTGCTCCATTTAAAATGGGATCAGGTGTTAAACAGGGATGTGTTATCACCCCAACATTATTTGCTATTTTCATTGCCATGATTTTACATTTTGTCGAGGGGAAACTTCCCACTGGTGTGGGAATTCTATATCGAACAGATGGAAAGCTTTTTAATCTCAGTAGGCTGAAAGCAAAAGTAAGGTAATTACAACCTCCGTTGTGGAACTTCAGTATGCTGATGATAATGTGGTCTCCGCACATTCAGAGGATGATCTCCAAACTATCCTAAATGCTTTTGCAGAAGCATACGAAAAACTTGGTCTCTCACTTAACATCAAAAAACCCGAAGTGCTTTATCAGCAAGTGCTTCATCAGCAAGTGCAAGTTAACCCTTTGGTGATGCCATCTATCCAGCTTGGTGGGGCAATACTGGAAAATGTCACTCATTTTCTCTATCTTGGCAGCTATCTTTCTGTTACAGCTAACATTGACACCGAAATCCAGCATCGTTTGAGCTCCGCAAGTGCCGCATTTTCTCGAATGAAACAGAGTGTTCGAGGACCAGGATATCTGTAAGGAGACCAAAACGCTGGTTTATTAAGCCATTGTATTACCAACTTTATTGTATGCCTGCGAAACATGGACTATCTATAAACGTCATTTCCACCTCCTTGAAAGATTTCATCAACGTTGCCTTCGGAAAATCCTGCGAAATACTTGGGAAGATAGGCGAACAAATGTCAGTGTACTGGAAGAAGCAAAGACTAGTCTAGTGTTGAAAAAATGATCCTTCAATACCAACTTCAATGGACCGGTCATGTTGTTCAAATGTCTGACTGCCGTCTCCCAAAGCAGTTACTTTATTCCCAACTCAAGGATAGAAAGCGAAATATCGGTGGTCAGTATAAGAGGTTTAAAGATGTTCTTAAGACTAATCTTAAAATATGCAATATAAACTTCGAAAACTGGGAAGCTCTGGCCCATGAACGATCTAAATGGAGGTTGGCCTTTCACAAAGTTTCCATCTTTGAAGAAGCCCGAGTGCAAGGTGAAAGGGAGAAACGTGCTAAGCGAAAAGCACGTCAAATGAATCCTTCACAGGACCATCTTCCATCTGGTAACCTGTGTCCTTACTGTGGGAAGCTGTGTGGATCTAGAATTGGCCTCCACAGTCACTTACGGACCCATCTCTAGAGTCTACACAAATTTTTTTTAGAATTTCCTCCTTTTATAATTTTCTTTTTGTAATTTTATCCTGGAAGACAATCTTACTCGGTCACGAGTGGTCGCCTACTACTACTACTAAATTGAAGTACTTTGTGACAGTGATGATGGTGGCAATTGTGGCGATGGTGATGATGATGATGATGATGATGATGATGATGATGATGATGATGATGATGATGATAACAACAACAACAACTCATCACTCCACCTTTCATCCAAGGAGCCCTATCAGGAAGATTAGGGTGAGAAATAGTGACTGGCCAAGGACACCCAGTGAGCTTCAAGGATTAGCTCCGGTGACTTCATTCATTTCTCTTCATGTCATGTGTATATTTTTCCTATCTCATCTAAGAACATAAGAAGAGCTACGCTGGATCTAACCAATGGCCAGCCTGATACCTATGGGAAACCCACAAGCAAGACATGAGCGCAATAGCACCCTCCTGCTCATCTTCCCCAGAAACTGGTATTCAGAGGCATGGTGCCTGTGACACTGGAGGTAGCATTATAGCCATCATGGCTAGTAGCCATTGATAGCCTTATCATCCATGAATTTGTCCAATCCCCTTTTAAAGCCATCCAGATTGGTAGCCTTCACTACTTCTTGTGGAAGTGAATTCCATAGTTTAGCTATGCATGCATTGCGTGAAGAATTACTTCCTTTCATCTGCCCTGAAGGCAGTCAGTTTCTGCCCAGTCCTGAGTGAGGGACAGATGTGAGCCCTGGGGATCAGCATGGCTGCTGGTAGTTCACTGTGTACCTCTGCTTTTGGTCATGTAGTGCCTTCTGCCTTGCACCTAACCTGATCAGAAGCAGCCTGCCAGGGCTAGTGTTGTACACTGTAAGTTGACGAAAAAGATCACTTCTTCTCCCTGGTCTGCCCCCAGCATACTGTCTCCAGGAAGTGGCCCAATTCATTCTTCAACTGGGTGGATTGGGGGGGTCTTATGGAATACCACTATGATACTGTGTTCATTGCTGAAGCTTCCTATGGACTTTTGTCGGTTGCTGATTAAAGTAGCGGGGAAGGCATTTTACCATATCCCTGGATTGACCTGTCAACAGTCAGGCTGGCAGCAACATCTGCCTCATCCTTTCCTTCTTTATGCCAAAAATCTGAATGCTGTTGATCATTAAAGTTGTAGCTTGGTTTCATCCAGCCCCCTGAGCATCTCCCATTCTTTACCCCCTTGGTTTGTTGCTGCAGTCACTATCCACTCTTAAAGCAAGTCCACACATGTATGTATATCATTTGATGACTGCAACATCAAGTGAGAATTGCATGTGTGAAAAAGCCGTTAGAGATTGAATAGTACAGATACATCCTATCACCTGGTATCAGGTCACACATTTGGCTGTAAATCAGTGAGTGATAGTGACAACAAGGAGTGTGCATTTTTAAGTGTGAAATCCATCCTAAGACTTGGGTATTGCTGAGACATCCATGGGGTAGGGCTGAAAACCAGTTGAGCATTGACTGAGAACTTCTCTCTACATGGCTTTGCATCCAGTTAATCCAAATCTTCTAAGTTAATTGGCTCACCATAATCAAAATAAGATACAGTTCATCTCAGTACAGCCATTCTCAGAGCCCAATTGTACCCCATGACCAAGCAGACAGAAAGTATGCTGCTTGGGTAGTGACAGAGTACTTGGTTAGATTACAACTGCCCAAAACCAAGAAGAGCATATTAGCAATCTTCAGGTTAAACATCAACCATTTTGATTCATTTTTAAGTGCAACAGTCATCGACGGTGACTTAATAAAGTTTAAGACTTGCACTAGTTTCATCTGTCAAGCGGATAGCTGAAATTAGAGGCATGCTCTCATTCATTTCCTATATTAACTAAAACACAATTTGTTCAATGTTTGTTTCATTTTCTTATCATTTACTTTTTGGTTTATTCAGTATAACTAGCCAACATGGATTGGTTTAATCTTTGAAGCTTGCAGATGAACTAGAAAATATGCATTGACTTTTGCCTTTTTAATACACACTTGTCCATTGTCACTCATGCAGCTACTTATACAATGATATCAGAGCTATCAAAAGATATTTCCTTTTCTAAATTGAAGGGGAAACTGCACTATTTCACAGGTACCTTGCCATTTGGCCTAGCATATCAAAATCAGTCACAAACAGAAAGGCTACGTCTAATCACTTGTGGCATGCTTCACCAATGACCTTGAAGAAATCCTAATGGTTGACTCTCAATTCTCTGTGACTTAACTGCCCATCTACAATATCTTTTATCTTCAAGATAACACTTGTCTTTGTACTGAGAAAGCAAAACTGATGAGCCTGATGATATAGTAAGCAGGTGGATGAAGCAGGCAATATCTGAAAACCAGAACTTTCAGGAGGCCACTGTTCAAGCTAAATGGACTAAGGCCACTATCATATTTTCATTATCTGGAAAACCCATAATGATAAATAAGTCAGCAGCTGCTTAGTGACCACCATGTGGTTCACTTCTCCCCACAGAACCCAGACTGGAGTTTGGGAACTTAGTGCAAGGTATCTGCTGACATGCGTACCACATACACATCTCATTTCCAGCAGAATACAACTGCCTTGCAGCCAGAACTGGCCATCTTGTTGTATAATTAGGACACTTTCCCATAAGCCGATTCTTCAGGGTAGTTCCTCAACCAGCTGCATTTTGTGGTTAATTTTTTGCTGATTCCATGGCAGGATAAAGAGCAAGGCTGTCAAACCACTTTCAACTCAAGGGATGACTTCAATTTTGGAGAAACTCTTGGGGCTGCATTCCACTGGTGGGTCAAAGGCAAAAAGAGCCAACTCTCTATATTATATAGAAAGAAACCCCTTCCATCAAGGAGTCTGAGGGAATTATCCACTAGTCCTGTCCTTAAGAAAGGGGACTGTTATTTTATAAAGCAGGTTAGAGGAGAGGCATTCAGCGACAGTTGTAAAGGCTGTTATTTCCAAAGTCATTTATGGAGATAACGCAACATTCAAAGTTCTCAAATTGCTGACCACCTCTTTGGGATAGCAAAAGAAATACCATAAGGAGGCATGGCATAACATGACAGTAAGTTAGCAGTGCACACTTAATGTGTGGAGTATTTTGCGAGAAATATATTCTCCTCTTTTAAAAGATTAACAAACTCCATTCCCCTCTTCTCTATCCACTGTCATTTTCTCTTTTTTTAATGTAGAGTGTGAATTGGTTAGTCCCATCACATTTCTATTTATAAGTGACTGGCAGCTCCAGAATAAAACCTGAACACTTTAGCAAGGAATGCTTTCCCTTCACAGCTTTCACCTACCTTTCAAAGGCAGAAAGCTCAACAGGAAGGAAAGGAACAGCCTTCCTTCAGTTCCTTCTAAATTACCACGGAATACACTTCAACTGCATATATTCACCAGACACTTCAGATGGCATGTACAGAGGAGCTAGGGAAATGAGCCAACTCAAGGACAAATATGGAATGTACAGCCTTCAGCAGCATCTGCGAGTACTGTGGAATCATACCCCAGACAAACAAGTGGGGAAATGAACAAACGTCATTACTCATCAGTAGTTCACCAAATGATGCACTGAAAACCCCCAATACTGTTGCTTGGTTGATGTAGATCTGAGTTTTATGAAATCTAGGAGTAGATTTAATTTTGCAACACAAAAATACTTGCAGAATGTGTGTGTGTGTGTGTGTGTGTGTGTGTGTGTGTAGCTAGTTAGTCCTTTTCTTGGACTTTCTCTTTCATAAACTACTTAGGGCCAGGATATTTAAGAGACTGCCCGATCCTCTACAGGCCTGCTCAATTGCTGTGCTTATCAGGAATTAACCTCCTGGTGGTACCCAAGATTCCAGGTCCATCACGGCTCAGATTAGGGCCTTTGCTGTCATCATAGCATCCATTCTCTGGAACTATAAATTAGGCAGGTTTCCACACTGTGTGGATGATAGCTGGCACATTATGTGATATTGGAGGTGAGGCCAGGAGGTGCAGCTCCACTCCATACGCTATACATTACCACTCCCTATGGAGAAATGCATGAAAAGGGATATTGTATAGACGTTACATATATATACATGAGTGGGACTGGGGTGAAGGAAGTCTTGAACATGATAACATCACACATTTCTGTTTACTAGACATGGCCCTGAAAATATGTCAAGGATATGCTATGCAGCTCTGTGGAACCACACATCGCTCGTAAAATTGAGTAAGGTCCTCTGTTATATACCCAGTAGAACTGGCATCGGAAGATTTGTTGAACCTAAAAGCATATACTTTGAAGGAAATTCTGTTAAGGTTTCAAGGTTTTGTAGATGACATCCAAAGCTCTAAATAACTTGGGACCAGGATACCTAGCAGAATAGTCTTCCCCCATATATACTGAATCAACCCCGAGTTCTTCCGTGGAGACCTTGTTGGTCATCTCACAACCAACAACATGTCATCAATTAACAGCATGTAAGTGGGCCTTCTTGGTAGTGGCACCCACTCTCTGGAGCACTGGCAGACAAGGGAACTGTCAGCACAGCATGGTGAGGCACAGGGTGTACTATGCCTCGAGGTGCAGAACCTCATGCCCAGATCCAAATCCAGCTTCTCGGGGTTCTCCAGAAGGCCCTGCCCCCTGCCCCCAACCACCAATCGTTTGGTGGTTTACCAGCTTTTGTGCAGTTTTTCCCTCATGATATAAGGTTGAAATGCCCCTCCTAGGGCTTAATTAATGGCAGTAAGAGCTTCAAATTAAAATATGCTGGTATTTTTTGTTTTGCTTTTGGCCCTGCCCCTTTTGCCTTTGGCCACGCCCACCACTGGAATGTGGCCCCCAAGAGTTTCTCTGAAATGGAATTTGGCCCTCAGGCTGAAAGAGGTTCTGCACCCCTGCTCTAAGAGCTGCTCCATTCTCCTCCATGCCAATACACTCTGTGCCTGCACTGCAGTCAGATCCACTGTGGTACAGAAGATTACCCTGCTTGCTGAAGAAAGTGGAGCAGCTCCACATGCACTACCATTTCCAGTACTGAACCTTATTTTAGTTGCAGCTTAATCTTTCTTTTAGGCAAATATGCCTGAAGTCAAATGCAAAGTTCCTGACTAGTGAGCACTGTACAGTACAGTATAGTATACACTGTACAGTATGGATGCAGCTTCTCCCACCCCACTCATGAGGTTTGCCTCAAGCTTAAAGAGCTTCAAGCTTGCTGTAGTCAAGTCTTCAATCTTCCCTGCTTCTATGTAGGTGTGTCACAAACTCCTGCTGTCAGGGATAGCAGTTATGCTTTAGATCCTGGGTTATTGCAGCTGCAATCCTATACACACTTTACCTGGAAGTAAGCCCCATTGATCCAATAGGACTTAGTTCTGAGTAGATATGTAGAGGATTGCAGTGTGAACCACAGGTTCTACATTGAAGAGAAACATCCATATATATATATATATATATATATATATGCATAGTAATATAGAACATTTATGGCTACATTTTAAAGAAGATATACTTTCCAGAACAGTTACATGTTTTTCTTTTCTTGTCCATTTCTCTTTTTGCAAACCTTGTAAACAAATCCTAGTAAGTCAATGCTGAACCTCATATACCAAGGTGACCTTTGAGTCTCCCTTGGACTTTGGGCCTAAAGTAGTGTAAAATGTGCTTGACAAAGACATTTGCCTTGATGTTGTCTTGTGCAGCCTTTTCCAGTTACCAAAGATAAGCAATTAGGCTTGTTAATATTTAGTCTGATCTTTTCCCAGCATAGATGTACTAAACTTTGATGGTCATGGTAATTACTGACTAGAAATCACTCATACAAATAACACTAGCTAAGGTGTAATGAGAAGATAGTTGTGACTAGGAGGACAAATTCACTAGATTTCAGTCTCTACATGTGCAGGAGGGAGACAATTGAGACATCGGGTTTATTAATTACTTATGATTAAGTTTAATTACTTGTATGTGACTGATTACACATCTTTTATAATTTTATTGACTGATATCTGTTTTTACAAGCCCCCTTAAGAGCCTTGTGGGAGGGGGCAGGTTGAAAGTTTTAATAATGAAATAATAAATTAAAATGGTAATTTAGGGCGCAGTCCAGTGGGACTGCCCGTAACTCTCCAAACTCGGGGGATTACGGGCATCCTATGCAGAGCAGGAGGAGCACAGAGGCGAAGGTTGCTTCCACACTCCTCCTGCTCTGCAAAGCAGCTAGATGGCCAATAATAATAATTTCGGCCATCTAACTGTGGCGCTTTGGAGGGGGAGGGAAGGAGGCTGAGGCGCCACCAGGATATGTCCTATCTTGGCGGCGTCAGTCTCCTCCCCTCCTACCCGCTAAAGCCCTTCTCCAAGGTCACTCTTACGACCTCGGAGAAGCAGCTGGCATGGTTCTTTCTGCGCTGGCTGCGAGGTGGGGGTGGGGGACCCAAGTGCGGATCCCCACCTATGAGGTTGGAGCTCTTTTCCAAGGTCGGAGCTCTTTCCGACCTTGGATCTGGGAATCTGAATGAGGGCATCAGCCCTCTAGATGCTGCCTAGGGGCCATAGGATCGCTCTGCCCAAAGTATACAGGGGAATGTATTCCATTATTTTTATGGTTGACAACAGTAGGCTTCTAAACCAGACGTTGTTGTTGTTGTTGTTGTTGTTGTTGTTATTTATATTTATTTATCGCCCATCTGGCCGGCAACCGGCAACCCTGGGCGATGTACATAGAATAAAAACAATAAAATACATTTAAAACAATTTAAAAATTTTAAAATCTTAACCCACCCCATATTCCCGCCTGAATAACCAGGTTTTTAATGAGCGACGGAAGCTCAGCAGAGAGGGGGCATGGCAGAGGTTACTCGGGAGAGAGTTCCACAGTACGGGGGCCGCCACAGAAAAGGCCCTCTTCCTCGTCCCCACCAGTCTAGCTGCTCTGGCTGAAGGGATTGTTGCTTAAGTGCATCGACACAGCCTATTTCATCTGGCCCCAAAACATTTTTCCATGGTTGCAGCAACACAGACAATTTAAATCAATTTCTGGATATCACAATTTCAAGGCATTTATAAATTTGGCATGTTGTATAAAAGGATTTAGATCAGGATTTGGCTTTTTCTCTTCTTTTTTCTGACAAGGGCCACATTCCCTTGTGGGTAACCTGTTGGGGGCTGCATGTTGGTGGTGGGCATACCCAAAGCCAATGGTGGCACTGGGCAGGGCCAAAACCAAAAGCAGGTGGCTGGCTCACCCCTTTTCTTTTACTCTTCCTTGCACCACTTTTTCTCTCCCTTTCCGCCAGCCCCCTTTCTCTCTCACTCTCTCTCCTTCTCTCCCCCTCTTTCTTCCTGCTCAGTGGACTGCCAGGGAAGGGGTGGATCACTCTTGCCAGATGTCCAAACTGATTGCATGCTGAAGGCTTGTGAAATTAGGCTCAGGGCCAGATGGAAT
Source organism: Shinisaurus crocodilurus (assembly GCA_021292165.1). Lineage (NCBI taxonomy): Eukaryota > Metazoa > Chordata > Lepidosauria > Squamata > Shinisauridae > Shinisaurus > Shinisaurus crocodilurus. The sequence goes on along the minus strand of CM037879.1, from coordinate 218,329,213 downwards.
TAAGCTGAGGGCCACAGGTTGCCCACCTCTTATTTAGACAAAGGTTTGACATCACCTACTATCGATAAGAAGAAAAATGGATGCTGGGCAACCCAACTCAATGAGGAAATTGAGTCATGTCGCTCTACATCCTGACAAAAGTTAGGCATGATTTCACTGAGCTTCTTGAGTACCAAAAATGTTTGATTACAAATTGACAAGGAAATCAAGATACTTAATGGTACAAAAGCTGTGCACCGTAACAAGGGGAACATGAATTCATAATTTCATAATTGTCTGTCTTTAGTTAACAGAGATACCTAGGCAAATTTGAAACAATATAGATTTCTATCACTCACTCCATCGTCCTGCAATTTGCCAGCGTAAAGTACAATTTTCTCAGGTAGTTTCTTACTAAAGAAGATGATAGGGGACAAACTTCACCTGTTTACAATTTACCTGTTTACAATACTGAATCACAGTTCTCAGCTGAATTCTCAATTTCATTTATAAAAGACTATGCCAAAAATTACTTACAGTTCTTTGCATGAGTAGTGGTGCTTCAGAGCAACCTATCCCTTCATCATTAAAACTAGATTCCATGTTGATTATGTCATCAATAACTTCCTCCATCTAGTAAAACAAGAGTTGTTGATGAATGGAGATGGATGGTTAATAGAGGAGCTTACAGTGCAATCCTATCATGTCCTCTCAAAAGTAAGACCAATGGAGCTTACTCCCAGGTATGTGGGTATAGGACTACAACCTCAAACTGATGACTTATCAACAATATTAAATCAAAATCAAGCAACAAATACTTGACAAAAGGATTCCCTCTTTCTGAAGACAGTTGCTTTCAGAGAATGGTCTGAATGCATATGATGCAGTTCTCCTCTTGAAGCCAAGTGGACTGGGTCCTTTAAGCTACTTCTATGGAAGACTACCTGGCAACTATGTGTAAGCCACTCTAAGGCCTTTGGAGGAAGAGCAGGGTATACTTTACTATATAACACTTGAATAGGGTTAAGCTAAAAAAAAATACTTAGGGTGCAATCCTATACAAGTTTAGACAGAAAAAAAGGCTTACAAGTCCCAGCATGCTCCAGCCAGGATGGCTGGCTCAGGCATGCTGGAAGTTGTAGACCTTTTTTCTGCCTAAACTTGCATAGGATTGTGCCTTTAGTGGTTTGGGGGACTATGCTCAGAAATGACAAAAACAACCCCCTATGGTGGTTTGGGGAAAATGCTTATGAAAACATTATTTAACAATGCCCTCTCTTGCTCCCTCCCTCAGTTAACTTAATTTGTCTTCAGCCAAATCTGATTGGTTTGGTAGTGTTGTGATTTTATCCTATTCACTTGTGACCCCTGATTATCTGGGATCACCCACATGACTAATCCAGAAAGTATTTCCCTCCATCTCAACTGATTTTGCTTGCCCTCAGTGACATCACATTGCCAAAACTCTTTGGCTACATAGCACCATGACAACATCTCATTTACTATGTGATCCTTGATGGGCTAGGATCATCCATGTGACTAATTCAGAAAAAGAAAGAAATGGGAACTGGGAGACAAAATGGTGCAGAAGCAGGTAAGAGAAGCAATAGTTCTGAACAAGATTGAAAAACTGAATATCCCAACAATCAAAGCATTTGGGGGGAATATTTCTATCTCTGCAAAGTAGTATTTTTGGACCAGAAACTGAAATATGAGAATATTTATCTCAGCCCTACAACTGAAGCAGCTTCAAACTGGTGCAAGGGAAATTTTCAATGACTTACAGGAACTTAAGTCTGAAAATGGGGAAGGGCACACATCCGCTTCCCATTCTGTAATAATCCTTAGATTGAGAAAGGGAGGATTTCTAATGGCAACCAGGGGTGTACCTATGCTTGTAGAATGTGCACTCTGTTTACTATTATATAATATCCACGCTATAGTCCTTATTTTGCTGGAGCAAGGGGTTCCTATAAGTAAAGTCCAATAAAGTATTCTACTGCCTTTTTCTTTCACATAGGCCTTTCATCAAACATAGACCTTATGACTGTCTATAATTAATAATCGCTCCTTAGCACATCATATAGAAAACACATCTTTAAGCAATGATTATGCAGTCACCGAAGAACCATTAATGATGATACATATATTGTTGCGGTCAAAATGCACAATGATGACATGGATTTTAATGCCCAAGCATCAAATTCCTACTCAATAAATTATCCTTAGTTAAGTAGCCCTTAGTTAACACCATGTGCATTTAGTTGTAGCTCATAGCAATGCTGAACAAACTGGAGAGTATTTCTCAATCTTATCAACTCCATTTGGCAGCCAAAATTCACAGGGCCTTAGTTTATCTCATAACTATATGCCATACCGCATTTTCATGTTCTCCTCCAAGTGTTAGTAGCTTGGTCACTGGACTTCCAGAAGTGCTGATATCACTGGTAGGAGGCATATGCCCACTCCTTAATATGGGTGCAGCTCCTGAAGAATGGATTGAATGGGAATGAGAAAGTGACAGTGTTTGGCTAGACAACTTGGTATCCAGTGTCAGGAACTGCTTCACTTGATGCCTTTGTGTTTGCTGAATGTGATATCTTGTTGGATTTTCCAAGTGAGTCTGGACCTATGAGAGAAGAAAATCATGAGATCTTGATAGACTTGATGCCTTTGATATGAACAGGGATTATCGTATGGTCCACAACCTATACTTCCACTTAAAACCTATACGCACTAAGTGCCATTATTTACATACAAGTGTGTTACTTCGACTGGATACTGAATGACCAGGTTCGCATGATCACCGCAGCCCACCATGACTTATTTATTTAAGCCATGCCATGGTAGGTTGCCATGCATTCCAGCAACCATTCTGAATATTTATGCCACAACGGGTGGTCACTGTGGCTTATCATGCCGTGCAAACCCAGCAAGGTTAAACAATGGGCTGTTTTAGGATTATGTGAGGATTGTTTAACCCTCGCATAAGCCACCCTCACTGGGTTGACATGACATGATAAGCCATGGCCACCACCCACCGTGGCTTGAATATTCAACCCGCCGTGGTTTAAATGAGCCATGGTGGGCTGCAGCGATCATGTGAACCAGCCCAAAATGTGAATATCACTATTAGCCCTATCTAAACTAATGCTACTGCTTTCATAAACAAATATAGAATCTCAGCCTTTTAGAATTTCAAACCATTTAGCCTTCCCTGGTCTCCAAATTAATTATCTTTCACAGTTAATTTTCTACCCATAGAAATAAATATTTTGGGAAGGAATACAATTCATATACATGACCCAGAATATACAGCAATCTCCATGCATCTTTGAACATTGTTTTAAAACCTTGCTGGAACCAAAACCTAGATATGAACATATCCGAAACATATATGTGTGCATATCAACAATAAACGTCACAACATAAAATATTCTTCTAGCAATAGAGACGTTCATCACATAAAAATGACATTATTGCCTTTGAACAGATAAAGTAGAAACAGATGTTTACTCGGCACCCAAACTAACACTTACTTTTGTTAGCTCACCTGATAGTAAGAGCAATCAGTCAAATGAGGCATTTTGAGTTTTGGCACAATCCAATAATCCAGGAAACGTTGCTAGATGATCACTAACTGACCTCAAGCAATGCAGTATTCTTGGTGCCACCGTTAAGGACTGATAAAACTCATGAGCAGCTAAAGACCTTATAAATTACATGGTCATGCCCAAAACAGCTAATTGTGTAAGACCGGGACCATTCTTTGATTGCTCAGACTGACCGCCACTACTTCAAACAACTCCCATCTCAGATCCTTGCCACATTCCTACAATTTATCCACCACAGGGATACCGAGTACACAAATATGTACTGTCACATTCACCCTCTGGCTTCCTTGAGATCTTATAGTATGACTAATGACAAATTTCTTTTAATAGGTTTTTTTCAAATGGTCCTTAAGCATTAAACAATGGTGAAGCTTTTGTACAGCCATTATTATTATTATTACTATTATTATTATTATTATTATTATTATTAGCATCAGCATCAGCATCAGCATCAGCAGCATCAGCATCAAATTCTACTCCACTCAGACCAAAACATGTGTACTTATATTACCCACATTTTGATACATGTAACATTTTAATATTAATTGCAGTATACGATTCCACTCCCATTCTAAGTTATTTTAATTTAACAGAATGATTTTTCAAGCCAATTCGACTGGGTGGATCACAGTTCTACACCCAGCTTTCAGATATCTATAGCTGTGATGGCATTGCTGTCACTACATTACATTCAGTAATTAGTCAACCTTGCTGTTCTTCCTTCCAAGTGCCATTCCCTTATAGGTAGCTATTACTAAATGTTAAATTAATAAAGGTGCTATAGATAAGGTCAACTCGGTGGCATCTGAAATGCCTTTAGGATGCTACATAAGTGAATCACTCCAAATCCTCTCTCAATCCTTATTTCATGTATCCTCCACAACAAAAAGAAAAATATTTCCAGTTATAGAAGTGAGAATATGACTGCAAGACTTGCCCAAAATCACATAGATCACAATCCAGCCAAAAATTATGAGTTTTATCTTCCCATTTGTTTTAGTGGGAGAGTTGTTTGTGCTCAAAATCAATGGAACCTTGGCTAGATCATGCCCATACTGAGGCTGCAAATGGGGCACTGAAACCATCACATCATCTGGCAGAGCCCTATTTGAATGTCTGCAACGCCGCCGCCTCCATATCATCTTCAGACTCTGACGTAATGGAACCTTATACATGCAGACATCCTGACTCCAACATCTAGTCAGCCTTTCCTCCCCCCATCCCTCCAATTTCCTGCACTAACCTGCTTTTTGTAACATCTTGCTTGATGAAGAGATCTGGAGATCTCGAAAGCTTGCACATTTTTTGTGATCTTTGAGTTCGCCTAATAAAGGTATTAATTACACTATGGTTCACATATAACAACAACCCAGAGTATAGGTTGTCGCTGAATCGTAGGTTGTCATTGAAGCGTGGGTTGTTGTTACAGCAAACCCTGCACTGTAGGTTAACTAAGGGTTGTTAACCATGAACAACCCAGGAAGATAACCCATGGGAGGTGTTCATACAACACAACAGCCCACCATGGGTTATTTAACCCATGGTGAGGCTGAGGCATGAGCGGCTGGAATTTTGATTATGCAACCCCAAAATTAAGGAATATATATACTTGGGGAGATGGAGCAGCTGTCCCACCATGTTTAGTAGTATCAGTTTTTCAGAAATGGAAGCTAAAGGGGGAAACATTTGGATTTTGAACGTGGGCTGTAAGGCCCTTCCAACCACTTAGCTAATTAGGGCGCAATCCTATGCATGTTTAGACAACTCCCGTGCCCTGGCTGGGGAATGCTGGGAGTTGTAGGATTTTTTCCTGTCTAAACATGCATAGGATTGCGCTCTTAATGATTAAGTACCCCTTCGTACATTACACTGGGGTGGTGGGAGCTGCTGTTTGATGGCTGAAGGAGGCATGGACATTTACAATTTTGCATCTGTTCCTGTCTGATAATTCCGGGGAATGGATTGTACACCTAATGCTAGGGCTGCTACCTTACCACATTAGCTTACACAACCAGACAGTAAATTTTACAGTTTACTTTAAAAAACAAACAAACTTGATACTTTGTTCTTGCATCTTTACTCTGAAGACAGAATTTCCTTTATATTCGAAGACCCATTACAAAATAATATGTCTCATCCAGAAGAAATGTTACTGTGTGTAGAAGCTTTGAAGTTAAAACAAAGCACTCATGTGACATTAAATAGAGTCTTTTACGTTAACCTTTTGACATCATACCCTTTTGAACAAAGGTCAGACTCAAGAAACAACTATTTTCATCCCCCCTTTACCGCGTAGACCACTCAAAATATATTATTGTGCTGTCTATTTTAGTGCCAACATCCCAAAAATAGTTCGTGTGTGTGTGTGTGTGTGTGTGTGTGTGAAGTTCTTTCTCTATCATAGCTGTCAGGCATTATTAAACCTTCTTGTATTGTAGCTTAAAAGGAGCTATCTTTAGACATCAAAATCCTTACCATGCTACAGCATCAGCATGAAGAGCCATTAAGCCAGTACAAAAGCCATGGGGGTAAAGTAGATAAAGTGTTGGACTTGGACTGAGGAAACCTGGGTTCAAATCCCTGAGTAGGCACATAGCTCACTAGAATGTAAGAAACCTGCCAAGGGGATGCTGATTGATATGGTGATGATATTGCCAAAGGCTCCGTACATTAGGACTGATGGCTAAGGTACAGAATGTGTGTTAGAACAGTGTTCTCCAACCTTGGGTCCCCAGATGTTTTTGGCCTACAACTCCCAGCATGCCCCAGCCAGCGTAGGCCAAAAACATCTGGGGACCCAAGGTTGGAGAACACTGTGTTAGAATACTAATAATTAGTTGGAAACCTAGTATTAGAAGACTTGAGAACAGTATGGTATAGTGGTTACGGTGTTGGGCTAGGACTGAGGAGGCCCAGGTTCAAATCCCCACTCAGTCATGTCACTGAGAGACCTTGGGCCAGCTACTATCTCTCAGCCTAACCTACCACACAGGGATGTTGTGAGGGTAAAGAGGGTATAGGGGAGAACCATGTATGCCACCCTGGGCTCCTTGAAGGAAGTACATGTTGTAAATAAATAACAATCAGTAAACAAACAGGTACTCACCGATATAAACTGACAGGTTATAGTTTCTATGTTCTATCAACATAGTGAGACATTTTGTTGAGCCAAACTGAAGGGCAAAAGGGCATCAATAAGCAAGCAATAAGATTTAGTGCCTTATACTAACTATGCCAGCCTTCCTCAACTTGGTGCCCCACCAGATGGCTGGGGAGTGTGGGACTACAACTCCCACACTCCCCAGCCAGCATGCCTGCTGGTTTGGGATGGGTGTTGTAGTCCTGGACATCTGGTGTGGCACCAGGTTGGGGAAGGCTGAACTATGTGGTAATGAGGCAAAGAGGAGACAGGATTTATGGCAAAGAGATCAGAGGAATGACACAGCAGTTGTCTCACTGTCGTTTCCCTGCAGCTGGGAAACCCACAAAAATTAAAACATAATGAAACACTAAGAAAGGGATCTTAATGTTTAAAATACATATTTGAATTGTGGTTTCCCACAGGTCCGCTTAAACTGCAAGTCAGCTAACTGAAAAATGTAAAGAATCTGTCCGTTTGTTTTCAGAAAGTGTTGTTTTTAAAAAAAACACAGCAACAACTTAAGTTTCATTTCTGCTTCAAATCACTTCATTATGCAAGCAGTTACAAAGGAATGATTTGAAAGCAGAACTTTTATCAGAAGTGACATGATGTATCAAAACATTGTTATAATTGTAAAAATGAAAAACTTCACACCCACTATCTATCTTCACACAGATGATTCCTCTTAAAGCAAGGTGGGCAATTTGTGGCCTTCCAGATGTTTTAGCCTACAACTCTGATAAGCCCTAGCCAGCATAGCCTATGGTGAGGGTTGATAGGGCTTGTAGGCCAAAACATCTGGAGGGGCATAAGTTGCCCATCCCTGCCTTAAAGCCCTTGGGCCCGTTTTGGAATACGAGGCTTGTAGACTGCAGCCCTACATTTAGGGAATACCTACTCCTCTCTCTGCAAACAAGTTGCATTTTTAATTCCCATGGCTCCTCCAAGGAATCCTGGGAAATGTAATCTGGTGATAGGGCAAGAGCAACAACAACAACATTGATAACATGGAGCACCTCTCTCTATTTGTTTTAAACCAGCAGAACAGCAAAACGTCTCAGCAAAACAAAACAATAGAAGACTAAAAACCAGAAGGACCTGGGCAAATCAAAAGGATATTGGCACCAGGCAAAATTCCCTGGGGAGGGTATTCCAAAGCAGGCACTCTACCACAGGAAAGGCCTATTCATCAGGCGATCACTCGTGGACCGAGTAAGATTGTCTTCCAGGATAAAAGGAGGAAATTCTAAAGGAAGATTGTGTAGACTCTAGCGATGGGTCCATAAGTGACTGTGGAGGCCAATTCTAGATCCACACAACTTCCCACAGTGAGGACACAGGTTACCAGATGGAAGATGGACCTGTGAAGGATTCGTTTGACGTGCTTTTCGCTTAGCACATTTCTCCCTTTCACCTTGCACTCGGGCTTCTTCAAAGTCCATGGAACCTTTGTGAAAGGCCAACCTCCATTTAGATCGTTCATGTGCCAGAGCTTCCCAGTTTTCGATGCTTATATTGCAATTTTTAGATTAGCCTTATGAACATCTTTAAACCTCTTATATTGACCACCGATATTCCGCTTTCCATCCTTGAGTTGGGAATAAAATAACTGCTTTGGGAGACGGCAGTCAGGCATTCGAACAAAGGCCTGTTACTGGTCAGTGGTCACCATTTGCTTCACTTCTGAAGGCAGAGGGACCAGGAGAAGGGCCTCGGAGAAGGGTCTTCATATTTGTACAGATTCATGTGGAATAGGGCAGTTCTTCAAGTATCCAGGTCCCAAACCATGTAGGACTTTAAAGGTACGCACTCGCACTGTGAATTGAAAATGGATTGGTAGCTGGTACAATTGATTCAAGACTTGTAAGATGTGTTCGTTTTGAATGGTCCCAGACAGTTACCTCACTGCTGTATTTTGGACCAACTGAAGATTCCTAGTAGATTTCAAAGACAGCCCCGTGTACTATGCATGGCAGGAATCCAAAAGGGATGTTATCAGAGAATGGATAACTGTGACCAGGCTATCTCTGACTAGGCAGGACAGGGTTGTAGCTGGTGCACCAGCCTCAGCTAGTGAGAGGTGCTCCATGGCACAGAAGCCACATGGGCCTCCAAAGGGTAGGCTGGCTCTAAGAGCAGCCCTAGGCTGAGAACCAATGCTGAACAGAAAGTCAGACAAACTGCCTAACAATAATAATCAGTGATGTGGGATGGAAATGTTTCTGGGGGGGAAATCCAGTGCTTTATTTTTCCGGAGAATTTTTTTTCCATTTCATAACTTCATTAGTAACAAGGAATGGGTGCCAGTTCCAAATACAATACTAGGCAAGCTTGGCAATTTCAAAGTTGTAATGTAATCAAAGTTGTAATTTTCAGATGATTATCCCTAGCAAATATGTGAGAGAATATATACACTGTATGTCATTGAAATATATATCTCAGTATGAAATGGAACTAATAACTAATGACAGCAAAGCTGAGGGTGCCCCAATAGCCTTAGTGAAAGAGAGTTCAACTCTGTTGAACTAGCTGAGTGGGTTGCCAGTAAATAATGAACATTTCTTTGGGTTGCATTTATTAATTAGTGCGGGTTTCCCTAACCTGGTGCCCTCCAGATATGTTGGACTACAAATCCCAGCTCCCTGCCAGCCATGCTGACTGGAGGATACTGGGAGATGTAGTCCAACACATCTAGAGGGCAGCAGGTTGGGGAAGGCTGAATTAGAGTGTCAACAGTTTTTAATACCTTTCTTTTTTCACCCCTTACGTTTAAACAATATAAGGGAGGTACATGCTTTTGTCTTTAATTTTTAACAAATATTCCAATACAAATTTCTACATATTATCACATTAAGTGTGTTTTAATTTTTCCCTTCAAATATTTCAGGTCCAATCCATGTAGTGCTGGGACAAAAAAATTAACATGGTGTACTTTTTTAGTTACAAGTAAAATAAACATCTTCATTGGATCACTCTCTGGGGCATCAGAAAAATTTCCGATGCAAACTGAAAATTTTACAGAAAATTATCTCTATTTTCCAATTCAAAATTTTCCAGAAAACCCATATCACTAACGACAATGATGACAACAACGACAATAATAATACTTAACTTTTGTGCAGTGCTTTCAAGTGTTCAAAGCAGTGCCGGGCTGAACTATTTGGCCCAGCAATTTTTGTAACTTAGAACAGAGCCCTGCAGCACACTATAGCCCATAGTATAACAACTGCTATGGGGAGAATGATAGTCACCCAGGCCAGGGTCACCTTCTGGAAACGCCCATCAAGATAAGAGCAGAACACAGTAACCTCCATTCCCCATCCAAGACAGCTGGTTCAGAAGGAAACCATAGCTGATGGGACCAAAAGCTACTGAGAAGTCCAGAAGAACTGGTAGGGTTGTTGCACTCCTTGTTCCACCATGGGTCATCCAAGGATAACCAAGGCAGTTCTGGTGCCAAAACCAGACATAAAGCCAGATAGAATTGGACCCAGACATCAGTCGTTCATCACCACCACCTAGCAACATTACTACCATTTTCACAGGTAGAAAGAAAGGCTAAATGTGGAATTCTGATTCAATGCATTGAGCTACTTGCTGGATCAAAGCATACATATATACTACAGATTACATTCCAAAAAAATATGTAATGTCTATTTCTTTCTGTTTGAACAGTTTAGTTTCAATACCACAGCTGCTATAGATTCCTTGACTGAGAGCTTACCATTAAGAGCATCTGAAATCTTAAACTAATAGGAAAGTTTGTGTTAGTTGTTAGTAAGGGAGAAATGCATGAGAACATGCATATGATTTCAAGATTATTGCCTAAAGCTCTGGTAAAACATTTTAGGACATTTAAAAAAAAAAAAAAAGGAACAAAGGATTATTCTGCTAAGGAAAAACTACCTGTTGATTAATACAATGTCATGAAATTAGCTTTACATTTTTGACGAGCAGTGCAATCCAATGAGGCTGCCCGTAACCCTCTGAACTTGGAGGATTACAGACATCCTATTGAGGGTGGGAAGAGCGCAGCGGAGAGGATTGCTGCCGTACTCCCCTCGCCCTCAGAAACACAGATGGCCAATTTCGGCCATCTAATGTTTTGCACACTTCCTCCCGAGAAGGAGAGGCTGAGGCACCACCTGGATTCCTTGGAAGCTGGAGGTGCCTCACTCATCCCCTCCCTTCCCCTGAGAACGCCTCCCCACGCCGGAACCAAAGACCGTCTTCGGCTCCCAGCCGGCGCAGAAAGAACCATGCCGGCTGTGAGGCGGGGGGGGCAGGCACTCCATGCTCGGCCTCCCTACTGTGACCTCAGAAGGGGTTTCTGAGGTCACTGGGGGGACTCTGAATTATCCTATGGCCCCTCAGGCAAGGATTGTGCCCTAATGAACAAGCAGCAACAGAAAACTACATTTACACAGCACATATACATAGATAGATATTTCCTATATGTGCACGTAATGTAAAACTTCATGTTAAGAAAATTTCCTTTTTATAGACAAAAGCTGCAAGAAAATACCAGAAATCATAATACAAGTAAAAACACGTATAGATTCTAAAATAAACTTCATCAAACTTTATCAGTCTTATGAGAAACTAACATTAAAGATGCACACAATGCATTATTTCCCAAATAAGAGGACAACAGAATGCGGTACACATGCCATATAAAAAAGAGACATTGCATAAACAGAGTTTGGTCACTTCAGTTAACTGACAGACAGAAGAAATATTATCTTGACAGCTTGGTTACCTACCAGCATTGATTGGATTTTGAAAATTTAAATAATCACCCCTATAAAACAGCACCATCTCATGGACCCCCGTTACTGGAGTGAAAGCAGTTTGCTAATGACAAGTGAGCAAGGAACAGGGTATTAAATATTTGACAATGAATAATATATGGCTAATTAGTTTGTGTAAATCTAGAGAAAGAGAGAAAAGGAGAAGTGGTGTACTTGGGTACTTCCTGAACCCTGGCTGGGATTTTGGATAAAGAAGAGGAAATGACAAAGCACTTTCAAGGGGGAAAACGTCTCATGCTACTAACTGAAGTGAACCCAGAAGTGAAAAATATAATGACAGTCATGCACATGTTATTGTCTTCATTTCTTTGTCATTATCTGTTTATTGATTTATTAATTCTTCACAGAACTACATTTGATTCACAGACTAGCAATTACAAATGCTCTTCCGCCCTCTCCCCCACTTCAGTCTCTCAGAATTCCTTCCCTGCTATCTTCCCTCCTCCCTTTTATCCCGCACACAACTCATCCATGGCCTAGCTAGCATTGGCATTCATAAAGGTTATGGTGTTCCCTTCAATTGCTAAATTGCACTGTCATCACTGACTTCATACACGTGCATAGTGGAAGGATGTTCACAACCTTTCTGTGACATTATAGTGTCATCCTTATCTCATACCCTCCAACATTTCAGAGATGAAAATAGGGACACACATGTGAATTTGTAAGAGGTATGGTTAAGCAACATGAAGGTGTGATCAAGAGGGCGTGGCCAGGCAACATGAGCGCGTGGCCAAGGGTATGGCCAGGCAACCAAAGGGCATGGTCAGGTACAAAAGTTATTAGAGGAAACACACAAAATCTTATATATTATAATTATTACATTATTATATTGTACATTATTTTATAATATTTTATTAGTGGCTTTTGTAAAAAAAATTTTTACCTTACTTAAACCTTTAATTGTTGATATCTGGTGTTTTTCATGAGGGGGGTGTCAATGCTTCCAGGGCAATCTCTTTCTTTTTGTTTTAAAATTGTCAGGATTGGTCCCGGCATTTTCAGGGCAGTTGGAGAAGGAGAAGAAAAGGAGATGTGGAGGAGGGGGAGCTTTTGGGTGGGGGAAAATACAAAAAGACACATTGGGGTTTTGAGCCCCTTCAGCGTTTTGCTCCAACACCTCTACAGCTCTGGTTTTTAAGCACAAGGAGTAACTTTGAGGGGCTGAACAGCTTTCTTGTTGTTTGTTATTGTGGAAAGCCCCCAGTTTAAAGCACTTTTTGTTTTCTATTCACACAATTTAGATTTAAAGAAACACTTAAACTGGAATAACTTGAATTAAGTTAAAACAAATGGTGCAATCCTACACACAGTTACTCGGAAGTAAGTACAAATGTCTTCAATGGGTCTTAGTTACCCCGGGGGCCTGGTCAGAGGCAGCAGGTAGAGCAAGCAAGTGAGCGAGCACGCGCATGTGTGTGCATGCGTGCGCACACACGCACACACACATCCTCGGTCTGTTCCCTTCCTGCTTAAAAGTGCCATGGGCAAAATCGCAGATAAGCTAAATAGCTTGTGGGAGGAGGCAGAGGAATTCGTGGCTTTGCATAACAAATCGGGAATCTGCATAACAAAGTATGAAGCTGTGATGGCTTAAGTGTTTGTGGGACTGTCCCGGCAAATTCGGGGCAACTGGAGGGTATGTTATCTAAACTGGATTAACTTCATGGTTATGCTCTGAATACTACCGGTAGAATTCAGTTAATTTATCTGAAGTTTAAATAGATTCTAAACAGATCCATTTGTGGCATATTTTTGTTTGCTATGGTCTAGTTCTCTAGCTTCACCAGTTTTTGGTACTTCCAGGTAATAACAAAACATACATATGTACACTTCCTCAAAATACATATAATATTTTGACAGGCAAACTCTTCAGTTTTTGGTTCTCATCATCAATTCCCATGATCAAAGTTGCCCAGAGCCAGCTTAGGTCAGGTTTACACACACATGCAACAGAATGAGATGGTAAATATGGTGGTAGGGTGGACTGTACCAGTGCAGGTGGCAGGTAGGAAATGCCATTTTAAATGCTCCCTGTGTAAAATTACTCCCTGTCAAAAGAAAGCTAGCATAGCAGGAAGAAAGGATCCTGGATGGAATGTTGGGCTTGGACCAGGGAGACCTGGGTTCAAGTCCTCACTCAACTACAACGTTCACCGGCTCACTGGGGTCAAGTCACAAGGTCTCGGCATAACCTAGTTGAGGACAAAATAAAATAATCCATGTATCATCCTGGGGTGCTTGTAGTTATGCTGAGATATAAATGATAGATGAATAAAGAATACACACAGTACTCTGAAGTATGTTATAAAGCTATGCATCCCAAAAGATAAAGAAACCTCACTACTATGAGCTGTTACTTGCAGGTCTGGTTCTTCTGTGTTAGAAATTGAGACCTTCACATGTTATACATTAACACTTCAGTCTCCAGGCTAGCTAAATTTAACCTACATTTTCAATTCCTGAAGCATGACTTTCATATTAACTACTGAAGTTTCATTTTCACTTCCGAAGGTTCTGTTCACATTACGGTAGACCTTCTTTCTTTTTCTCTTTACAAAAACCATTTTAGTGCTGCTGATTTGACATTTGTGTTTGACAAGAGAGTGAATAGATCAAGATGAACTCTCACACCAAAACACTTCACCTTCTGCCTGGAGAAAGCCTTCATAAACCTTGAACAAAAGAAGAGCAATATAAATGGAAAATGCCAGAGCCACCTTAGATTTGTAGCTGTCATTATCATATCTGCTAGAAAATCTTTCCTGATCACCCATTTTGAAAAAGGAACAGGAGCAAGGTTTGACTCATGGTAAATAGGAAGATTTAAGTGACAATCCTGCACAGTTAAGTGCATTTACATTTCATTGATTTCCAAGCATGTACAATTGTGACTTGATGTTTCATGTAATTCTAAAAGAAGAAACCTATGGATAAAACTAGAGAAACTAGTTACTGGTCTTGTTTGTAGAATTGTACTGATGCATTAAAAATCCACTCATTTTCCATATTTGGTTTTCAAAATTTGTCAGGACTGCTGAGCACGCACAGTTTGCCACAACTTTCTGTTCCTCCTGTTCATCTACATCTTTTATTTCCATCCAGGTTATCTGTGCTTGGACCCATAGATGAAACACAGTGGAGAAAAGGAATTCCAAGGTACACACGATCGCATCAAGATTCCTGTTTGTGCAGCATTTCGTCAGTGTGCACAAGCACTTGTGTTTCCTCACTCACAGTAGTTTGCGGGTGCTTTATATGACGTTGTCATCCTCCAGGGCCTCTCCCATGCTTTGCAACCATTTTACTGTGTGTATGGGGGGAGGGGGTTCCTAACAAGAAAAGTCTGGTATATCTGAATGGTAAGTCTGAATGGTGGCATGAAACCCTAGTGTATTTGTGCGATTCCACTATACCACAGTGCCACCTAGTGGTTGTATAATGGAACATATAGAAAGGCAGAGGAAGAAAAACCCCTGAAAAGACATGTCTAAAGGAGCCGACCTTAATCCTGAAGCAGAGACCTCAGTAAAGTGGCAGGTTAAAAGCCTCATTTACAAATCCCCTAAACTCCAGGTTCAATGTGTAAAGAAATCAGGGCAGAATTTAGCTTCGATCCAGTAAGTACACATCGCTGTTACATCAACTAAACCATGGGAGTTGGCAGCACTCAAATAATCTGAGTTCCATTCATCATAAAATTTATCATTATAATGATATCTGAAATGAAGTTACTCATAGCATATTTGCAAGCGCTGATAGTTCCTGGGTGATACTGCAAATCCTACAGACACACAGACACATCACCATTCTATTGACACTCTTGTATGCTACCAGAAAAACCCCTCGTATTTGTATGATGGTTAGTGGGTGTGAAGAAAGAACTCCCACACCTCTCCTAATACAGTAAGCCATATTCTCGCTTCCCATTCTCCTTGTTTAGATCAGGAACACACACACACACATCCGAAAAAAGGTAGGATTGGTGAACGTGCGCGTGCGGACGTACACGGCTTTTTTCACATCCCTAGAAGCTGCTTTTTTTGTAAAATGACAGGCACACCTTCTACATACCTTCACTGTATTTAGGTGATTATTGGCTTCATATCCCATGATTCAAATGGTAGATATTAAAGTGTTTCATTTTCAGAATTTTCTCTAGTACCGTAATTAAAATGTTTGGGATTATATTTGTACCAAATTTCAGATTTCTATCTGTAATGGAAGTACCCTGCCCATTTTGATAGATCTGTCAGTTGCTCAGTTAGGCTCCATCATTATTATATATCAGATGACATTTGCTGTTTATTAAATGTAAACAGTTACAGGACACATTTCATTGAGTGTATATGGGTTTACCTAAAAGAGAAAGAGGAGTGCAGTCCTTGCTCCTTGCCTTTTTACTGATAAAACATGATGATTTTATCCTTAACTAGAACTGTCTCGCCAGCTCATGTTTATGCAAAATAGAAATTTTGGAAGAAGAAGACGACCAAGACGAAAGGAACACGGTAACATCTGAAGAAAATATCAAAGGACCTGTCACAACATCTTAAGACTTTTATCAAAGTAGTGAGAGAATACATTAAAGCAACAATATATGTTAGCTTACATGTGACATGACTACCAACTCAGCAGTATGTTTGATGAACATAGGTGGGTTCACGATTTACATGCATGCTTTGTTTGTGAGCCAGGCTCCAACTATAGTCTTACAGTAGGGGAAGAAAATAAAAAAAATGGCAAAAAAGTTTGAAAGATAAGTTCTCTTCAGCCAATATACTTCTTTTTCTACAATTTTACAAAAGACATATTCAGAAAGAATATATTACATGGAACATCTCACTCCTTTCTTCTTCCAAACACAGGTGCTGTTTGATGTCTAAACGCAACCTGGAAAATATATTTGTATTCAGGACATTTTATCCCCTTGTGCAAGTGCATGGGTAAGCACTCTGTATTTACAAAGCAATACGCATCATTTAGGATGCAATCCTATGGCCACTAGATGCTGTCTAGAAGGCCATAGGAAAGGTTGGCGTTCTAGCCCTGACCTTGGAATTGCATTCTGAGGTTGGAGCTGGAACTGCAACTTTGGAGCACTCTCCCTCCACCCTCGCAGTCAGCATGGTTCTTTCTGCACCGGCTGCAGCTCTGAAATCACAAGACTGACTTCACAGCCAGTGTTGGGGAGCCATTCTTGTGACGGGGAGGGGAGGAGTGAGGTTCTGCCGGGATATGCCGTATCCTGGCAGTGCTTCAGCCTCTCCTCCTCGTGAGTAAGGGCAAAATACTTAGATGGCTGAAATCGTCTAAGTATTTTGCAGGACAGAAGGTGTGCAGAAGCGGCCTTCACCTCCACGCTCCTTCCGTCCTTGATTGGATGCCCGTAATCCTCCAAGTTCAGAGGGTTACAGGCGGCCACATTGGATGGCGCTGTTTATGTGCAATACCCTGTTGAATGGCCAGTTGTCTGATTTTTCCTGGTTATTGTTGTTGTTTAGAGAGAGAACCAGGAAGTGGCTACTCTAAAGTGGCTGCTGGTGCTGGTCTTGCCTTCATACCTCATGGCATCAGAATTGGCTGAATCGTCAACCTAAAAGAGGAGAGTGGTGATGTGGGGGTTCAGTGTCAGTAATACAGTGGGCCTTCCAGTTCATAACCAGAAACTGGTCAGCAATAGTTTGGAAGGGTTTGGCGCCTAGTCAGTCTGTGGAATGTCAAGACCAGTGTGAGCTTATTACTGTCAGAGTTCTCAGGAGAAAGCAGGCTGGAGTCAACTTGTCTCCCCCGTCCAGCTGCAACTTCAACCCTACAGAGATAGGAGCTGGCAGCCTTCTCTGGGAACTTCAAGAGAGGGGAGGGGTGGTTTGCAGAGGTGTCACTCTGGTTGAAGCCTCAGCCCTGAAGGGTAGAAGGGAGACACCCAGGTGGCATAGGGGCCTCGTGGATGGGTCAGTTCCCTTGTCAATTAGGAGTTTGGAAGAAGGGTTAAGCCACACCTTCGCTTTTAAGTCAGTGCTTATCGTCCAGAGCCATTGCTAGGAATATCTCTCTCGTCTTCCCTGTCTGCATCCTTCTGTTTGGATCTATCACCGACTGAGCTATTGGGAGCGCTCTTCACATGGACTCCACCTAATTTGGACTTTCTTCTCTTTGGGCTTTTACTGTCAAGAACCTGCTACGAAAAGGACTGTCATACTTTTCATAGACTTTTCATAGACTTGAGGCTTTTCATTCTAGTGGCTATGGATGTGTCTTTGTCGAGTAGCCCAGAGCCCGGCTGGCTTGGGTCTTATTTCCTGACTTCTGGACTTTCCTATACCTTGGCCCATGTGGCGTAGAGATTCCAAGGCTGGGAGCTTTGGACGTTGGAATCTCTGTATGTGAGGAAGTGCTTTGGACTCAAGTCTGATCTTGTTCTGGACCCTGATTGTCGAGAGGCCTGGACGCACAGTACCCAGAGGGGCCAACTGAAGTGGCAGGGTTGGTTTTGACCTCTGTGGAGTTGCGCATGCTGGTTCAGGTCCTCTTCTAGATTCCCTTCCCTTGTCGCAGGAGCAATAGGGCTCCGATCCTTCCCCTGTTGGAGGAGCAGCTAAGAGTTGCTCAGATCCTAAGGCCAAGATGTACAGCACCCCAGAGAGGTTCCAACTCAGTGGCAAGGTTGGTTCAGCTCTCTATGGGGGTGTATGGGTAAGTCAGGCCTGTTTCTAGGATCCCTTCCCTTGTCACAGAAGCATCTGGAATTGGCTCCAATCCTTCCCTTGTCTGAGGAGCATTAGGGACTGGCTCCGATCATTCCCTTGGGGTGGAATGTCGGGGCATTTGGTCCTTAAGATTCATTCCAGTCCCCTACCTTGATGTGGAACAATTTCAAGAGCCTGTGGCAAAATTCCATCAGCTATATGATTTCTGAAGACTGTAACTGTTTAGCTTATGCCATGGGATTTGCTTTAGGAAGGATCTTACTTAGAGGTATACACGTACCTGGGGGGGGGGGCTGCCCCGCCTCGCCTCTCCGCCGCTTGATTCTCAGCGGCGTGGAGCAATCGGCCCCGCTCACACCCGCCCAAGGCAAGCGGGCCTTACCGGGTCCCGGCCCCACTCGCCTCTCTGCAGTGAGCCGTCCATGACGGTCCCGTCGCGTCACTTCCAACTGGCCAGAAGAGATGCGCCGGGACCCCGCACTGGCGCACCGGGACCTTGCGCCGGTGCACCGGGACCCCGCACTGCGTCTTTTCTGTAGAAACCAGGGCAACAGGGCTGTTTTAAGCCCTGTTGCCCTGGTTTCTACGGAAAAGATGCAGCACAGGGTCCTGGCACGCCAGCGCAGGGTCCCGGCGCGTCTCTTCTGGCCAGCTGGAAGTGACGCGACGGGACAGTCATGGGCGGCTCGCTGCGGAGAGGCGAGTGGGGCCCGGGACCCGGTAAGGCCCGCTCGCCTCGGGTGGGCGTGAGCGGGGCCGATTTCGGCCCGCTACGCCCGCTCGAGGTGAGCGGTTACATCCCTACGAGTCTCCGGTGTCAGAGTGCCAGAATGCGTGATTGCAGCACTGGGGCCCCGACAGGTGAATATAAAGCAAACTTCCCCAACCTGGTGCCCTTCATGCTGGCGGGGGCTGGTGGGAGTTACAGTCCAAAACATCTGGAGTGCACCAGCTTGGTGAAAGATCACTAGGCTGCCAGAATGATGAAAGAAGGGGACGCAGTGCACAGAATGGGGAGGGAAAGCTGAGGAGAAAGTGAACAGCAGTCAAGGTCTCAGCCTGGCTGAAAGTAAAGGAAACTCCCAGTGAGGGAAAAGGTCCTTGAACTTCCAGAGAGGCAAGGGTTGATTAGAAGAAGCAAACTAGCAAACTAATGGGTCAGCTATAGAAAATTTTATTTTTAAAATCCAAGTAGCTGATCTAGCTGGATCAGGAGATTTATAAGGTAATCTTATACGTGTCTACTCAGAAGTAGCTTACTACTAAGACGAGGGCCTATTCTGTTGTGGCACCCCAGTTGAGGAATGAGCTCCCCAGAGAGGCTCGCCTGCCTACGCTGTGGTCTTTTCAACGCCAGGTGGGACCTTCTTATTCTTCCAGGCAGTTTAGTCTTCGACTCTTCAGGTTACTGTTGTTTTAAGTTTGTTTCTGTAGTTTCAATCTTTGCACCGCTGCTGGGTTTTGTTTTGGTTTTTGGTTTTATTTTGGTTTTATACTGTAGTTTTAAACTTTTATATTTATATTTTATCATGTTGTATTTTATGGTTTTAATTGCTGTAAACTGCCCAGAGAGCTTCAGCTAGTGGGCAGTAAAGAAATCAGAGACAGCTGCAGTTTGTATGCAGTCTGAAAAATGATACTATAGCAAGTAGGGTGGCCATGTGCCCTCTTTTACAGAGGACAGTCCTCTGTTTGAAGGACTGCCAGAGGACTGTTTGAAGGAGTCCTCTTTGAGTCCAAGTCCAGTTTAAACCTAAAGCAGCAGCAGAAGGAAGAGCTGGGCCTTGAAGTTGCCTAGCAACAGCACCTGGGCAGCAGAATGAGCAAGGCACACAGGTCACCTGGTCACAGTCTTCCACATTCGTGGTGAGATGTACTGTATTTCCATTTAAATTCTAATGATTATTTCTAAATTGGCATCTATACATATCAATTGGCATTAGAATTGTTGATTCATACATGGCCACCCTAGTAGCAAGGGAATAATCTCTCCCCCACATTGCTATCTCCAGTCTCCACATTCCTTCTAACTGAGGGAACTGGGAAACACATTTGGCATTGTTACAATAGCCTGCCCAGTGAGGAGGGCCGGCCCAAGACATTTGCTGCATCAGATGAAGGTCACTTCCACATATGGAAGCCAACCAGACTGGCAGTTCAGCACTAGCAACAACAGGACAGAAACAGAAAGTGATCGAATTTGGCATCAGAATATTTTCCAATCCAAACTGAAAATTTTCTGGTGCAAGTTATGCTATGCAAATTACCCTAATTTGCATAGAAAAAAATCCAAGTCAAAATATCCCCCCAAACCCACAGCTCTTGCACACACAGCTCTGTCCTCCAACACTTGCCACACACAGCCTGCCCCACAGACATCCACTGCTTGAGGTGGCCTCCTCACTCTGCCTAATGGTAGGGCCAGCCCTGCTGGTGAAAACAAGAAATGCAGCTGGAAATACCTTAGTAGATAGCGGGCGTAGATATGCCATTGCTGCTTTGGTGCAACGGGAACTCTGGTCCACCAGGAAAAAGTTTGGACTGCTGGGAAGGTCAGTATCATGGGTACTTATTTTTCTTGAGCCAACCCTGCCAATGTGAACAGGCCTTAGAACCTGGACACATTTGTGTCCCATCCCTATTAACTGCAACCTTTGTTTTTCTGCTGTAAGCTTGTCACTAACGGTCAGCAGTGCAATTCAACACTGCAAGCTTTATCTATGCCACAAAAGGATTGTTTCCAAATTAAACTAGGAAAATGGTTTAAGGTGCTTCTTTTCTTTTCATTTCCTTTTATGTATATTTAAGAGACCTCAGAAATAGCCCAGCTGCTACCTCACAAATGTCCACCTTTTGACAAAACGTATGCCAGATCACACTGAGTTAAGAGAGATAGCCACAAACAGGGAAAGGTTTGAATCGTTAATTATCTCCTGCTACGCACACTTAAAGTGCTCACAGGAAGTCCTATTTTTAAACACATTTGTGCAGATATCCAGCAGAGACCATGACAGACTTTTCAACAGACTTATGCATACACATCTTAGTAACACTCATGGAATAATGTCACTATTTGTATGAATAGTCAACAGTCTTTTGTTAAGAAGAAAGCAAAAGAATAACAATCACCTTCAGTATACACTGGCACCAAGCATTCAGACCTGCTTAAACAAAAGCTAATAGTATATGAACTACTGTAGTCATGAAAAGAAAATCAATATCATTTTCAGGCAAGGAAAGGCAAGACTATGAATTAATCCCTCTTCTACACCTCAGACTTTGCCATCCAAACCACAGTAGTTCAACGACTGGGGTTTACTTCTATGATTCACTAAATCGCAGGCAGTGGTTTTATTCAAAGGCTCAACATCAGTTGAGGATTAAATTAATATTCTTAAATATGCTTCGTTTGCAAACCACAGCAGGAATGTGAACTGGAGTCTTTGAATACAAGATGCCCTCTTCCCCAAGATCCATCTTGCAATTTTGCCCTATAAGAAAGGGTGATTTCTAATATCCACTATAATAGAGAATAAATAAAATTAAGATTAAGAGGTAACAACCCCCCCCCAAATTGTACACAAAATCCCACATAATTACATATAAACTGTAAACCAAGAAATCCTAGTGTTTTCCTCTTTTGAATAAGATATCAGAGATTGACCCTGAGACCTACTTACCAAACAACTAGAGGGCTATCTATTGTACCCACTGTAGCAACAAAAGGAACTGATTTCTATCCCTCCTGGTACTGCTAAAAGCTTATTCACACGTTTTATTTTTTCTTATCTTGTGAAGGTTCCCATCTTGATTCTTCTGATGGATTCATGAGCACATGCATGTGAGATTAAGCCACAAAATGTACATAAGATGAGCCATGCTAGATCAGATCAAGGGTCCATCTAGTCAAGCATTCTGTTTACACAGTGGCTAACAAGCTTCCCAGGGGAAACCCACAAGTAGGACATGAGTGAAATAGCATCTTCCTGCTTGTGTTCCCCAAAAACTGATATACACAGACATACACCCTCTGATACTGGAGGTAGCATATAGCCATCATGACTAGCCATTGATAGCCTTATCCTCCATGAAGTTGTCTAATCCCCTCTTAAAGCCATGCAAATTGATGGCCATCGCAGGACACCTTGTGGTAGCAAATTCCATAGTTTAACTTTATTTATTTATTTATTTATTTATTATTTATATTTATTTATCGCCCATCTGGCCGGCAACCGGCCACCCTGGGCGATGTACACAGAATAAAAGCAATAAAATACATTTAAAACAATATAAAAATTTTAAAATCTTAACCCACCCCATATTCCCGCCTGAACAACCAGGTTTTTAATGAGCGACGGAAGCTCAGCAGAGAGTGGGCATGGCGGAGGTCACTAGGGAGAGAGTTCCACAGTACGGGGGCCGCCACAGAAAAGGCCCTCTTCCTCGTCCCCACCAGTCTAGCTGCTCTGGCTGAAGGGACAAGGAGAAGGCCATCCGTGGCAGATCTTGTTGAGTGGCCCACTTGGTGTTGCTGGAGACGCTCCTTGAGATAGACTGGACCGGAGCCGTATAGGGTTTTAAAGGTCAAAACCAACACCCTGAATTCGGCTCAGCAAGCAACTGGTAGCCAGTGCAAATCCTTCAGCACTGGTGTGATGTGATCCCGCCAACTTTGCGCTGTGTGGAGAAGTACTTCCTTTGAAATTGAAAATGCAGGGGCCCAAAATACCATTATTGAAAGTTAATATCAACATTGCCTGGGCCTGCACATCACATGATCAGAAGCCAGAAGCACTCTTTTATTTCATGGCTCATCGTTACAGCTTTAAGTTGCTTAAAGCTGCCTCGCTGCCTTTAGATCCAAAGCACTGCATTGCCAGCCTTATCCAAGCCAAAGTCTTCACTTGGCTATATGCGGTTCATTGTCTGAACATCATATTTCCAAGCCACGTATGATTAACGGCAAATCACCATTTCTTTCAACTACTATACCCCTACGGTTGGAAGAAGTTTATGTGTTTTAAAGCCAAAGGAACAGCAAAAGGCAACATTGGTATCAGGTTTAATTCCATGATGTCAATCTTACAGGGAGGGAGAAAACTAAGCACAATGGATTGGATACAGAATCTGCCTTCCATGGACAGAAGAACTCTGCTCACAGAAGATGCCTCTCCCCAATTTTTGGGAGTCCCCCTCCCACAGCTCACCACATTCATCAGGGTGCCCTGATCCTCTGTGTAGTTTTTTGGGAGGAGGGGGGCTAGAGGGGCTGCTGTAGGGAGGAGGGAGCAGGGAAGTCTGCCTCCACCAGCTCAGTTGCACATGCTTAAATCTGGATCCAACCCACTATAGATAATGCCTGGAGTGGTGTGGCTGGGGGCATTGTCCTCTAAATTCTTCACCAACATCCCTATAAAAAAGATTACAGTATGGCTCTCAATTCTCAAATAACAGGAAAGAAACCAAAATACAGCATATTCATACAAATACAATGTGTCCAGCCAATGAAAAACAGGCTTGAGCCGAGACCACTCATGCAGTTTCTGTGTGGGGCTCACACAGGTTTCTTGGGGGGGGGGGATTTTTCACTGTCCTAGTGGAATAAAATAATGGCTCCAGTCGACAAAGGAAGTACACGAGCATCCCTTCACCTTCCACTCATTAGCCAGACAAGTGGAAAGCAGGAACGGATTTGCTCCATACTGAGAAGATGGGTAATTTTTCATTACATAATTCATTAACAATGGGTTGCTTCCAGACTAAGTTAGTCACACTTAGGCCCCATTGAAATGAACGTGAGTTAATCATGACTAAATGAAGTCCCATTGATTTCAGTGCGACTAACTTAAGGCACAATCCTATGCAAGTTTAGACCAAAAAAAAAGGCCTACAACTCCCAGCATGCCGCAGCATAGGATTGAGCCCTTAGTCTGGATGCAGCCCAATAAATATTAGACACTACTATCTTTAAAAACAACAACAACAACAACAACAACAACAGTTAAAGCAGAACATTCAAGGCAAGGACTAGGAAGATCTTGGAGGTGCAAAGCTCCAGCAGGCCTCCACATAGCCAAGGCTCTGACCTACTACCCAGTTCTATGATCCTTGGTGCCCATGCAACACATGACAGAGTCAGATTGACTTGTTAGTCCTTGTTGGCTATCAGAAAGATCCCCTTCCCCACTCTGTCCAAATAGCTGTGTGCACAAAACCCATATGTTATCAGCACACAGTATTTTGTTTATTGCTTTCAGCAACGTCTTGTGATAGCACTAAATGTTCATTCAAGTTTTTAAGGCCTGCCTTTTAATTGTGCTGAATACCTCCATTGTTTTTATGTTATGAATGGGGCATTGACCTCCTAACCTGCCTATATCTATGAGGCACATATTTTTCACAGTTATTTGAATAGATTTCATTCTATATACTTAGGTCTGTGTTATTTTATAAACTCTAAGCAAGGAAATGTTATTTGCTGGGGTGGCCACTTGGCAAAGCTTCAGAAGATACAAAGATATCTTTCAGTGCCTAGTCCATGGCTTCAAAAATCCAATTGAAGTGACATGAATTTTAAAAAGCATAATGTTTAAAATTATGAAATCAATGGAATTAACATTACAGATGCTCTGTAAGTCTAAAGCCCAATGATGAGACTCTCATGTAAACGGAAAACCTAAAACAATATTGAGGCACACAATAAAGGAATTGTTCCGATTCCCCTTTGAAACAGATGGCAAGACATTTCTTCTATTAATTCTAAGAATTAACTTTAAAAGAATTAAGTTTTATCATTAAGAATGAAATTAACATTATTAAATAAAACAGGAACTCTCCAGTTTATCCCATAGAAAGTCTTTTTAAAAGAATTTTGAAATGAGTCTTTTTGGCTCCACCAAATCTTGCATGCTATTTCATGTTTAATTTAACCCTTTGAGCATTTTTGCAAATGCATCATGAATAAGCGTTGTGGGAATCAAAGAGAAAGATAAGTTTGATTAATTCAGTTTGGATAGGAAGTAGGAATATATCAACTTACTATCATGTTCTTAAAGATGAAGATAAACCAGGATTCCTGTTGGTGTTTATAATTGGTTGGAAATTGTTTCAGGGAATATCTGTTATAAAAATGTAAGAAGCTTCTGAATCAGTTAAGGGATATCTGAGAGCATGTGAGTTAGAAACTCGATTTTCCTAGATCAGTGGAGCCCACTGTGGTTAAAGGCACATTTATCTCTTGGGGAAATGAAGACATCATTTGGACTCCCATACAGAACGCTGGAAAAGGAAAGCATCTTTGGGAAACCTAACATTATAAGCTGCAATGCCAATGCCTCCTAGGTTGAAGAAAGCTATCTCGCTGGTTTTCAACCCATTGAGGAACCTCATCTTTCTGCTTTCCCAAGGTATCTGCTGATTGAAATTTAATCCGCTGATTGAAACTTACAGAAGGATGCACAATATCCCCGAAGACCTGTGTTCTTTGTGAGGAGGGGGGGATAAAAATATAAAGAGATGGTATAGTTTGCTCCATTTGTTGTTTTGGCCCTATCACCATCACACCACCCACATTTAGTGTAACATGGTCCATAGTGTAGTCAGGTCCTATTATAGCAGGGATGTTGAACCTCTTTGAGCCCAAGGGCCAAATTCCATTTTGGAGAAGCTCTTGGGGGCCACATTCCAGTGGTGGGTGGGGTCAAAGGAAAAAGGGGCAGGGCCCCAATTACAAAAAAATATATTTTAGCTTAAAGCTCTTGCTGCCAGTAACTAAGCCTTAGGAGAAGCATTTCAGTAACTAAGCCTTAGGAGAAGCATTTCACCCTTTTAGAATGGGGGGGGGAACCTACACAGAAATCAGCAAATCACCAAACAGCTGGTGACTGGGGAAAAGGGGAAATGGCCATTTGGGAAACCCTGGCGAGCCAAAAAGGAGCCCCACATGGGTCAGATTTGGACCCTGGGCCTGAGGCTCTGCACCCCTGCATTACAGAAGTGAGGCCATGTATCTCTGCTTTCTTTTCACTGAACACATCCCAGGGGCTCAGGGGGATAATAATCTCTCAAACAATAAACTCAACAATGCCAACAAAATATTTATTATAATGCAAGGCATGATAAGGGCAAAGATGATGATGATGATGATGATGATGATGATGATGATGATGATGATGATGATTTCATACACACTTGACCCTGACCAGGGCCAGCCTTCCCATCAGGCAAGGGGAGCTCCTTGCCTCAGGTGGTGGTTCTAGGCCAGCATGGGAGCGTGGCAGAAGGAGCATGCAGACCCTGCCTCAGCCATCAGTCCACCTGCCCCTGCTGCCAGCGATTCCTCTCGCCCACCCTCTGCCTCTCACTACCTGGCCAAGGTGAAGAAAGCTGGGTGACTATGCCAGGCCTGGTTATGGATGGCTGCTGACATGTTTTGGGGTTTTTTTCTTCTGGCTTGAAGCACAAAGAGAAAGGCGGCTGTGCTGTCTGGGCAATTCATAGCTGGGCTGGCTTTCTTTCTCTTCGACAGGTGTATGGACAATCCAAGCCCTTTATAGCCCTCAAATTCAAAAGAAGAAGCCAGTGCCATTCCTGCTTCCTCACTGTGTCCCAGGTGCATCATGGGAGGGAGGAGGCAGAACAAGCCCTCATCTCTCTCCCTTTGAGAAAGAAAGCTGAGTTTCACATCTGCCACTGTTGCTTTGGCTGCACCATGGCAGAATGGGGGTGGTGGTAAGAGAGTAGGCCTCATAAACTTGCATGCAAGTTTCCTGGGGCAGAGGGAGAGAGCCCAGCAAGCCTCAGGGAGGAGGACAAAAGGAGAGACTTGAGAAAAACTTGCTCTTTTCCGCAGTGCTTGGGGCAAGTGCAATGATCCAAGCACAGGTCCCGAGATCTATTGTATGTTAGTGCGATGTTGATTGTTTAAAATGGTTGCATGTTTGTATGTAACTGGTTTCATATTGTTATTATACTGCATTTTTAGGGCTTTAATCTTTGTAAACCGCCCAGAGAGCTCTGGCTGTTGGGTCGTATAGAATTGTAATACGTGAAATGAAAGTGTGATGACTGGAGAACCTTGGGAATAAAATGTGCCCTGATGGAGGATCTTTTGGAGAGGGGTAGGTTAGGGTTTTGGGTAGCATGCAGGGCTCCTGTCAGCCCAGGTAACTGCAGAGAAGAGGAGAAGGGACAGATGTGTGTATGTGTTTATGCAGATGATGGATGAATGGAATGTGTGTAGATGGATGGATGGATGGATGGATGGATGGGAGAGGGAGAGAGAAGAGAGGGTGAGTGGGAGAAGGGATGGGATAGCAATTGTGTATGAAAGAGAAAATTGGGGGGGGGGCATTTCCTGCTCTGCCTCAGACTGCAACATGTCTTGGACCAGCGCAGACACTGACTGTTTTGTTTTTAATCCCTGAAGTGAAGCTCTTACAACTCTTCCAGAACTTACTCAATCTCAATACCTGAAAACTCTTCAGAAAAAAAGACATTCCAGAGTTCTGGGACAGCCTCTTAGAACACTGCTCTGCATACCCTTGCTGTTTGGACGGGGAAGAGAGATTATTCATTTCAAAGAACAACTTGTATTGATCCTAAAGATCGGGGGGACATAATGACATAAAAGAAGATATGATTTCTTTTATCATGAAAAATAATTTTATTTCAAAATAAAGTTAACAAAATAAAGGCAACAAAAAGTAGAAGAACATACATAATATGTATGTTTCATTGTATCTTGGCCTTGTTTTAGGCACTGTTGTAAACCGCCAAGAGAAGTTTGGCTATTGGGCAGTATAGAAATGAAAATAAAATAATAAATCAAGATCACTAAAGAAACAACAGAATCCACTAATTATAATTATTATGGTAGTCTGTAACTGATATGCTTATGGAACATCTACAGTAAAACAGCCTAAGCAGGACCTCGATACCTAGTGAAAGAATTAAAATATAATTTATACAGCTTATAAGAGGAAGTGTGTGAGTGTATGTTACTTTGTGAGTATGTGTGTATTAGTCAGAAAAAGTATAGGCAACTGTACTTGGTTGGAACTTGATTGAAAGTTTGAAGAGCTTCAGCATAAGAAATAGGAAGATTGGTGCCATATCTTTTATCTTATAGTTTGAATTCCTTGCTTGCTACACTTGCTGAGTAAGTTTATACATAGTCATAGTCTCCCAAATTTTGATCAACCCACTGCTCTTTAGTTGGTTGCTTTGGAGGCTTCCAGTTACATGCTATACATGACTTTGCAAGCTGTATACAATTGCTTAAGAAGGTCTGTTGCAGGAATCTGGGATCATTAAGTTTAAAAAGACGAAGAAGCATAGCTTTAGGAGTTACCAGTGGTCTAATGTGAAGAAATTCCTGACACAGCAATCAGCAACCATGCTCCAAAACTCCTGCACTGTAGAACACTCCCACCAAAGAGTAAAGTATAAACCAATCTGACCACACTCCTTCCAACAATATTGACTATAATTTGGATGTATTAGGTGAAGCCTTGCATGAGTAATCTACCACCTACTGAGAACTTGGTATTGTGCTTCCTTTATATTAGTGTTGATTGATAAAGATGCAAAAGAAGTCCAAATACACTGCCAATCATCTTCTTCCAGAGAGACTCACCAATACCCACACACAGGATGGCTTGTCATCCAATAATGGCATTTGGAAGATTGTATAAATAGATGATATCAAACCTTTATTTGAAGTAACAGCAGCTTCTATAAAAGATTCAAAAAAAGTAAATGGGCACTTGACTGCCTTCTTAATGTGATTCAGGCTGAGAAAGTGACACAGTTGCAGATACAGATAAAGATGAAGAGATGATTTCTAACAGCCTGATTGTCTGCACAGGTTCATTAATCTCATTGGATTCAATGAGCTTGGGCATGCCTAACTCCGCATAGGAAAAGGTGCCTTCACATGGAAATTAGGATTTTTTAAAGCCTCCATTGATACCAAGGGGACTTTTTGAAATCCTGATTGCTATGTGGGTGGATGGCTGGATGCACATTTGCAGGAGGGGGGAGAGAAGTGGGTGGGTGGGTGTTGTGTGTGAAAATGGGTGTGTGTGAGAGAGAATGAATGTGTGTGGTTTGTGTGAAAATGCATGTGTGTAGGGAAGCCATGCCGACTTTAGTTTTTACTCCACCCACTTTTTGTGGGGAGGGCTTGCCCTCTTCTCACATACACCCCCCCCCCAAATTTCCCTGAAAGGAAGTGTGGCCCTCGGGACAAAAGATATTCCCCACTCCAGCTTCAAGGAGTCATACTCCTTAGGAGGGTGGAGCCTAGGAGGGGTAGTCTGGACAGATGGATTTATAAGGCCTCAGTCTCAATCTCCAACTTTTTGTTGGAGCAACTTCTGCACTTGGAGCTATCCAAGGTGCTGAGACACATGTCGCCTTGCCTTGTTTTGCTGTTTGCTTTTTTGTTTATTTGTTTGTTGTTCAGTAATATAATGGATATATCCCTTTTGCGTCTGTTACACATTGTCTAACATTTATTTGACCTGGTTTCCTGGGCAGTCCCCATAGCTGTAATGCTGCCCCAACAGTATCCCTCTTGGCACCAACATACACAATCAGCCTGTGTGTTTCCTATAATTGGTGAAAATGTTGTTGAACAAAATGGTATTTTTTACCTATCTTCCATTACAGAAATTTCTTTAACGTTTTGATAATATACTGTTTTAAACTGCTATAAAAGTAGCATGCATCTAAAGAAAACAAATGAAATAGATCCCAATCAGTACCAATGTTCTGTGAAATTTATATCTTAAAATGACTAATTCAGAGTGAATAAAGCCTATATTTCGATGAATTAACAAAGGTCAGCTGTCGGTCTAGGAACAAATATGTTGAGCTATACCATAATTGCTTGGGGACATGAAATTTCATTACCCTATATTTAGAACTTGCTTTAAATAGAGTTTGAGGCCAAAGCTTATAGAATGGAAATAATTAAGAGGATGAATGTAGTGTAATTTGTACGTAACAAAGAGAGAGAGAGAGAGAGAGAGAGAGAGAGAATCCTAGCCACCTAAATTGAGAAACTGTTATTTATCTCTTAAAGAGTAGATAAGTGTTAATTTTGGGAAATCTGAAATATCACCACTTAATTAGGTTAAAGTGGTGGTATTTCAGATTTCCCAAATTTAACATTGCAGCCTGATCTGATGAGTGATTTCTTCTGATTTCTATCACAAAATTATTTCTCCAAATTTGCAAACATCGAAGTGACATGGTAGTATAAAGTTACATGGTGCATATAAAGATACATTATGTTCCTTTATTGTTGGTATCCCAATCCACCTAATCTTTGTATTCTTCCTGATTAAATTAGTTGATGGCACAAATACAAATAATAAAAAGCTACATTGACAGAAGACACCCTTGTCTGGTATCTTTTTCTAAATTTACGGGTTTGGGAGGGGGGAAAACTGTTGTCAGGTTCTCAGAGCTCCAGCACAGCAGTCCTGTCACCCCAGGGGGGTCAGACATGGATGGGAAGAGGTTAGCAGCACCTTAATCCACCTCTTCCCTCCTGTACTCTGCCACTTCAAAGGCCAACCCAGTGGGTAAGCCACCCCACCATCCCACCTTTTAAAGTATAGGCTACAAGCTGCATTTGCCGCCAGAGGTCTCCCTTGACAAGGCATCCAGGATCTTGAGAGGTGTTGGTTGCTGCTGTGTCACCTCGGCAACATGGCTGCCTTACACACTTTCTGAGTCCCCTTCCAGCTTCTCAAGGTCCATCACACTCATGGCCTGCAAAACTCCCAACTGGCCTCTTGCCTACTATTGATGAGAAGAGTGGAGTTGCATTCACTGGCTTCCCCTGCCCCCTTTCCTCAGTAAGGGAGTTCTGGACTGGGGCTGTGACTATGGGCACCCATGAATGCAGGGCCAAACTAGATACAACATAGCGGCGATATATAGATTTATGCATTTTCCTGCCCTGTGGACAGATAAAGCAGCCAGGAAGTGTCTAATCTTTACACAAAAAGGAGCACATGAGTGAGGGAAGCTTACCTTCCTCCCACACCTGACCCTGCTTTGACTTGCTGTGTTCCATAGCTTCAAGCCCTTTTCTCATAGTCCAGCCCCACTCCTGAGAATGAGCCAAGCTGGAGACAAAAGTGCTTGAAACAAAGGGAAACAGTAAGGCAGGTGGGGGAGAACACAGGGTTTCTTTCCCCTCGCCCACTTGCTCCATTTTGTACAAACCAGCCTTCCCCAACCTGGTGCCCTCCATATGTGGACCATGCTGGCTGGGAATGATGGGAGTTGCAGTCCAACACATCTGGGGGACACCAGGTTGGGGAAGGCTGCTGTAAACAAAAGACCCCCCAACTCCTGCATTATACATGGATGGAGTAGGCATATTCCTAAATATACATGGCTGTCCCTATCTCATCTAATTTGGCCCATCGACTTTGGCTTCTGGAGAACACCACATCGGATCTGACTGTTGAAAAAGAGGACATAAAAACAGGGCTAAATTTGTATCAGGGCCCAGTCACAGCATTTGTTTTCATTGACAGTGTTCAAATCTAAATCATATGGAATTAGCATAGATTAAAGGGCTCTTAAGCAACTGCAGAATGAAGCACCACATCTGGAAGCCTTTCCCCATTCCTTGATGCATGGAACTGGAAATACTGTGTGTAGTAACCATACAGTGTTTCTACACACCAGTAACTGCAGAAAGCTTTGAGATTACAATGTGATGCTTCCTGACTAATTTGAATTTTGGCACCTCTTTTTTCCAGAAATTAAGCACTGGGCCCAAAATTTCTAATGTTCACTTTGGAACTTCCCTTTCTAGCCCTCTACCAACAGCAGGAGTGGTTGTGCCCAGAACCACCACCACATCTTCTATCTTCCTGATATTATCTCTGGTTTTCCAATTATGAATCAATCCAGTCTAGTCTCCAGCTAAACAGCTTACTGGCAGCGGAGCTATTTAGGTGCTTCTGAGCTCATGTCGTGAATTTTGAGATTAACAATATGAGGGGATCTTGTTCAGTCTAGTCGACCGAGGGGGGAATGAATTTGTTCTGTTTCCCAAAGGTGAATAATTCTTTCCTGAAACTGACAATATGTTTCACTGAAGCTGACTTGTGGAAGTGGAGAGGATTTGTCACGCTTCCCCAAATGTAAAGAATAGTTTCCTGAAAGTTAAACAGACTTCTCTCTTTGCCAGCACATCCTTTTCAGAACTAGCATGTTCACCACAGAAACTTCAGGAGGAAATTAAGATTTTTAATTAATTGATGTTATTCTTGAAAGCATTCTAAGAAACTTCCCCCCAGATGGCATTTCAGGAGGCAACATTTTCATCACTCATAATCTTGCATAAATAAAATATAGCTTAGCTGTAGGTATGCAGCTCAGGATACACATTATATATACATTTATAATGTACGAGCTACCACCACCATATTAGACACAGAAAACAGTTGAGGATTTCAACTCAGTATCTTTAGTGACAGACTATTTCCCACTGAGAGAAAGATGTGTAATGTTGACTTCTCTTTCCTTTTTCACACCACATCACAGTTTCTGTAATTAAAATGCATTAAATATTGTCACACAGAGGTAAAGGAAACAAGTAAAGTATGTTTCATGTGCAGCGCAGGTTCTAAAAACATTTAACATGTCGGCACTGTCCTCAGGACACTTAGCAGGGGAGTGGCTTGAGTAAGCAACATGGGATGGCCACCACACTGCTGCCTTATTTTTTTAAAAAAACAACTAATTGAATTTTAGAAAATATAAAGACCTTCATGACTTACTTAACCTTGTTTGGTTATGGTGTAATGCTATGGAATTCTAATGATTTAATTGTGAGTCGTGATTCCTGTTCAGTTGGCACAGAGAATAGCATCTTGGCCAATCAGTTCCTGGATGACAAAGCAAGCACTGTGGGTTTAATTATGCCTAGAACATGGGCATGTAAATTAATTACTGCTTTCTTAATTAGAGTCTGATGAATAAGAATGGCTTTCCTGGTATCAGCATTTATAGTTTGAGCTATAAGATTGCGAACTGAGGATTCCCTCACCTCAGTACAACTAGCCTTGAGCTGTTCAGTGGCAAATAATGGTGCTATTTCCCATTCCTACTGGACACCGACACCACACCAGCATCTCAACCTACCTGTGTATTCACAAAAAAAAGAAAGAACTGCCACTAACTTCACAAGTGATGGTGGTTAATTTTTCTGACATGGAGATTACATGTAGGGGGGGGGAGAGGTATCATAGCGGAGTGGTGCAGCAGATATTTCGCATACTGATCCCCGGCATTACCAGTTGAAAAGATCTCGGGTATGTCTTAGTCCTCACTCGGCCAAGCACCTTAGAAAGCCACTCCTGCTCAGAGAATGCAAGAAACAAATGCACATATAAAGTGGGCACAGCACAAAGATACCCATAAAAGCAAGCAGATACCAATTTGTTCACTAGGGTTTAGCCGAAATTGCTCAGAAGAGATTTATCTGAGAGAATTTCTGAAGACGTTCTTCTTCTCAAGAAAAAGAGCTGTTTGCAGAATATTGGCCACCATTTTTTGGGATGACTGCCCAAAAAATGGTATGATGGTAGTTCTGGGGGCATTGCAGAGAATTAAAACTGATTAGCCAGGTTCATTTCATTTATTATATTTCTATACTGCCCAATAGCCAAGCCAAAGCTATCTGGGCAGTTTACAAAGAGCCAGTGTGGCATAGTGGTGAGAGTGTTGGACTAGGACTCGGGAGTTCTAGTCCGGGTTCTAGTCCCCACTCGGCCATTAAATTCACTGGGTGACTTTGGGCCAGTCACTGCCTCTCAGCCTAACCTACCTCACAGGGTTGTTGTGAGGATAAAATAGAGAGGAGGAGGAGGAGGAGGAGGAGGAGGAGGAGGAGGATTATGTAAGCCGCCTTGGGTTCCTTGCAGGAAAGAAGGCAGAGTATAAATATAATAAATAAATAAAATAAAAATAAAAATGTTAAATAGCAAGGGGGAAAGAATTTAGGGGAAATCTGTTCTGTTGCCACACTGCTAATAGTTAGCCCTGCCCACAAAAGACTGTTTGAGAATTTCTTCTCCCCCTGGAGAATATTTGGTGAAATGGTCCCTCCAATTTGGCCATCCATAAATAGGGTGGAGAGAGTGTCCGGATGCCATTTTTCTCAGCTCTGTGAAAAACCTCAAGCACTTTTTCAGTGGCCTGACTTTTTCATCAAGTGGCTAAGGAAACGGCGGGGCCAGCCCTGCCATCAGGCAGAGTGAGGTGACCACCTCAGTTGGCAGTGACTGGGGTGGGGGCAGCGGGAACACAGCCCTCCAGCTGTTCCTCCTGAGTGCCCCCAACTGCCTTCTCTTGGACAATAGAGCTGTTTGTGACACATGGCCTGTCCTGCAGCCCCTAAACGATCCTCCTGCCCTTTGGTGTGGTAGAGCAGTGTTCTCCAACCTTGGGTCCCCAGATGTTTTTGGCCTACAACTCCCAGCATGCCCCAGCCAGCGTAGCTGGCTGGGGCATGCTGGGAGTTGTAGGCCAAAAACATCTGGGGACCCAAGGTTGGAGAACACTGTGGTAGAGGACCCAGTCCCATTGCCATTGTGGAATTAAGGTTTAACTACAATTCTTGTTGGCTTTTGTACATGCAATGGAGGGGGTATTATCTTGTCCTTTGCCCCAGTCAGGAAAATATCATGGGCTGGCCCTGGCAAACCTTCAATTATATTAAATAATTTTAAAATAAAATACAAATATACCATGGTTTATCACAATAAAATAAAAAAACAATAACAACCAGGAGACTCACTGCAGGTTGGAGTAGACAATACTGGAGTAGGTGGACAAATAGTCTCACCTGGTATAAGGTAGTAGGCCAATCTTCTTTGGCTATGTAGATCTGTTGAACAGATATGCTGTACAGTGAGCCTGTATTACTTATGACCACCATGCTGAACAGAGTCCATCGTATGGTGGCTCGTGAGGGGCTCAATAAATGTGTTTTCTTGCCTGCTTGGGACTGCAAAAATAGGGAGATTGCCAGGCACCATGGCAGATTACACTGACTGGTTAGCAGTTCGTAGGAGTGTCGCCAATTGTGTAGGTCTCTTCGGTACTGTAATAAGCTATATATGCCTCAAAGGAGAACAGTCTCAAAGTCTTCAGCTTAAATTAGGTTCTTAGTAATAATAGGCATGAATGATCAAAATCTCCAGTGGTAATGACCAGCATATATGTATTTCTAGAAATAAACAAAAAGTTGTGAGTTGCCTTTTGGCAGGGAGACCGAATATCAGAAGTGACAGCAGAGTTAACAACAGATTTTTTAAAAAAGAAAAGAAGTAAAATCAATACAAGAATGCAAACAAAACAAAACCCCAACAACATGACATAATTCAGCCAAAAAAACAAAACAAAAAAGTCTTAAAACAGGAATAGTCAACCAGAGTCCAAAAATTCCTTAAGAAACAACAACAAAAAAAGTTTTAGACTGGCAGTGGAAATTATAGCGTGAGGGTGCCAAATGAAGCTCTTGAGGGAGGGCATATGGGGTTCCACAGCAAGGAAGGCCCTGCTCTGCACACTTTCAGATCATCTTAGCACAGTCAAAGACAGAGACCAGAGTGAGGACTCCATAGATGACCTCAGTGAGAAGGAAAGAACATTTAGTAGTCGGTGTCATCTGATGATCTGAGGAATGCATGACCAGCCCAGTAAGGGCATATATCAGGGTGGCAGGATTGCCACCACTGGTTTGGCACACCTTTCCCCAAACTGGTGCCCTCCAGATGTGTTGGAATACAACTCCCATCAACACCAGCCATGGGCTTGCTGGCTGAAAATGGTGGGAGCCGGCATTAAAGATTTACTAGTGTAAAAATTGTTCACTACTAGATCCATTCCCAGAGATTACCAGTTTTCCTGAGGAATAAGCATCACCCCATAGTAAGTACCCACACCTATCTTTCATTCAAAATAGAATGTCAGCATGCAGGCTCTTGAAGTTCCGAACTGGGAAGAGGGCACAATAAGAGGGAGACTCCCTTCCTTGCAGAAAAGAAGTGTGAGGGGGTCAGAATAATCCTATCTTCACACACACACAAACCCTGAAAATCTGTGAATGAGGGTTAGTCATGATGTATGCTACCCAAGAGCTAACTAGAATCCTTTGCATCAGAGAGTATCCTACTAGCTCCTATCTGATGGGTCAGGAGAGCAACCACTGCGAGATAAGGGAGGCCCATTCCACCTTTCACTTCCAAAGTGACCACGGGGGTGGGGGAAATTGACCTCAAATGAATCTTTCTCTGGGCCTAATCCCCCCCCCCAAAGATTTATTCATTCTCTGGTAAAGGATTTTTTTAAAAGCTGCAATTATTTGCAGGCTCATCGTTGAAGTATAACTAAAGTGTGCTTTAAAAGAGACTCCATGATCCCAACAAGAAGTTAGTAGAGAGGAGTGGTGAGTACTTTTATTTATTTATTTATTTATTTATTAGTAATAATTATATACCACTTAATATAATAAAAATCTCTTAAGTAGTTCACATATAAATATTAAAAATTACATTTAAATACACTATTAAAAACCATTTCTGCTGCAGTAACAATACAAGGCACATATAAAATACACTATTAAAAACACTTACTTTTAAAATAAGGTATCAACGGAAGCTGTTTCATTTTCTCTTAAAACTAGCACAATTAATGATTTAGGGCTGCAATCCCTAACCATACTAGGAAGTAAGTATGCTTCATTGGACTCTGCCAAGTAAACATGCTTATGATTGCGTAGTAAAGATTGAAACCTAGGGAACAGACACTTAAACACAGCATATTCCAAACTATAAAAGTTCTGTCTGTGTGTGTGTGTGTGTGTGTGTGTTGTAAAGGCAGACCATTTTATAAATATTACTCTAGATGTAAGAAATGCTCAGATATGTACTGGCAGGCTGTCTCCAAAAGTAATAGCATAATCATATTCAAGATACCAGACCAAATTAATACAGGATGAGATGACTCTTTCATCACAGCAGGAAAGCTCAAAGGGAAAAAACACACACACACACTGTCCTGAATATGGATCAAGGTTTTGCGTATTTAAAGGAGCAAGACAGCCAGGTACATGGCAATGCAGGAATGTTTATCTTGGACTGAGATTAAGAAATGCCATCTCTGCAGAAGCCCTTAAAATGCAACAATGTCCTCAGAATTATGAATATTTTTCATAATCAAGAGAATATACCATCCAGCACTGGAAGATAAACTTCCTACATTACATTTAGGAGATATGAAAGTACTTCTGCATTATGCCAAAATGTAGAAAATCCTGTTAATGCATAGTGGGCATGATCCGTCCTCTTCTTGCACTCCACTTTGAGTGCAGGAAGGAGTACCCCAAAGAGCTCAATGGACATTTGAGCGTTCAAAGCATGAGAAACATGTATGCACAGCCTTGTGGAGGAGCAGCATTGGTAGATTCACGCAGGTGAAGCACATACAGGCATCCTATAACAGGCAACTGCCAGTCTGCTGCAGTGTGTATGTGCCCATTGGGCTCTATGGGCATTCCCTCCTGCATGCAAAACATACCCTATGATGTTTACCTTGAAGGGAAATTCCAAAAGACCATAATCTTCTTTGGAGATAGGCTATGCCCTCTTACATTTATATTACGGTATATCAGCATTTTAAGCACAGGAGTGAGAGCAGGGACACTCCTTCATCACCCAGAAGTTATGAAACCTAACAGCCAAATTAGAAAGAATAAATTAGATGTGATGCTAAATTAGGAAGCCTGTCAGGTGGTTTTGAAAAAAACTAATAGCAGGTGTGGGGTCCGGTCCCCAAGTTTGTTCTGCGAAGATTTCTTCTGGGGCTAATTGATAGTATGGGGGTGATTTTCATCAGGATCGCAGCAGGGAAAGAAAGGGCAAAATCACACTTGCTATCCCCCAAACTTGCTATTTATTTAAAAAAAAAAAACTGGCAGGCTTCCTCATGATGCATTTAGCATCAAGTCTAGTTTGAACCTATGATAACTCCCACGTTAAGAATTATTTTGGAAAATAAAATACTGTAATAAAGAAAAAAACTTCACTCAGGATGGATACCATTAAATAACAGTGAATCCTAGAGGTAAAGCCAGTTAAACACTTGGCAAGATGGTGGCTTCAGCCACCATCAACATTTCGTCCCCTAAAACTAAGATGCAAGCCTTCAGTATCATAGTTACTCATACCGTAACATATAAATGCAAAATCTGAAAGTCAGCTAGAACTGCAGAATAAATTCTAGGAATAGATTTAAAGTAAACTGACTTTTCAAACTGTTCTATAACACTTTCCCTTAAAAGTCCCATGTTTGGAAGGAAAGAAGAAAAATTGAGCATAGTACAAATTTTAAGAAGGAAAGTGTGGCACCTTCCCAAGATGCCATAAGATAGCTACCATGATGTACATTGATGCTTAAAAGTGTGTGTGGGGTGGATATCTCTCTGATATACATTACTGTATTTATAGTTTAATTCATGACCCATTAAAGAAAAAAAATTGGATTAAAATGGGATTTTAATAGTTGAAGTCAAGTATTGAATGGTACAAGTGGAAATAAAAATCCAGAAGTTCTAAGCTCTGACAAACACTTGCCTATGAATGAGACCATTGCACATTCTTCAAGGATTCAAATACTTTTAAGCACTAGAATGTATTAATGACTCTCCAGCTACTTTATGCTGGAGTACTTCCATTGACCCCAGAGGATAGTTGACACCTGAGGATGGGCTTTCCAGGCCAATAGTTCTGGTGTTTTTATTGAGATTCTTTTAATTCTACACAATGAATTGTAGGCAAGGGATAGCAACAACTGGAGTAAAACAACATTTATGCATAGGATAATTCTCTACAATTGTCTTTATCCAAACCAAGTGGGAGAACGTCAATAATATTTGGGACAGCAAAAAGGGAACTAATGGCTGATATGCCCATGTCTCTTGATTTTATGAGGACTGACAGCTGAGTGTGTGAACCAATTAGAAAATTGTTGTGTTTAAGATGTGTGAGCTGATATGAAAGTTTTATCACATTCACTCATATAAATCATCATAATGTTGCAGTTATCAACTGATAAGCATACATCTGTCAACCAGCCCTAAGTTACATAAGCTTAAACCCATATAAGACTAGGTCCCTGGGTCAGGAGGTGGATGTCATTGTTGGACATTAACTAAACCAAATTTAGATAGCAATGGTAACTTCACACATAAATTGACCAGCTCAAGGTGAGCACCTTATATGGTTCTCTGCCCCCCACCCTATATATTGACTACATTATGTTGAATAGCTGCAAAATCATGGTTAAAAATTATTAATGTTTTCTATTATGTACAGAGTTATTCGCTATAGTATAATGGTAGCATTGCATAGTTAGCAGAAACATACTGTAAACATGCTTTAAAACACACACACAATATTCTTGGCAGCTTAAACTAAGGGGCCACCATTTGGAAACATTCCACTCCACTTAACTGAAGCCAGAATCTACACAACACTGTTCACGAGCCAAACATTGTACTAGTTGCCAGTTCACATTGAGAAACTTATCCAATGTTCACTCCAATCCATTGACTTCCAAAATCTTTGAATTACTTGTTTGGAATACAGTTACAGCACAATCCTCTACATGTCTACTCAGATGTAAGTCCCATTGAGTTCAGTGGGGCTTACTCCCAGGTAAGTGGGTATATGATTTCAGCCATGGTCATGGCCATAAGCATTTTACACTATATTATATTACTCTAGCTGCTTTCACACGTGGCACATCAAGTTTTATATTTCCCGCTTCTATAAATCCAATGAAAAGGCTACTTTGGCCAGAATGTATATTTGATTTAAGAATTGCTCCTTTCCATTTTCTGTCCAGTATTGACAACATTCACATGTGCCAGACAAAAAGGCACACTTAGCACCACTTATGAAAATGTCCTAAGCCTGTGCTTGTATGAACCATGTTCTGTCCAATAGATTTGTAGTGCAAGTGTTAAAATACATTTTTTCCATCTTTAAAAAGTTCACTTATGGTATCAGTGCAGATAAACTGCTAATGACTGCATTCCTCCCAAAGCAGAGAAACTGAAGTACATCATCACTGTTGTCACTTTTTCCAAACCTGTTCAGTGACTGACCAGAATAAATCCGCAATTGACAACGAAGAAACTGGATGAAACAAGACCTTTTTAAAGCTAAATAATATACATTGTACATTTGTCTGAAATGAATTCTAGGAAGACTGCCCAAATTCTCTGCTGTGCCTTTTATTTTCCTCCTCCAAAGTTATTCCACATCATTAGCTAGGGTGGTACACAGTGACCATATCAAGGCAAAAAAAGAATCTTGCAAACTTTAACCATTTTCTATTTCTCATTAGTCAAAGAGATAATATCGGGGCTGGGGGGTACTACAGATATCCTGTAGTCCCATTTATAGAGCGAAGCAGTCCTTTCAGTGAATGGGGGGGGAATGCTGCTTCCAATAATAAACTGACATTATTGGCAAATAAATACAGGCTTGTACCTGCGACACATGGCGTCAAGCATTTAGTCTCATTCATTATATGGGAAGGCATGCTATATATCTGTTCCTCACTGGCTATAATAAGACAGCTTTAATTGGAGTTATACATACCTGCCCATACCAACTGTATTCCAGCATTGTAAATGTAGGGAAAGCCAAACCTTAGAGAACTCAGAAAAGTTTGTGAATACCCACTGTTTCATTAAGTGCAAAGCTAATGCCTGCACCGCTTCTGTCCCTTTCAAGGGAGTGTGCTCCAGTCCACAACTTTTTTACCGAGCCACCAGCACTGCTACAATCCAAGCTTTGTTGAAGTGTTGTACTCGTACCGCTAAAACCTGTTGATAATGAACCTGAACCCATTATTTTGAGTCAATGAATTGAAAGAAATAGGGCAAAGAATGAAAGCCACAGGGCCAATTACCAGCATTCTTTGATGTATTACTTGCTAGCACACACCAAATCACTTTGTGTCTTTGTCTTGATCCTCTCTGTTATTCATTAATTATTCTGGAAGGGTTAGAGTTCAGATAGCTAATTGCACAGACAGTCTTACTTGGTGGGGATTCTCCCTACACTGACACTTTCCCCAACTGTGCCCAGCCACCTTGTATTATGCCAATTAATCCAATTCTTGGCATTTTTGTACAAACTTCCAGGCCTTTCTTTCTTTCTTTCTTTTTTAAAGTTATGCCTAAAAATGTTTTCTCACTCCCCCATCAGAAGGAGATGTCATTTTAAGAACTGACTAGATAATGAAGACTTCAAGGTGCTACAGGATCCCTGGTTGGCTTTGCTACAACTGACTGCCACTCTGGAAGACATTGGCTGCATCATATTTCACCATGTTTGCTAGCCACGGATGTCCCGTTCTCTCTCTTCATAGGGACACCCATACTTGGACATTTCCCATGATCTCTGACAGATAGCTACAGCTTTAACAATAGTCCATTCTTGTTCCCATCTGGAAGTCACTTGCTGCAAACACAGCACAACAGACTGCTCATCCTTTCACTTCTCTTTCAGAAGCTTGGAGCAGCCTTCCGCAACCAGATGTTTTGGATTACAGCTCTCAGCATCCCTGACCATTGGCCATGTTGGCTGGGGCTGATGGGAGTTGAAGTCCAAAATATCTGGAGGGCACCAGATCAGGGAAGACTGCTATAGGGAGTTACATTACGTACCACATTTGACTGTTATGCCTCTTTATAAGGGCACCTCAGAAAGTAATTTTAGGTGCCAGTTCAAGACCCAACTCTTTACCAAGACCTTCCCTGATTGATTATGGCCAGTCTGTCTGTTAATTCTGGTGTTTTGAGTATTTGATTTTAATGTTTTTATAGACGTTTGATATAAATGCTTTTGCATTTATTGTGATGTATTTTGATGTGTTTTAATCTTCACTTCGTAAACTGCTTATATATATATATATATATAGAGAGAGAGAGAGAGAGAGAGATATGAATGAATGATATGGTAAACAGTATATAAGACTATTAAATAAACAAACCCACAAATTGTCCACGCTGTATGTCAAAAATTGTCATCGTTTTCTGAAACACACTCAGAGATGAACACCTAATGGCACAGCTTTCCATTATATACTTAAAGCTTTGCAATATCTGGCTGAGAATCAAATGCTATGCTTCTTAAGAGTGCGAACTCCATTTACTTCCCAGCCAAGAAATTTGCATTTATTTCCCAGTCCAAAAATATTTGCGCATATATTCCCAACAGTTAAAAGAAAAAACCTTAGAGTTGAGTTGGCAGAATGAGATGGAGAAAATACAGCACCAGTGGTATTTACACACACACCCCAATGGGGCACCATTCACTCAGTCCCTTGGTTCAGGGAACCGCTGTAACAGCAGCAGTAGTAAGTGCTCTGAAAAGGAGCCACGAAAAGGGGCAGAGTTTAATATCTCCCTTTTCTGGACTGCCTGCAGACTTGGGAAAGTGTTGAAAAGGTGGAGGACACTGCGAACTGTCAGTTCAACACTGAGCCATAGGCTCACATTGCCAAGGGGAGATAGTCCCCCACTTTTTGGTACACTTACTCCTTTGGCTTTCCCCCGCACACCCCATTTTCAGTGCTTCTGACTTGCACGAATAGGTCCCTCCTTTCCTTTCCTATTATTTCTCCCCCCCCCCCCGGTCCTTCACAACTGTGTGCAAATTACTTGATAGGCAGCCTCATCTTGTCAATTTCCTTGTGTGTTGCTTGCCTATTCCAGTTTGGCACTACCTTTGACAGTTGAAACATACAAGGAAATTGACCAGGAAAGACTACATAAATTGGACAGCCGTAAGAGCACACTTGCACACTTGAGAAAGACTACTAGTAGTTTTTGTTGTAGTTGTTATCATCATCATCATCATCATCATCATCATCATCATACCCCAATTATGCAATTTTGAGACTCCAAAAAATAAAAACTCAGGAAACAGAAAGGGGTAACGATCAGAGCAGAGAGGGGGCTAGAGTGAGGAGAAAAGATGGGTTCTGCCGCAAAGTCCCCTGGGATATGTGCCAGAGCTGGCTGGAGGACTGAGGGGGAAGAAGGGGGAGAACCACCCACAGCAAGCCCAATAGTTTGTCGGGTGTACCATGGGTTGTTCAGCAAACAATGCACACCGCTTGTTCACAGGGGTGGCTTAACGTTACATGAGAACCCACCCAATACAATCAAGTATTCCTTTGGTCTGTGTATGAAGGTAAATGTGTATGTGTCAGAATATTTATGTGTGGGCTCCAAAAACACAGTTTGGCCAATCACTTTTTTTTTTTTTTTAAAGAACACATGATTGCTGAGCTTTCAACCTAAGATCTGGAAGACTCGGGCTATGATTTGAAAACAGGTTGTAACTTGGAAGGCTGTAACCCACAACTACCAGTCATGCAACAGTCACTGGTGCTTCCAGGTTATAAGAGGCAAATAATGTGTTGTGCAGATGATAATTTCGAGGCACAAACCAGCATCCTAATTTGGAGCCATCTACAGTTCTCACTAATCTATAACATACCGTCTTGTACCATCTTGTAAAACTAATAGAGTGATAAGATCAGGTGATGGAAGGGCGAGGAAGTATGATTTGTCTCAGCACAAATAATCTCAGAAATAGTATTTTCTTACATTCAGACCTGTATTATACAATAGATATGGAGAGGTGGCCTACAATTTAACCATTCTGAAGCTTTTGAGATGGAGTCCAAAAAATGGACTGTATCAGTTTGTTTTCAGAGCCTGAAAACAAGTTAACCACAACTTTTGTATTTTGGACATGCTGTCTGTAAATCTCCGTCAGCAACTTAGTATGCAAAATCCAATACCCAGCAAGTGGTCAGGTCAAAAGAACAATTCAATAATTACAGGAGCCTTTCATAACCATCTGTAGAACACCCAGGAGCATAGGGTAGTTGTCAAGCAGGATTAAGGACAAAAGTTTGTTTATAGATTTGATTTTCAGCTACAAGAATCTAAATGAGCCTGGGACCATATTTTTCTCCCCATATGAAGACAGGTGCCATCATACAAGGTCATTAATAATGTCTTTGTTAAGATGTGCGATATCCTATACATACATTCAGAACCACTCAGGCTCCATCTTCAGGTGAAAGTTGTGCAAACTCTTTCTGATTAGCCTGCTGCTTCAGATACTATTCATGCTTTTGCAGTCTAGGTTAATGTGTTGGCTAGGCTAATACAAAATCCCTAACCTCTCAGAGCTATTAAACATCCAGTTCCAAAGTTGGATACAATCCATTGTTTCAGAACCCTCTTCCTCCCTGGAACTTCACACATCCTCAGTGTGTCCCATGCACATCCAAACACAAGTATATACCCTCTTGCACAAATATACACACCCATACAATGACATAGTCATACATAGATGCAACTATGGTGGGGTAAGGGACAGGGCTCCTTACCTCTCCAAATACTCTTGCGGACTACGGCTCAGGTGTGGATGGGCCAAAGGAAGGAAGGATCATCTCCTTCCTTTACACCCTCCAATCCTAAATTCTCTCGGCAAA
Source organism: Shinisaurus crocodilurus (assembly GCA_021292165.1). Lineage (NCBI taxonomy): Eukaryota > Metazoa > Chordata > Lepidosauria > Squamata > Shinisauridae > Shinisaurus > Shinisaurus crocodilurus. The sequence continues at coordinate 218,284,329 of CM037879.1, read as the reverse complement.
GAAGCAAAACAACGAGCATCCACTAATAACTTCTCTTCAGAAGGAAGCAATGGTGTCGCTGCATAAGGATTCCAGGGTGGGGAGGTCAGAACTGGAGGGTTTAAAAAATGAAAGCTATAAGCATTATGTCTTCAAAGGTCCAGATTGAATTCTTATCAAGGGGCTTGGCGAGAAGAAGCAACAGGTAAATTTGGATAAATAAAACTTTCAGAGAACTAAAATTGTGTGTTTCGCTTCCTCTGTGTGCATGAACACATACATACACCCGCATGTTCTATGATCCTAACAGGTATCTCCGAGCAATATGTTACATCACTTATTAAGCTGATAACATGAATATTCAGAATAGCGGGCTGGTAACAGCCCTACTTTTTCTCATCGGAATTTCCCTTATCCGTTTCTCCTTTTAAAGCAGAGCTCGACAACATATGACCCACTGACCATATGTGGTCCTTCGTGGCCTTTTGTGCAGCCCCCCCATGGGGTGCAGCCCCCGACAAAATTGGCAGTACTTTCTCCCCACCCCACCCCCGCCGCTGCCGCCCTGAGCAAAACCACAGCTCTTTCCCTCTCCTGGCATCCAGCTACTGCTTTGCTGCTTTATCTTGCCTTCTGTGCTCCTCCCCCCCGCCGCCCCGCCCCGCCCCGCCCAGCAAATCCGTGGCTCTTTCCTGCTAACATCACAGCCACCGCTTTTGCTGTGCTTCTTTTTTTTTTTTTTAAATATTTTATTAAATTTTAAAACAATACAAAGAAAATAACATACACACATAACTAATATTGTGCTCCCATCACCATGGGACCAAACAATCCAATAACTCTATAATTGTTCATTATTCCAAAAATACAATAAATCTTGACAGGGTAAACTCCCTTTCCCCCTTTTAAACACATATTCCAAAAATAAACCCCAAATATCCTTAAAATTATTTTTCTTTAATTGACCCCTTTTGCATTTAATATTACAAGTCAACATATCATTCAAAGCCATATCCCATACTTCCTTATACCATTCATTAATAGTGAAAACTTGCTGGATTTTCCATTTCCTTGCTATCATTAGTCTACCTGCCGTTAACAAATTTATGATTAATTCTTTAACATTTTGAGAACTGATCACCTTTTCCGTTATTGTTAGCAAAGCTAGTTTAGGGCATACCTCTAAATCAACTCCAACAATTTCTGATATTTCCTCAAAAATCATTTTCCAAAAATCCATTACATTTTTACAACTCCACCACATATGAGCATATGTACCCAATTCCTGACATCCTCGTCAACACATTGGAGAACATTTATTATCTATTCTATTTAATCTCACTGGGGTCAAATACCATCTCCAAATTAGCTTATAAAAATTCTCTTTAATTCTTATAGACATATTTTTCAATATTCGCCTATCCCAAATCTTATTCCACTCATCCTTTGATATTTCCTCTTCAAACTCTGTATCCCAAACTATTTTAAGATTTTCTGCTTGCTCTTCTGATTTTTGCTGTGCTTCTGCCACGTTTTATCTCCTCTCCTTCTTCTTCCCTCCCCTCCCCCTCAAGCAAAACCACAGCGTTTTAGTGCCACAGAAAGTGCCAGCGCGCACCTCCTCTCCTTTAAAATGTAAACGAATAACGCTTAGATAATGCAAGCCCTGCCAAAGAGGAGCACTGTTCATGCATTATTGTTTTTAAGTTAGCCCCACAAGCAAAGGGAAGGGTTTCTCTCTGTGGAAGAGCAGTCACGTTTTTAGAAGAGACCCTGGTGCTATTGCAAAAGAAGCCATTCATGGGAATCACAGCACTGTGGGAATCATTTCTGAAACACTATCCTTTCCTCTGCTAACAAGAGGCATGGAGATGCAACTTTATAGAAATGTGTCAACTAAGTCTACAAACATGAGTTGTGTCCGGTCATATTGATGCCTGCATAGGAGTATATGGATCTTGTTAAATCCGTTCTGTCTGTGTTTTGTGGATTGTTGGATGTCTTTCATTCCTTTGTCCACTCATTGATGGAATCGGATTTTTATTTTATTTTTAGGGATATACGAGAATTTTGTTCCACTTGAGCAAGTGTGTATTTGTGCTAAAGTGCATTAGCACAAGTGCAAATTTATGCAAACCCCCCCCCCAGTTTAAAAAAAATGGTTTACAATCCACAGAATCTGCACAACTTGGAAAAAGGCGGTCTGCTTAGGAACCCGCAGGTCAGTTTTCATAAATCCAAGCTCATTTGACTCTATTGAGGATTTCTGTGACATCTCTATGTCTGCATCACTATCAATTTCAGGCTTTGCACTTAGATTTCATTTTACACCATATAAACAGATACAGGGTTTATGGTTATGGTTAGTATAGAAATAAAGAGTATATCTGCATCTTTTGGCTCTGTTAACATGGAGATGGTCAAATCAAGCCACTTACATGAAAGTACCATATATAAGCCAAGGCAGGCTCAAGTGACCATCTGCATTCAGTTATGGCTGTAGGATAAAATTAGGCCTATAGAGGAGGGGTGAAGAACCTCTTTCAACCCAAGGGCCTTTTCTGTGGTGGCACCCAAACTGTGCAACTCTCTCCCCAGTGACCTCCGCCATGCTCCTTCCTTGATGAGCTTCTGCCATTCATTAAAAACATGGCTTTTCAGGCGGGAATATGGGGTGGGTTAGGATTTTAAAATTTTATACTGTTTTAAGTGTATTTTATTCTGTTTTGTTTCATTGTATGTTGTACATTGCCCAGAGTGGCCGGGTACCAGCTAGATGGGCGATCAAGAAATACAAAAATAAATAAATAAATAAATAAATAAATGGGCCAAATTCAGTTTCAGAGAAGCTGTCAGGGGGCATATTCCAGTGATGGGCGTGGCCAAAGGCAAAGGAGGTCTGGCCAAAGGCAAAAGGGGTGGGGCCAAAAATAGGGGGGGAACCCCCACCATATTTTAGCTTAAAGCTCTTACTGCTGACAGTGAAGCCTTAGGAGAGGCATTTCAACATTTTAGGATGGGGAAAAACTGCACAAAAGCTGAGAAACCACCAAACTGTTGGTGGTTGGGAGAAAGGGCATTAGTGCAGGGAAGAGATGTGGCCATATGGGGAAACCTGGAGGGACAGTTTAGAACCCTAGGAGAGCCAGTTTTGGCCCACTGGCATGAAGTTCCCCAGCCCATAGCAAAACTGATAGGACTTTAACATAGTATGAAACCAACACTACAGCAGTATTTTTGTTTTCTTCCACTATTAAAAGGGTAGTCAATTCATCTTCTATGCTCATCACTAAGAAAGATTGTGATGATCTTGTTTCATTTTTGGTGATACCCATTTAGAAGTCCCAAAGAGAATCCAAATATGGCTCAGTTTACTGCAGGGGTTCTCAACCAGGGGGGAATTAAGATTTTCAATATCATATGCATATTATTTGGAATGCAACTTTTGAGTCAGACAATCTTGGAAAGGGGGGGGGGGAATGACATTCTGACATATGGTGAAAAAGGTGCATGGGGCAAAAAAAGGTTGAGAACCACTGTTTTACTGGGTTTTCTAAACAAAGCCAGAATTAAGCTGCAATCCTAAACACACTTACTAGGGAATAAGGCCCAATGGAGGTCAATGAGACTTACATCCGAGTAAACGTACATAGAATTTGTCATCCCCAACCACTACCACTAAAGCAAATAATTGCCTGGATAATATGTCACACATTGGGAAGTATGTGAAACCACACACAATAGTGTCACGGAAGTGCACATGGATCACCACATGATCAGGGGACTGCCTCGACCCTTTTGGTGTACAGTTCTATTGCATTCATGAAGCATTTCCCATTCTAGTGGGCTAGCCTTCCTTACATACGTGCAATTTCATGCACACATCAAACCGCCACAGAACTCTGGATTACACAGCTATCAAGTTTGAATGAATCACCATAACCACAGGTCTGAAGTATCCTTAGAAGACTTTTATTATGCTTCTTTCAAAAAAAAAAAAAAGTCAAGAGGGTGGGAAATACTGATCACAGCTGACCAATATGAATGCCACTGGAGAGCTAGCATAATGCTTCACTTTAATGTACAATTTTGATGAATGCATCTGTTCCCCTGTTAATCTCTCTGTTCCCTGAAACATTCCTTCCATGGTCGCCAATTCAATGTCTTCCAGAACTTAAAAAAAGAAGAAGGCCTTTTAACCACTGCTGTGATTTTAAACTGGAAGTAATAAAAGTGCAAGAGTTAAATATTAACAGGGCTTTTTTTCTAGCGGAACGCACCGGAACGGCGTTCCGCCACCTATTTTCAGTCGGTCCCGTCATCACTTTCCGTCCTGCTCGCCGCAGCCCGCCGATGGCATCGCCGCCTCAGCCGCCGCGCTCGCCGCCGCCCGGTTGGCTGCCTGTCTGGCTGTGGCTGGGCGGCCCCGCCGCAGCGCTCCCTCGGCAGCCTTTCCCGGCGCCTGCTGGGACTCGTAGTCCGCTGCTCTCACTCTCGCTCAGGCGGGGGCGACCCTCCCTCAGCGCAGGCCCGGCCCCCTCGGCCCGCCCTGCCTGCCTGCCTGCCGCCAGGAGGCCGGCGCCGCGTCGGCCGGAGGAGGGAAGGCGCGCAGGCGGCCCCCAGTTTATTTTATTCATTCATTCATTTATTTATTATATTTATACCACGTGGTTCTTTAACAGCAGGAGAAGCAGTACTTTGATTGCATTTTTGAGCTGGTGACCTGCCCTGTATTGAGTCCTCTGCATCTGATATGAATGGAAAGATGTAGCTATTGTGGCTGCTCTGAGTTCGGATTCCTGGGTTTGGAGGCTGCATAATCGACATCTTCTGTATGAATGACACATGAAGGTGGGTAAAGCGCCACCTGTGAAGCATTCCCTACATGGAGACTGGGAAGTGGGAACCCTGAAATTCATCACATTTAAATTTCCTTCCATTGTATCTGAGTCGCTGGTACTTGGACTCCTGTAGGCCTATCCTCAGGCGCATAAACGTCTGCCAACGAAACACTTTGGTTTTCCTTGATAACAATGAGGCGTGATTTATACCGCGCCTTTTTTCCTGCAAGGAAAATCCTTCCATCTCCTTCCATCTCCAGGTAGTTCTGGGAAAGACTTCCCCCCCATTTGAAATCCTGGGGAGCCACTGTCGGTCATCGTGAAAACTGAGCAGATTTAGGGCGCAATCCTATGCATGTTTAGGACTTTTTTCTGCCCAAACATGCATTGGATGGTGGCGGTGCCCTTAAACACTAACTAACATGGGGTGAGTGAAGCAGGTTCTTCCCTGGGGTTGGAAAATTAAAATAGGTGTGGGGGGAAGCAGGATGGCCCTCCCCTTTTTGGCTCCTTGCTGTGGGCAAAGTACAGGGGCGGGGTCTCTAGTGAGTCCCCTTAGCAGCATTCCCTGTTTCTCAGCATCTGGTACCGTCCAGCTTTCCCAGTAAGAGCTAAAGGGAAGTGGCACTTCCCTTCTATGTGGTCTACAAACCACTTGGGACTTTCACCTAGGCCAGCTTACTCCCAGTTATTATTAATTACATTACATTTTTATCCCACCCTTCCTCCGAGTAGCTCAGGGAGCACGCTTCCCTCCAGTTTGTCTTCACAACAACCGTATGAGCTAGGCTAGGCTGAAAGCAAGTGACAACTGGGCCCCATGTCACCCAGTGAGCTCCACAGCCTGGGAGGGGATTCTTCGAACCCAGGTCTCCTGGGCCCTAGTCCAGCACTTTCACCCCTGTCTGACCGTGGGACAGTAAAGGTTGGAAAAAACATAATTTTAATGAATAATAACATGTGTATATACTGTGAACTCAATTCTCTGAGAGCGGGTCCTTAGGTACGATGGCAGGGGGTGGCGGGGGGTCCTTGGCGGTGGGGGGGCTTTGGCGGTGGGGGGGCTTTTTCGGCGGCGGCGGGTGCAGGTACGGTGACAGGGGGTGTCTGGGGGTGTCTGGGGGGTCCTGGGGGGGCTTTGGCGGCGGCGGGGCTTCGGCGGCGGCGGGGTGGTTTTAGGGGCGGTCCTAGGGGTGGGTAGGGGCGTGGCCAGGGGAGGGGGGTGAGTTCCACCACCTTTTCTCTGAGAAAAAAAGCCCTGAATATTAATATTCTTACATTGGGCATTTTCATATCTATATCTATCTATACACACACACACACACACACACACACCAATTACAATTTGAACTTCACCTAACTGAAAAAGACTGCAGACTTCACTCAATTAGCAGTAATAGGATTAAAAACATAGCTTTGGAACTGAAGATTTAAATGGGGGGGGGGAATCTTGGCAAATACACACTGCATGCGCCAAATTAATCTCAAAATAAATATGCAGCCTTGGGTAAAGTAAATGGAATGTGGAATTTTAGCTCTTTTCATCCCCAATTCCCCACCTCTTTTCCAGCACACACACACACACACACACTTCTAGTATTTGGATTTCTTGACCATTTCTGCTTTGTGAATTATGGCCACCCCAGAATATCAGTACTTTCCCCTTTGACTCTAGTACTCTCCTTAATATGAACAGTCAGTCATTCACCACAGGTTGCCTTCTCATGAAATGCTTGTTGTAGTTTCTGCTGGGTACCCCATAGTTCCAAATATGGATCCTTATAGCAGTGACTTCTGTGAGGTTTGAAGGCAAAGTATGCCTGGCCAAAGATGTCAGATAAACCTGGCTGACTGATCTTAGCTGACTTCTTTTGTCATGATCTGACCCACACGATCAGATCATGGTACAAGAAACGTGCAATTCTTCTCTCTTTTTGTGCATATTTCTGACATCTTCCCTCAAGGTTGGGCTTCCGTGGTGGGAAGGACGTATTTACTGAGCACTCAAATCACAATGTTTTGTACCTGGGAATGCTCCCCCCTGCTCCATTTAACACTGCTGTGGGCAGAAAGCACCTGCACACTTTGGCCCTCCCACATGGTCTCTGGTTTTTAAAATTTACTGCAGTAGCATGCGATAAAATAAGGCCATACAGAAGCAGGTCCTACACCACTGTGCTAACATACAGAGAATCTCTCAGACAAGGGGTTGGGCAACTTTGGGGGCTCCAGGGGCCAATTTCAGTCTCCCAGAAACCCCCCCCAGGAGCCACACTGTGACTGTGTGGTGCTAACGCAGCATACAAACACTTGGCCATCTGCCACCAAACGTTGGCAGCAAACCACAACGGTGGCCTAAAAAAAAAGCCAAATTTAGTTTTAAAACAAGGTGTGCACCTTGTTGTAATGCCATACGGGCCTTTCTAGCACCAAACCACCATTGTGGTTTGATACTGAAATTTGGTGGCAAACCGCCAGTTATTTTGTTGCTGCTGCCACCGCTGCAGGGGATGCACTTAAGGCCAGGGTGGCCACAAGCGGCCCCTGGGCTGCTGTTGCCCGCTCCTGTCTTAGACGTTACAGTTCTATTAGACTCCAAACCAGATTTTGCCATATTTATTTATGAAGGGATTGATGAACCAATGGAAACTCATGACAGGGGTGTGGGGCCACTACCAAAAGGGCCCTCTCCCTTTTACCCACCAGCCTAACCGCCCTTGGCAGTGAGCAACTGTGAAGGGCCTCTGTTGATGACCTCGGACTGTGAACAGTCTGGTACAGGTGGAGGTGGTCCTTCAAGTAACTTGGGCCCAAGCCATTTAAGGCTTGGATCAGTTTTAATCAGTTTCTCCTGAAGAAACTGGGTGCTTCCAGATGGAGGGCTCCTAGTGCTACCAGTCAAAAGGCACTGTGCAGCTGGTCTGTCTTTTCCTCTTTAATGGACTGTTTGTGGTAAGAAAAAAGAAGCAGCAGTGGGCAAACACAGAAGGATTGCAAGTGAAAGACGACATCATCTGGACCCCTGTACAATTCTGTGAATGAGGCAGGATGAAGTGCAAAGCTAATGCCTGCACTCATTTGGAAGCACACACTGACATGCCATCTGTCATTTTTCACTCTTCTCTTTCTCTCCACAAATTCTTCTTCAGTTAAAGTTTGTGGTTTTCAGCTTCTTAACATAAAAAAAAGTTCTTACCTTTCTGTTAACACTAACCCACACTTTGGCTCCCTCTCTTATTTCGTCTAAGTGAGATTAGTGCAGTGCTTTTCTATTCACAATTTGAATTCAAAAATAAAAGATTTTGAAAGGCAATTTCAGACTCCTACAATCCATGGGGGGGGGGGGTGAAACTCTGCCACATAACTCCAGAAATGGAAAACTTTGTTGTCAGCTGTATATCGTATATGGAACTAAATTGAACAAGTAATAGACAAAACTGGATGAGACCTTCATTCAGTTTGAATCAAAGCAATAGAATTTTCAATGTGAAAGCTATTTACCTGGAATTATTATTGTTCAGGTGGGGACATTTCTTGAGAAAGATATCTTGACGTTTGCTGTTGACACATCAGCATACATGCCAAAATATTTTGCAAGGGCTAGTCATCTGGGTATTTTGGCTTTTAAAAAAAATGCTGTTTCTATTGAGCAACTAGAATTCCCACAGAGGGCTTAAAAAACAAAGGTTTAAGATTAATTGGTATCGATGCTCAATTTCTAAGAACAAGCTTGATATTTGACAACAGGTTGAGATTGGGGCAATAATTATACCACCTATCTCATTGCCCTCTGTCACTGTGCTAAGATAGTAAGCCCAGGAAAGCTTTTCATTGAGTAAATTGAAAATACAATAATAGGTAGATAAAGGCTACCATGCTAATTAATTGTGTGCTCTGGCACATGACTGGCCAGTCAGTTTAATATAAATGCTTTGGTCTCAATGGTTGACATATCAATTATTGCATTAAAGTTTCAGTTTAAAGTAGCGTTTCTATTTAAAATAAATTTAGATTCTTTAGAGCCAATGCTATTTACAGATCAGACTGTTGAACTTTATCCTGAGTCACCAGAGCCCCAAATCTTGGTGTAGCTGCAGTCTCAATGGGTGGACTTGAACAAGAAACTCTCTCTCTTTGCCTTGTTTCCTTAACCTGCAAAATGGCAACGTATTTATTGCATTATTAAGATACTTAATGAGGTGAGATTATGTGTAGGGGCCAAAAAAGTGCCCTTTCATTGCCATTCCATGGTTCCACTAGCAATCAAGAGCAGATTTTCAAACATCTATTGGTTTAATTGGTACATTGATCAACTATCTATTGATTAATTTGTGGGAGCCAATTTTAATAGCAGAAAGAGTGCAGATCATATTTTATTTTTAGAAGTTATTTTGGTTCTGGTATGTTACAGTAATGAGGAGCGGTAATGAAAATATTCAAGACAGCCTATGCTGCTATCCCATCAGTGACCCATCTATTTATTAAACTTTTCTGCATTATCTCAAAAAACAAAAAAGGAATTATTATTCTGGGGGTTTCGGCTATATTCAAATATATTTAAATAATCAATCAATTCACTGGAAGTCAAGTGATTAATCAACTAAAATCCTAATTAGTTGAAGGCAGTAATCCAGAATTCCACACCACAAAGACCCAGAGGAAACAGAGAATTCAGGACTCTTACAGACAACTCACTCCACATTGTGTCCTCCATTATCTCACTCCTTGAGAGCCAGTGTGGTGTAGTGGTTAGAGTGTTGGACTGGGACTCGGGAGATCCAGGTTCTAGTCCCCGCTCGGCCAAGAAACTCACTGGGTGACTTTGGGCCAGTCACTGACTCTCAGCCTAACCTACCTCACAGGGTTGTTGTGAGGATAAAATGGAGAGAAGGAGGAGGATTATGTAAGCCTCCTTGGGTTCCTTGCAGGAAAAAAGGCGGGGTATAAATATAATAAATAAATAAATTAGTAATCAGGTACTGAGCTAAAATTGCATCCATAGCATGTAGCTCCAAGAGTACCATCGTTGTCGATAGTGGTGAGGCGCTTTCACATTAGCTGAGCAATTTAACCAGCAACTGGATGAAGAGCCTTCCTGGTTCAGAAGAGTTCTTGCTGTTGGATGGTTTACCTTCCATTTGGAACACAAATGAGACTGATAGGAAAGACAAACTGGAATACGGCATGATTTTGCAAGCAGGATAACAGGCCTGCGGGCTAGTGTCAAAGTTAATGGTGAGGGGCTTTTGCAAAGGAGAATCAAATCAACATGTGCAGGAAAGGTTAAGAAACACTCCCTCTGGCCTTTTGATTCACTCCTGTAAGTCTCCTCCCCTCCCCTTCCCTGTATTCACATTAGCTTGGCAGGTCTGGGAACACACATTTGCTGAGATAACTACATTGTAGTATCTTAATGTTAAGAAAAATCAGGAGGCTGTGGTCTGCGAAGATTCAAGAACACTTTGCTTTAGGACCTAAAATTTAGGCTATGAAGGAAGACTTTATTTTATTTATTTATTTAAAATATTTCTTGGCCTCCTTTCAGGGCAGAAGCCCTCCCAAGGTGGCATACAGCAACAAAACACATAAAACCAATATGATATTGAGAGTGATAAAAGCACAATAAAAAACAGCAATCATATCAGGAAATGGCCAGAGTAAAATAATATGTTTTCAAAAGCTTCTTAAAAGATAATGATGGAGCCTGGTGGACCCCCAATGGCAACTTATTCCAGAGGTGTGGGGCCACTGCAGACAAGGCCCTCTCATGTGTGGTCACCCTCATAACTGCTCTCAGAGTTGGGCAAATAAGAAGGGCCTCTCTTGCTGATCTTAGAGTGTGGGCAGGCTAATCCCCCAACTGGTCTCTGCCCAGTGCTCTGGCCATACCCCTTCCCTTTAGTATACAGCTAGTTGTCTCTTCCAGCATGTATCTTCTTAGGATGAAACTGGATGCTACAAACTTCTTTTCTCTTCTCTTCTCAATAACATCTAATATAACTTGTGTGGCATGATACCAGTGCACTGTGTGCCCAAGGGGAAGGGCTCTAGAGCACATGTTTTGCATGTAGAAATTCCCAGGTTCAATCCCCAACATCTCCAGGTAGGGCTCGGATAGACCCCTGCCTGAAACCCTGGTAAGTTGCTGCCACTCAGTGTAGACAGTCCTGATCTAGATGGACCAATGGTCTGAGTTAGTACAAGGCAGCTTCCTAGATCCCTCCATACCACCTCCAGAATAGGGGAGGGAGAATCAGGAAGGTCCAAGCTTGCCAAAATTCTCTGGATTTCACTTTGAAGCATTTGCGACATGTTGTTTCAGTTCACTCAAATGGGAAAAGTAAGCATTTCGAATGGGAACGGTGCACATCTCAGTGTGCATTTTTCAAAAGTGTGCATTTCCCCCCATTGACTAAAGTGTGAAAGTCTGTATTTATATATATATATATATATATATATATATATATGCACATTTCAAAATGCACTTTTTTTAAAAAAACAACAACAACTTTTTCAATGCCATCACAGGTTCGGGAATGTGCAAACACTTTTTGAAAAAAAAGTGTTCATGTTTGCAAGCAGGGCAAGTCTGGAAGATTTGCAAACTGAAAGAAAACTCTCATACATCCTTACTCCAGAACCAACAGCTGATTATGAGCAGTGGGGCATTCAGAAATACACAGTGCAATGTCGTCATGTCACATACGGCATTATACTAAATGTTACTGCGAAGAGAGAAGAAAGCAAGCAACACAAAGCAGTGGCAGTCCTGTCCACCCTTATTTATTTATTAATTATATTTATACCCCACCCTTTTTTCCTGCAAAGAACCCAAGGCGGCTTACATAATCCTCCTCCTCTCCATTTTATCCTCACAACAACCCTGTGGGGTAGATTAGGCTGAGAGGCAGTGACTGGCCCAAAGTCACCCAGTGAGTTTCATGGCCAAGCAGGGACTTGAACCCAGATCTCCCGAGTCCCAGTCCAACACTCTCACCACTATGCCACACTGGCTCCCACACTAATAAATGAAGTGAGCCATCATCTCAGCAATTTGCCCAAGCTCATACTAAAGTCAGAAGAATACATTTAGCATGCTGATCCAGTGTCCTAGCAATGGGAAGTTTCATGCATACTTTTGAATGGCAGAGGCTAAATCACCCATGGGATTTGTAGCCCTCTATCAGGCACCGCAAATGAAAACAGTTGGGCATACACGTTGATCTATGTCATTTTTGTGACCGACGGATCCAAACAGGAACACAACAGACATGGAGGAATTATTGTCATTCTTTACAAAGCTTAGGGGACTTGCAGTTCTTAAAAACTGCATTCCTGTATTAATCCAAAAGCCAGCTCTTATACAAGCGGCCCAGCGCGGGCCTCCAAACACTGCTTCATTTGTTATCTGTTCCCTGACCTGAGAAGAACACCTTCTCGGCTAAAGCAAAGCTAATTTGGCAGCTTGCATCACTTCTGGGCCTTTCAAACGGCTGCATTTTATGTCTAATTAGAAAATGGCATATGGGATTAAGTTTTATTTAAAAAAGAAGAAGAAGAAGAAAGAAGAAGAAAAGGAAGTATTTATAAGCTGGCAAGCCCAAAAAGTAAGAGATCAAATTCATGTTTGCATCCCTTCCCCCCCCCCCCGCCCCCTTGTGAGCCTGCATCCTTGACACAGCATGGAATTAGTATTACAGAACAGGTTGTTTGGCAGTTTTAGGAAACAAGGAAGCTATTACAAGTCAACCTGGTGCATGAACCAGGTTGCTAATGGAACACTGTACAGAGCTGACATTTGTAGAAAAAAATATGAAAATAGGGTGTGTGTGCATGGACAGATGAGGAGAGAGAGAGAGAGGGAGAGAGAAAAATAAAATAGCACAGAATAGTGAAAGAAGGGGGAAAGAGGGAGGACCATAAGCATTCCAGGGGGTCAGCCCTTGGCACAGAATAATTTTAATGCTTTTTGCAAATCAGACTTGGTTTGAAGTCAGAAGAAGAGGACCAACCACTGTCTGTGTGATTGCTTTTTCCCTATTATGCCTGGACCCATCTTGTAAAACCGTGCAACCCCCTTGCATACGTGTATAGAACTCCATCACATATTTAAATAATAGAAATAATTATTCATGGAATTCTAATGACCAATAATTTATTTCCCCAAATTCACAGAGGGTGTGAGGTATTTTTAATTCAAAGACAATTCTGCCATCCAAAAGGGTCAAATAACAATGAAATGGTATCATTGTTGCAGCAAAGCCTTTATGCATTTTGCCATAATAAATGGGAAATGGAACTCACCCACTCACTTTGGCAGATGCTAATTGAAGCTGAACATTTCCAGCTTTCGAGAGAGAAATTTTGCTTCAAAGAAGATTAAATTCGGGAGCAAAGCAAGAATTTCTTTCCCTTAAAATAAAGGCTTGTGGATAGTCATTAAATCTGAATTACAGGTTTAACAAACACTTGCATAAGAATCATTAATATCATCCTTCAGGATGTCACATAATTACCAATGCTGTTCATTTCAGATGTCAGCTCTTTTCAAAATTCAATTATCACAGCCTTTGCCATCAAGTTGCAGCCCTGCCACTTCACAAGTGGATCTCTGTCCTGTGCTATTTCCACTTGGCTGTGTTTCAGAACTTAACTTGCACATAGCTCAGGTGTAAGCCCGTTTGACACATCTCCATTAGAGTTCTCACAATGAAATTGTTAGTCAAAAAGGATGTCATTCTTTTGGCCTTACAGGAAAGGGATTCATACCTCTCTTCTCTCTCTCTCTCTTTCTTGCTGGGCTCCTTTGCCTTTAAGGGCTGCATGTCACTTGGAAATTCAAGTGTCAAGTTTTCCCCATCATGGAGATGCAGCAGTGGGAAACACTGTGCCTGTTGGATTTCTGTCTTTCATTGAGCGCTTAGTAGCATAGAGCAGCTTTCTCCAATTGGGAGTGGGATAAAAATGCTTTAAATAAATCAGCACTGTGCCGAAAATTTCCTCCACAACTTTTTGACCATTCTCATTCCATTTGATAGAAAAGAAATTGCTTTCGAAAAGAAATTCAGAGAAGAAAATTTCTGAGAAATTCTCATGGGTTAGGTTCAGGGTTCTTGTGCTTACTTTACTTATTAGGCAGCCAAGGAATGTGTGTGGGCATCCTGTCATTCATTGTACATTCATCTCTCTGGCAGCCTGTAGCCACCTCAGTTTTCTGCACTTCAGTTAAAGCCCAGGGGAAGACATCATGAGGGAATTCCTCCCATAGGGCTTTTTGGGATCAGGAAGTGCAGGCAGCCTGGGAGGCCATAAAGCAATGGAGAGATGTGTAACAGAAAGAAAAAACACACAGAGCACTTGGCCACCATCAAAATTTTCTCCACCCCTTTTGTGGTGGCCTTCTTCCTCCCACCCCAACACACACAATGCCTTGGAATGACACTAGGTATGGGGCATGGTGAAGGATACTAAAAGGTGACCAGGCTGCCAACACATTTGCTGCTGTTGCCATTTTCAGAGGCAGCACAAAAAACAAAAGGCCAGAGGAGAAACAAGAAAGAAACTGTGCTACAACCACTGCTAACAGTGAGCTCCACCTCTGGGAAACTGTTTGAGAATTTCTCCTCCCCGTGGAGAAATTTGGTGAGATTGTCCCTCCAATTTTTCTGCCCACCAATACTGTGGAGAATTTTTAGAGGACTTTTATGCACAGCTCTAAAAGAAATAAAACACATACACATAACATGGTTCCACCTGGCAAGTGTGAGGCACTGGGTTCTCTTTCTTGCTTTCAGCTCCTCCTCTATTGTCGTGTCCCACTTTCCTACTCAGAAGAAACCCCTTAGTGCAGGGATGGGGAACGTGTGGCCCTCTAGATGTTGTTGGACTGCAACTCCCATCAGCCCTAACCAGGCTAGCCAATGGCGAGGATGATGGGAATTGTAGTCCAATAACAACTGGAGGGACACATGTTCCCTCCCCATCTCTGCCATAGAGCTCAGCTTTGGATTAATTGTTTTCACACCATGATACCTGTCTGAGAACATGAAGGTCTGGGTTCAAGCCATTCACTAACACAACTCTTATCATTCCCTCTATTTCCGATGTTCAAGCTGTGAGGGCTGTTGCTGATGTAGCCAAAACTGCAACACTCACTCACAAGAGGGAGGTATCAGGAGGCTCAGGGAAACCCCAAAGTTTGCAGAAGTAGAAAAAATCTTTAGGGGGGGGGGAAACCTAAGGGGGGAACCCCCAAAATAGCCCAATGCTGACTGAGCATATTCAATGGCCACAGAGTGCAGATTGACTGTTGCGGGGAAGACAATAGACCACATGAGAGGGGGGATGGAATGGAGTATTATGGAGGAGGGCAGTGAGGACAGACAGACCAGAACGCTGAAAAGGAGCACTCCACACGGCAGTTGCAGGTCTCACTCGTTTCAACAAAATCCATTCATCTTCCCATCTCTTGTTAATTTCTTACATTTTTTTTCCTTTTTGGTCTCCAAAAGGGAGCAGGGACAGGGAGTGATACTCTTAAGCAGTGCCATCTCCAGGTGTCCCTCAATGGGGCCCCTCCCTCACCTTCTCATCACCATTGTCACCAGCTGCCATTGCTCCCCATTCTCTTTCTCATCATTGCTACCACCTCCTTACTTGAGAGCCAGCGAGCAAGTAGGCAGTGGCATCGGCTGCTCCTCCTTCTCTCCTTCTCCTTCTTGTCTGGGCCAGAGCGAGAGGCAGGTGGACAAGCAGGTTGCCATGGTGAAGAAGAGAAGCAAGTCCAGGGGGCTCTTGCCAGTGGGCCCCTGCTGGCTTGTGGGCCCTTGCCAGCTGCCTGACCATGCCTACCCTTGACACCAGCCCTGGTCTTAAGTAATCTTACAGCGTAGGGGGGGAGGGGGAAATCCCATTGGGCTGGATCCAGACCAAGGCTGCCATCTGAAACACACTTTCCTGGGAGTAAGCACCATTGAACACAGTGTGACTTACTTCTGAGTAAACATACAAAGGATTGCACAGTATGTCAGCCACCCTTTAGTCACAACTAACCTGTCCCATTGATTTCAGTGAACTAAGGCATGAGTCACTTAGCCTGGATCCAACCAACTGGGTTCAATGGAACTTGCTCCAGGGTAAGTGCATACAGGATTGCAGCAGCGTTAATCAACTGCTAGCCACTGCATTGAGCAGTCCTGGCTCAGGTTGCCACGGAGAATTGGTGAGGTGAGTTGTGTCATGGAACAGATGAAGCCGTTGGCTTTACCTATCAAGGAAGGAGATTGGCAGGACCTGATGGTGCAACACTCAGGCAGGTCTCGTGCATTTCTCCCAATTAAAGGCAGAACCCCGTGAAAACAAGGAAAGCTGGCACATTGCACTAATGTGAACTGGCCTACTCTTAGGTCTTATTAGCAGTCATCGCAATCAGCATTTCTTCTTGTTGATTGATAGGCAGAGGAATGTATGGCAGGAACAGATCATTACAGCACATTAAGTCGGATAGGAGACAAATGCCCACAGGGCCTTGAAACACTATGAGGAATAAATAAAAACTCTGTTTGGAAAGGGGAAAATCCTTCATTTCCCCAGGCTAGAGTGGAGGAAAGTGAAACAAATGGTACACTGAAGGTGCCAGATGAAAAAAAGAGAAGTGGCAAGAAGGGCTGAGGAAGCTCATTAGCACTGCAGTCAACATACACTCCCAATATATATTGATCACTGTATTCATATTATCAGATACTATAGTAACCAACTCTCTGCTCATCTTCCTTCCTGTTACTAAATAGTCTTTAAAAAAAAGAAATAAACTTCCAAAGCCATGTTCTAATCTCACTGAAATTCCCCTCCAAATAAAAATAAGAAATAATATTTCAGTAAACTACAGTGTGATCAGTGAATTAACAACAGGGCAGGACATGAACAGAATCATATTTGCCTCCCTCATTGTTGTTCCCACCATCAAAATGGAATGTGCCTGGCCCAGGTTGCCACAGAGGACTAGTGAGGGCCATTACATCGATGAGGCTATTGCATCCATGAGTAGATGGACCTTGGTTTTACTTAAGGAAGAAGTTTGGCTCCTTAGGTAAGCCACCTGTCTTTTGTGCCTACATTACCCTGTTTTCACTGTGTACAGTCATATATCTATATACTCACACACCAATATATACACATCTCTAATCTAATCTCTCTATATATATGTTTGGTTTTACCTTATCCTCACCTACCCGTAAAACCAAAAATGTAAAACAGATAAACTGCACGGCAGAAAGAAAGCTAGTGCAAAGGACCTCTTGCTAGGATGAAGTACCTGGAGAAAGATGGATAGAGTTGCATGATGGGTCTTTTCATTGCCTGCAGTACCGCCCCCTTGTACCCTCCAAATCTCCTCCAGAGCAGATCTGAAGGGTGCACACGGGGGATCCCATTCCGAAAGTGGTAGCACCCGATTGTGATATCACGAAGCAGGATCTAACCCATGGATTTGCTGGTGGATTCCATCTGAGACCAAACTTACAATGACTTTTTATTGCCACGCTGGATCCAAAGAATGACTAGGACTAAACCACAGGAAGCTGCCTTACACCACTGGTCCATCTAGCTCGGTACTGTCTACACCAACCGGCAGTGGATCCCCAGGGTTTCAGACAGGGGGCCTTTCCCATCCCTACCTGGAGATGTCAGGAATTGGACCTGGGACCTTGAGCATGCAAAATATATGCTCACCGCCTGAGGTGAGAGCACATGCCCTGCACCCCCTTCCCCCTTCCTTCATTGCACAGACCCTCACCCCTTCCCTCATCTCACTCATACTCCCCAGCCTTCCCCTTTCCTCTTGTGCGTGCCCCACCCCTTCCCATGTAGGGATCACACCCCCACCCCTTTATCTTCCCTCGTCGTGCACACCCCACAATCCTTCCCCTTACCTCATTGCACATGCGCACCACACCCCTCCCTTACCTCAGCATGCCCCCCCCTTCCCTCGTCACACACACTGTTGGATCGTGAGCAGAGTGTGTGCGGGTTGGGAGATTTATTATCCTGTCTGTGTGCTAGCAGATGCTTGAAATTCCACACACAGATCTTCCAGATCTCACCTCCCCCCTCGCGCAGCGTGCAGCGTGTTGTGCCAGTTTAACCAGCCCAGCTTCTCCGTTGCAGATTAATCCATGGAGTCAGGAAGCACTCTGTAACACCACAGGTCTAATTCTACCTGTTTATTCACTTAGCAAATAAAGTTCTACAGAGTATACATTTCCTAGTTACAGTCCATGTGCAGAGTATAAATGCATAGCAAGCATTACATCCAGTGGAGTAAGTTGAGCTTCACTCCACCTCAGCAAAGACGTTACATTGTTGCAGTAACAAAGTCTAGCAAGAAGAACCAAGAAGAAGAGAGAAAGCAGTCCAGCTTCTCTCTAAGATGGCTTCAGACAGAAAAAACAAGTTAGCACGTCATCAGAACATACAAACCATGTGACTAGCTCATATTGTTTCCACAGTCTAGTTTCCCATGCGAAAACACGAGATTCCAGAAAGACATAACAAACCTGTTTACCTCTCCATTCTGTCCCTTCCATGTGTAAACTATGTGCTACAGCTGGTAAAGTGATACATATCACAACATCCCCCTTACAAGCTGAGTACATCTTGTTTCACATTTGCTCAATGAGGCCTAGCGCCGTCATTACCTTCCTGTGTCTTACTACAGGCAATGGTTTTGTGAAAAGATCTGCCACCATGTCCCCTGTTGCACAGTATTTGAGTGTTACCCACCCTTTCTGCACACAGTCCTTTACATGAGAGTAACGAACATCAATGTGCTTGGTTCTTGGCCTACATTTTTCAGTTTGTGCCATGCTTATGCAAGCCTGGTTGTCTTCAAAAATTGTAACAGCTTTGTCTACTGGTAATTTCAGATCAGTAAACAATTGTTTGAACCATTCAATCTCATTGCATGCTTGAGATAAACTGATGAATTCAGATTCTGCACTAGATACAGCCACACAAGATTGTTTTCGTGTATACCAGTCAGTTAAACTGTCATTATACATGATCACAGTCCCACTTGTGGACTTTCTATCTGTTGCAGCTCCCCAATCAGCATCAGTGTACACACAAAAACCTCCCTCTGTGTGTGATGACAATTTCAGTTTGCAATTCATGGAACCTTTTAAATATCTTAACATACGTTTCACAGCTAGCCAATCATACATAGAAGGATTTTGCATTTTCCTGCTAAGTATGTTCACAGCAATGCTGATGTCTGGCCTACTCACATTTGCCAAATATAGCAGGCTTCCAATAACACTTTGATATTTTCCAATATCCTCAAATTCAGTGTTATCTGTGTGTTTTTGATATTCAAGAGTCATTGGAGTGGTAACTGGGTTACAATTCTCCAATCCATGAATTTCCAGCAATTTCTGAATTTTCCCACTTTGTTCAACCAAGAAAGAACCTTCCTCATCCTGGGATAATTGCATTCCAAGATAGTGTTGTACCAAACCTAGATCTTTTAGTTCAAAGCGTGCTTGCAATTCTTTTGCAATTTTGTCTTTTTGACTTAATGATTCTGTTATCAGCAATATATCATCAACAAAGACTAACAAATACACCCAATGTCCCAATTCTGTGTGACATGTGTACAGACAGTGATCAGCCTTGCTTTGTTTGAATCCCAAACTAATCAAAACTCTGTCTAATTTTTGGTTCCAGCATCTCGCTGCTTGTTTCAGCCCATATATGGATTTGTGAAAACGACATACAAGACCAGGATTTTCTACAAAACCTTTTGGTTGCACCATGCAGATTTCCTCTTGTAAATCACCATATAGGAAAGCAGTTTTTACATCAAAATGAAATGCCATCATTTTTCTTTGTGCTGCCAATTTCAACAACAATCTTACAGTTGCATACCTTGTTGGTGGTGCAAACACGGAGTCAAAATCTATCCCATGCTTTTGTGCAAACCCTCTTGCCACGAGTCTTGCCCTGTACCTTTCCACCTGCCCCTGGTGATTCGTTTTCACCTTGTACACCCATTTACAGGTGATGGCCTTTCGCCCTACAGGTAAAGATACCAGACTCCATGTTTTGTTAACATGCATTGCATTGATTTCATCCTGCATGGCTTCAGACCAATCATTTCTCACTACTGGTTCCATGCCCTGGATTTCCTCAAAACTTTGAGGTTCTAAAGCTATTTTGAGAGCTTTATGTACAACAGTTTTCCCACTTTGGAATTCATCCTGATATCTAACAGGTGTTTTACGTTCTCGGGTTGAACGCCTTAGAGATTGTTCATCTCCCTCCTGTTCCCCAGATATCTGCTCAGTGGCCTGTTCTTTTTCAGAAACCTCCAGCTGTGTGCCATTGAATGCATTGGCAATTCCACCAGCTGTTTCTTTTCATGTGTTTGCTCGTGAAAAAATCACATCTCTGCTTAAAATTACCTTTCTGTGTTGTGGTGACCATAACCTGTAACCTTTTGTTTGTCCATCATACCCCAGCAGAAAACATTCAAAGCTTCTGGGTGACAGCTTTGTCCTATTTTGAGCCTGTATATGAACAAAACATTTGCATCCAAAAATTCGCACGTGTGCTATCTTTGGCTTCCTCCCATGAAACATTTCATATGGAGTTTTCTCAGTTGTGGTGTTAGGTAATCTGTTCAGCAAATAGTTAGCATTTGAAAGTGCATCCCCCCAGAAATGGTTTTTCAACTGTGAGTCAGCTAATTGAACCCTCATAATTTCTTGGAGTGTTCTGTTGTGTCTTTCAGCTACGCCATTTTGAAACGGTGAGTTTGGGGCTGTGATTTTGTGTCCAATGCCCTCACTTTCCAAGAATTTCTTAAATTTTGTACTCATGTATTCTCCCCCACCATCTGTGAGCAATTCACCTATGGGGTATTGTTTGAACCTGTTACCAGCCCATTTCACAAATGATTCAAATCTCTCTCGAACCTGAGATTTATGCTGCAGAAGATAAACAAATCCAAATCTGCTAAAATCATCAACAATAGTCATATAGTACCTATTTCCCCCATAGCTTTCCTCAAATGGCCCAGCAACATCAGAGTGTACCAGCTCAAATATTCTTGTGCTCACTCTATCACTGTGTTTCTGAATGTTAGTCCTGTGTGACTTAGCCTGACTACATACTTCACACTCTCATCATGTGTTACAAATGGATTTATAACATACAGAGAATTCTGCAAATCACCTTTTGCACAGACTGTCCCTTCACGTGAAATCACACATGTACTGTCTGAAAAACACATTTCATAGCCATTTTGAGCTAATTGGGAAATACTTATCAGATTTGTGTCCAGTTCCGGAACAAACAATGCCCTTTGTTGACCCAAAGTAGTAAAGTCAATTGTTCCTGCTGCTGAAACATTTATACGTTTCCCGTCAGCTAATTCCACATGCTGACCTGGACATCTTCTTCCAGAGATTGAAATACATTCCTGGAGTTAGTCATGTGATGAGAAGTTCCAGAGTCTAAGACCCAAACAACATTAGAAACCCCCACCCGTGCAATCAAACTTTTGCCCGTTTTAACTGCCTCCTCAGGTGTGCTTGTTGTTTCCTGTTTGTTTTTTGTCTTTTTTCGTTTGACCTTACAATCTTTTTTCAGATGAGTTGTAGATCCACAAGTGAAGCATTTTTTCACTTTTAAAGCAGCGGCTTGGGTTACTCCCTGCTTGTTATTTGCAGCTTGGCTGTCTGCCACATCAGCCTGGCTCTCTGCAAACTTACGGCCAGAGTTGTTTCGCTTTCCTTGTCGCTTTTCCCACTCAGAAAGAAGTTTGCCTGACACATATTCCATCGTCAGGTTTTGATCTGGCTGCCCCTCCATCAAAGTGACAATTGTATCATAAGATGGATCAAGACTTGATAGCAGAATGGACACCTGATTTAATGGATCAATAGTCATCCCTTGAGCCCTCAGCCTCTTAAACAAGTCTCTGATAGTGCTCAAATGCTCTGGCATAGAGCCACCTGGTGGCAAGCTTAACTTGTATAGCTTACATGCCAGCAAAATTCTGCTTCCAGCTTTTTGCATCTGATACGTATTCTTCAATACATCCCAGATCTCTTTTGCTGTGTTTTGTAACTGGATAAATGACACTTGTGAGCTTTCAACAGATAAACAAATAATTGCTTTAGCTTTGTCATCCCACTCTCTCCATTCATCGTATGCCTGATTGCCCACTGCAACTGGATCCTGTGTTACTACAGACCAAAGTCCCGCATGGGTTAAATAATGCTGCATCTGAAAACTCCACAGCACATAGTTCGATCCAGACAATTTCTCCACAATTTGTGGATTCAAGGATTGTGCAGCTGCCATTTCTGTGACCGGGGGATTCTCCTCCTCCTCAGAAATTTCAGCCTCGCTATTTCCCTCTAAGCTCTCGGTCTTGGAACTTGCCTGCAAGCTGTCTGTGTCAGCCAACAGATTCTCTCCCCCTTCTTCCCCCTTACCGGTTGAAGGACCAGGAGATATTTCTTCCTTGATGTCTTCCTCCTCTGCCATTAATCACTGCAATCACCGGAGTCGAAGCTATTGCCAAACAGGTCCCGGTTTTGGTACCGACCCGTTCTGGTTCTGGTTCTGGTCCAGTCTGGTTCCACTGGTTCTGGTCTGGTTCCGTCTGGGCCCATAACCCTGTTGTCAGACTGCTTCCAGCTTCCCCATTGCAGATTAATCCATGGAGTCAGGAAGCACTCTGTAACACCACAGGTCTAATTCTACCTGTTTATTCACTTAGCAAGTAAAGTTCTACAGAGTATACATTTCCTAGTTACAGTCCATGTGCAGAGTATAAATGCATAGCAAGCATTACATCCAGTGGAGTAAGTTGAGCTTCATTCCACCTCAGCAAAGACGTTACATTGTTGCAGTAACAAAGTCTAGCAAGAAGAACCAAGAAGAAGAGAGAAAGCAGTCCAGCTTCTCTCTAAGATGGCTTCAGACAGAAAAACAAGTTAGCACGTCATCAGAACATACAAACCATGTGACTAGCTCATATTGTTTCCACAGTCTAGTTTCCCATGCGAAAACACGAGATTCCAGAAAGACATAACAAACCTGTTTACCTCGCCATTCTGTCCCTTCCATGTGTAAACAATGAGCTACAGCTGGTAAAGTGATACATATCACAACACACACCCCATCTTTCCCCTTACCTTGTCGCACCTCACCCATTTGCCATTCCTCCCACTCTGCCGCCTGAGGCAGGGGCTTCATCCCCCCTCATGAGAGGGGCGGCCCTGGCTCTACCGCTGAACTAGGGCCCCCGCCTGAGTTACAGTTTCTTTGGCTCACCCACTAAAAGGCTCGTGCTTATGCTTTGTTGCCCATTCCCTCAGCCTCCCTTATATTCGATTCGGCTAAATAACCCGGTATGCTAAACCTGCCCTACTTGAGGGAGTGATCATAGATAGCTCAGCTTTGCATGCAGGTTCAATCTCTGGCAACAATCCCAGTTAGAAGGATCAGAGAGCAGGTGATGGGAAAGAGACTCTGCCAGAGTCTCTGGAAAGCTGCTGTCAATCAGAATAGAAAAAGTGAGCCAACGTTACCCAACCTGGTACCCTCCAAATGTGTCGGATCACAATTACTATCATCCCAGCCAGCAGACTGGGAGAAGACGATGGGAGCTGGCTGGAGTGATGGGAGTTGTGGTCGAACAAATATGGAGGGCAGCACATTGGCGTAGGCTGGAGGAGACAATACTGGCCTAGACGTACAAACAGCCTGACTGGTATAAGGAAGCTTGTTGTTATGCCCTTGCTTCTCTGCCCTTGCCTATTACTGATTTATTCCTCCAGAGGGAGGATAACGTGGATACCTGACCAGAGTTTATTTCCTGACTGATACTGAGCGGCAGTGGTGCAGTGGAGCCAGGGCTCACAGGGCCAAAGAGCCTGGACGTTTTGATGAGCAGGGATGCTGATGTCATCTGCCACCCCCTTCAGACTCCCCTGTTCCCTCTGAGCTTCACCGCAGTCCTCGCAGTCGCTGGTGGGGAAGTGGATTTTCCCAGCAACAATATATTGTCATGAGCTATCCTTGTTGTAATACAAAGTATTTTGGGGTGTTGCTGTCTTGAATGGGTGATTAAGACCCATTAGCATTACAAAAGACATATATGATGCAGAGAGAGAGAGAGATGGAGGGATGGATGGATGGATGGATCATCACAGCTGCTTGCATTTCCGTATGCTCCTTAGGGGTGTGGCTTCCAGGACTGTCACAATGAGGACCTGCACTTCAAAATTAGCCACTACACAACTGCTGTGTGGCTAGATCAGTCAGGTTTAAACTGCAATCCTAAGCACGCTTACTAGAGAGAGCAAGAGCACCACTGAATTCACTGGCACCTATTCCTGAGTAAACATGTATAGAATTGCCCTATATGACTGGCCTTCAACCCTGCATTCATCTAACCACCATCACAGAGTGCACTGCTGAGCCTGACCGCTAATTACTGTTGGTTTAATTAGTGTAGCTCTGCATTTACCATTATCACTACATTATCAGAATTGAATATTTTAGCCAGCTGTATGGTGGCTATATTTTGCAATGTTAACTGAGGCAGGATCAAGAAAGGCTGGCCAGGACTTCTCTACTGTCAAGCAGAGAATTAAGTGAACTATGAGAAGATTTTGTTCTAAAACTAGCAATGGAAAGAGCAGGATGTGGAAGGAAAACCTGAACACCATTCATTATCA
Organism: Shinisaurus crocodilurus; assembly: GCA_021292165.1. Taxonomy (NCBI): domain Eukaryota; kingdom Metazoa; phylum Chordata; class Lepidosauria; order Squamata; family Shinisauridae; genus Shinisaurus; species Shinisaurus crocodilurus. The sequence continues at coordinate 218,259,758 of CM037879.1, read as the reverse complement.
GCAGAGTGAGAGAGAAAAATGGTTCCAAATAAGCACATGGCTTCCATGTGTGGAGGTATAAGTTCCAGGGTGATTGAGTCAGAAAATTATTTTGATTAGGGTGGAACAGATTTATTTATTTGTTATTTTTAAAGTCACAATATCAAGATGAACAAGCCATTTTGGACTCATCCCATTTCCTCTTTTACAATGGCAGCCTTTTTTCTTTGTTCATAATCCTATTGGAAAACCTTTCAAAGGAGCTAATTCTATTACTTGTTTTGCGCTATATTGGATTTTTAAGCAACTGGTGCAGACCAGATACATTTGACGTGGCTTAGATTTTGGAATTAAGGAAACAGTTGTGCCAAGAGAAAAATAATCCAGGGCACTTTAAAAAGGGTGTTGAGCATCTGTAGCCCTCTAGATGTTTGGGACTACAACTCCCACCATCCCCTAGCATTGGTCATGCCAGCTGGGGGAAGCTGATATAGGATACTGAATAGGGTACACTGGCCTTTTTTTGATGGTGTATACCGTATCTTTCAGAGAGTTTCCTCAGCTGAAACTGTAGTCCTGTTAGAGCACTTAACAGAACTCTATTTTTTCCTGTTCCACTCTTAGCACAGTTGGTGGTGGGAGGGGGGAAAAGCCCTGTAAAAACACAAAAATAATGCAGAAAACACTAATTTAATTTCTACTATAATGCCAGTGTGCTACAGTGAGAGAAAAATCTTCCTTAAATAGGCAGCTAAATTAACATTGTGGGAGCTACTGTGCACCCATAAGGACACAATTCCTACTATGCCACTAAAAATAAAGTAAAAGATGAGAAGAAACAGTTGGCATTCAGTTAACAATCATGTTTGGAGGCTTGCGGCGGACTTTGTTATTCCAAGGGAAACCAGGTACAAGTCTCTTGGGATTATGTACAAAGGCAGGGGAAAAAAGTGGACATTTCTGAACCTCAAAGGTGACTGCTGGGTTAATAAAACAGCCTGTTTTCTGTTCACCTACTCTTCCTCACAGTGTGCAGATACATTAAAATACGTCAAAAGGAAAACCATTTGCTGTGGAGAAATAATTTCGCTAAAAGTCAAAATTTCCAGCTGGTGCATTGCTTCAGTGTGTGTGTGTGTGTGTGTACGTGCGTGCGCGTATGTATGAGAGAGAGGAGAGAGAGAGAGCACTTACAAAGTGACCCACACATCTCACTGGATGAAAGTTGATATCCTCATTAAAGTAGAAACAAACACTCAACATAGGAACAACTGCCAGGTATAAAAATAATCTACCACAATGGATATCAAAAGTCTGCATTTTCCCTACTCTGTTGCCGGATCAGCACTACAGCAGACTCCAAATGTAAGGGGACCTCTTGCAAACATAACAAGGGCAAAGAAAGCTGACTCTGTATGCAGTAGCCGCTTGCTAAAGCAGTTTTGTTGCTGTTAGCAATCTCGAATAGCAATATTATCATTCCATAATAAGGGGAAGGTTCCCTCCTTTCCTTTTTAACTGTCCATTTGGTATGAACTTTATTAATACAGTAATACCTTGGATTGCAAGTAACTTGGTTTGAGAGCGCTTTGCAAGACAAGCAAATTTTTAAATATTTATTTATTTATTTTTTACTTGATATACAAGCGACGTCTTGCAATACAAGTACTGTAGTATGGCTTAAATTAAAAATCTCTGTACAAATTTTTTTGGGGGGATTTTGTTTTGATATAAGAGTGTTTTGGATTACAAGCACGTTTCCGGAACGAATTATGCTCTCAATCCAAGGCATGACTGTATATAGAAAGGTTTAGGTTCTGCAGAAAACAAAATCTTAATTAAGGCAGGGCTGATCTACCTTTTACAAGCAGGTATGCAGGCCACTCAACAGCATCCACTACACAAGGGGTCAGTAACAGGGGCATCTGTCAAGTTGTGTGGACAGAAGCAATTCACAGTGTGAGCTTCTTTGCATAATATCGCCTCCTTGTGGAGCAGATGCCACACGGAAGCTCTTTCCATCAGCCAGAACATAATCATTATAACATAGGGGGTGAAAGTCTTAACATATTTCAGCCTTTCCCAGCCTCCAGATATGTTGGACTATATCTCCCATCATTCTGGCTGGGGATGAGAGGAGTTGTAGTCCAATGCAGCTGGAGGGCACTGGGTTGGGGAAGGCTAATATAGGATTGCTGCCTTAAGGACACCGTATTCCCATTGAGGGAAACAGGACTTTTCCAAGCTGGTCTGATAAGCAAAGATTTGCTGGCATGACTCACATGGGATGTTAATATGATGGCACAGGCTAATATGTGCCAGAAAATGCAAGATACTGGTCTTTAACTCAGTGCTTTGCATTTGAAATTTTGCTGAAAGCTGGATATTATTCTGGTATAAATTAGGTAGCTCTGAAAAAAATCAGACATTTCCTAGAGTTGCAGCCAGGCTTACAGGATTCCAGTGTATTTTAGACAACAAACATGGACCACCAGTAGTTGTACCAGAGCCATGCGCAGGCACATTTTGTATTCAAGGCTGGCTGTGATTTTTAACCTTTTCAGATGGGTTGGATCCAGACTTAGTCATGCTTAAAGTATACCCACTGAAATCAATGGGGCAAGATAATCATGACTAACTTCTGTCCCATTGATTTAAATGGGATGTCAGCATGACCAGGACCGGTGCAGGGCAGTTTGGCACCCTAGGCAAAGTTATATTTAGCGCCCCCCCTCTCGTGCCGGCGGGGGCTCCGGAGCAAAGCAGCCGGGAAATGCCTGCTTGCCCAGCGCCCGGCCTCCAGCCGCCTCCGGCCACCGCTTTCCCCGCTGCCAAGCCGGCCTCGCCCACTGCGCAGCATCTTCGGACCGGTCGCCACCACCTCGCACGTTCCTGACCCGGCCTAGCTCCGGGCTCCGGGCGCTGAGGAAAGCCGAGTGTGACCCCGAGCCCTCCTGGAGCCCGCAATCCGCCCCGCACTGACCTGGTGGTGCCTTTGTTGGTGAGGCAGCCAGGCGGGGCAGGGGCGGGGCAGGAGCACGCCAGCGGTGAGGAAGAGTCGGCCGGAAGGAACGCAGCGTTTCTGCGCCCTCTTCAGCCACGCGCCCTAGGCAGCCGCCTAGTTTGCCTAGCGGTAGCGCCGGCCCTGAGCATGACTAAGTGTGGATCCAACCCAGTATTTTCAAATCTTGTGAAACCGGTTTGCTAGTATGGATGAATGAACTTACCTTTTATAATGTACACCTCAGCATGAACAGTCTTGTGAGATGTGCGTTTTTGAGAAACTATCAAGTATCAACCAACCATCAGTTACCCATAATGCACTCTAACCTCAGAACTCACATAGTCCAAATATCCAGAACGCTCCTTCTCTTTTCAGATTACAGAACCAGTTTAGTGTAGTGGTTATCGTACAAGGACTGCAGAGATCCAGATTCAAATTCCCATTCAGCTCACTGGGTGACTTTGGAGAAGTCACTTTGTCTCAGTCCAACTTACTTCACAGGGTTGTTGTGAGGATAAAAAGGGAAGGGGGAATCCATGTATGCCACCCTGGGCTCTCTGAAGGAAGGATGGAATTTAAATATAATAAGAGAAATGAATGAAATATGTCACTGACATTTCAGATGGCTAGCAGGCATCCAGAAAAAAGATCCACTGACTTAGATCATGGGTTTTCCTTTTGCAAACGGAAGGCCTCCTTCCATTCATGCAAGGGCCGTTCATCCGGCAGTAGGAATGGGGCAGAATTTCACACTTTTGAACCACTATGCAAACAGAAACTCGCTTATCCTTCAAAATTCACATTTCTTCGAATTTTGCAATGGCATTCTCCAATCAAAAAGTGTGTATAAAAATACATATATTGGGGAAAACAACATTCAAAAATGCATGAGGAAATATTAGGAAAACTGCTTGCAACAAATATGTTGCAAAAATGTATGTAAAAATGTGTATATTAGGAGAAATGTACAACAATGCTTATGAATTTTCATGCCAACTTTTTTTAAAAATCCTCAAAGTTCAGGACAAACCAAAGTTAAGACTGGAGAAATCCTCAACATTCAAGATGAACTGAATTTACAATTGGAAAAATTCAAAACGGAGAGAAACCAAAATCGACACCTTTCCCAACTCTCCAGTAGAGACTCCTGCTGTTGAAAATGGTGATCTTTGCTGAATCTCCCTTCCCCCTGCATGCCCCTGAGATACCTCCCACGCTGTTCTAGATTAGCCCCCAACCCTCTGGAGCAGATATTCAGGGAGCACCGAGGGAGGGGGGAAATCAGCCAAAATAGCATCACTCCCCTTTCCTCCAGTGGGAGCATCCCATGACTCTCAGGCTCCAAGCCACTAAGTCTGAACTCAGATTGAAATGGTCTGACTAAAGGGGTTCTCTTGTTGCTAGTTGGATCTAAGCATAGTGCATGGTATACAAGGTAATTTCACCTGCTCCTTACTCTAGGGCCTAGGCTCATGGCAGGTGAAGAGCAGGCCAAAATGGGTGAGTGGGTCAGAATGGATGGATTAATTTACTGTGGAGTAAAACTTTTTTTCTTTCAAATTATTTTCAAATATTAGAACAATAATCCATTGATAAATGCATTTGAAAAAAGAGGTAAAGGAAAAATACTATACACACACACACACAAACTATCCAAGGTCTGCATTAACTTTAAATAGCTAACAGAATGCTCCAACATCAAAATACAAGAAATTAATGGGAATTTTTCCCATTGACTTCAATCAAATAATAGTTGTACCAATTTTATATTAAGGATTGCTAGAGCTTTTTCTTTTCTTTAATTTTACATTTCTTCAGAAGATCATAACCCTTTCCCCCATTATGCAAATATATAACTAAGACCCTTCAAAGAATGCATTTTATGCGTCTGATAGACAATAATGGCTTTTATGCAGCTGTTATGAGTGAGTTTGTCAATACTTATCAAGACACATTTAAAAACACTTTATTCAGACATTATGCTGATGAAGATTATTGTTAGAGACTTAAGACAGGTGAGGTTAGTAACCTACTCTCAGTAATTTCTAAGACAGCTTTGTCAAAGTATTTCCCATTAGTTAAAAAAAACACAACCAACAAAAGTCTGGCTATTAAGCAACATTAATAATGCAATAAAGTAGTTTTGAATTCTCATGGATGCTTCTTGTGCACCAAACCAAGTCTGGTTACACATTTCAAGGCTAGGGCCTTGGAATGGCAATAGAGATTTGTGCTCACTGACAAACGTTACTGACATCAGTGGAGAGAGCCATGAATGAGAAAATGAGAACGGTTTCCATTTTCATACATGCCCCCCTAAGTTCACACATAAAAAACAATCTCTTATTCAAAACTGTAGTATGGCTGGCTAGCTGGCAACGTTGATTTCTGCAGTTAGCTTTAAAGGGTATATTTCAAAGAAGAGACAAAACCATGGCTGCTAAGGATGATGGATTTTCAAGAAAGTCAGGGTGACATTTGTGTGTATAGCATTCCAAAGTCATGGAGTAGTAGAACAAAGTGAGGATTGGCTTGAAGTGCTACATCTGATTATATTGCCTCCAGCTCCACAGCCAGGAACCAACAGCGGCCCATCCACCAATTTTCCCGTGCATGCAGCCCCCAATGCTTGCGCAACAGTGATTCAGTGCTTCTGGGGGCAAGCAAAAATGAGCAGAAATGCTCATCTCTGGAAGGGGGCATGTTGTGTTGGCCCCTTTCCGCTGGCATGTCCCCTTACAGAAACGAGAATGTGTGAAATGGAAACAGTGATGGGCTCTGCACGTGCATGGACAGGATCGGATATTGCCCCATAGTTCCACTCCAGTATCTCAGCAGAAAATATCTATTCCTGGTTATAATTTAATCATTCTGTGATATATGTTGGGGCATCTTTAAGAAGTCCCCTTCCTATGCCTCCTGAATCTTTCAAGGTATCTCTTTGGGGGGAAGGGTCATAGCATAGTAGAATACACGTGTTGAATGCAATATTCCAGGTTGAGCCCCAGCATTCCCAGGTGGGCTAGAGGAAAAAAAGACTCCTCCCTGAAACCTTGGAGAGCCACTGCCAGTTAGTATAGATAATGCTGAGCTAGATGGATCAATAGATTAGCTCAATATAAAGCAGCTTCCTGTGATCGATCAATCTCTCTTGCTAATACTACCTCAACTTCAGCCACATTCTAGGCTGTGTTGTAGTTGGAACCTGATTTCTGATTCTGAAAACAGAAGCTTTCTGGAAGCTGAACTCCATGAGAATGTGTGCCCCACCCAATTCACATATAAACAAAATAAATTATACGGCCTCAAAAGTAGGTCTGTGCCTGCAGCAGCCAGGGTTGTCACACAGAGGAGGGCCAGGATTTCTTCTTGATCATCCCAGTTTGCAGGACACGGAATAATGGGCTCAAGTTACAGGAACCTAGATTCCACCTAAACATCAGGAAAAATTTCCTGACTGTCAGAGCAATAAGACAATGGAACCAACTACCTAGGGAGGTGGTGGGCTCTCCCAATCTGGAGACATTCAAGGTGCAGCTGGACAGCCATCTGTCAGGGATGCTTTGACCTGGATTCCTGCATTGAGCAGGGGGTTGGACTCGATGGCCTTGTAGGCCCCTTCCAACTCTACTTTTCTATGATTCTAATCCATAAATGTGTGTAGGCCCTATTGCAGTGGCAAATGGAGCCATTTAATGGAATTGTTCTTAACTTAACAGGAAACGTTTGTGGAAACTGGAGAAGGTCAGAGAATAAGCTTCAGATCCAACAAACTACAAGCAAAATCAATTTACAGCCTGAAGAACTTTAAATTGCTATTCTGCTCCATCATATTACAGATAGGGCTTTGGAAATGTATAGAAATATTCATCCTCCTGTGGAGAGCCTGCAAATAAAACCAGTTTTTATGCTGATATTTTTAAAGAGCCTGGTACTGAACAAGGAAGCACCAGGCTGGGCAGCTGCAGAAGCCACCACCTTCATTCCCCACAATGCCTATGGGCCCTGATGTAACACTGCAATGCTGGGCTTTTTAAAAATAAAAAGAAAGTGGTATATTAAACAAAATGGAGTCATGAGCAGTGATGTGGTAGTAATGCTTGTCACTACTGACCGTTTGGGGTAGTATCCAATGCTGTCACGCTGCTAGCGCTAAAGACATTGCACTAGTGTAAACCGACACTAAGTGCAATAGATTTCATAGATCATAGAGTTGGAAGGAGCCTACAAGGCTATCGAGTCCAACCCCCTGCTCAATGCAGGATGTCATTGGCACTTGCTAGGCAAAGGGGAAAAGCAGTGATTTGCTGCCAAATTGTGGTGGGTGGAGCAGTTTGCCACTCAGATTTGGAGTCGTGGTTTACTACCAAATTTCAGCAACAAATCACAGCAACAAATCACAGCTTTTCCCCATTGCTTAGCAAGCGTTAATGATGTCACACTAATGTTGGTTTATGCTAGTGCAACATTACTGCTAGCACTGTGACAACATTGGATACTCTCCAGAAACAGGAGCCCAAAGAGTCAAGAGTGGCAAACATTACTTCTAGCATTGGTTTACACACTAGCATTAGTTTATGCAAGCTCTGTAACAGCATTGGATATTGCCCTCTGTTTAGAAATGACAGCAGTTACAACAGTAGGAGAAGCTTTGCTGCGCTGCTAGGTTTGCCCTTGGCTGTTGCAGGTCTAGGGAGGAGCAAGCAGTGCTCAGTCCTGCCCTTACTAACGAATGGCCCCATAATGAAATAAAAAGGCAAGCTGCCACCTGGGGGCAATCTTGTCTTCCCGGAATATTTGACAATATTTGACCGTGGTCAAATAAGAAGCAGTCAACTGACCCATCGATCACCAATATTGGACTGATCAGTTGACTGGCATGCCAACCTAAGTTACCAGCATCAACTATGCTAAATTGTAGCACACTATCATCACCCAGCTCATTAAGGGAGAGGGACAGCCATGATTTACAATAGGGGCATGAAGGACCAAATAAGGACAAAAGAATTACCATCAGAAGGCGAATTGAGGGAAGGGGTCTGAGTTGGTTGAGAATGGAGTAGCGTAGAAACTCTGAAATGACAACTGAGAGGATGGAGACCTGTTAAAATAATATATATTGGAAGACAGAGTTATGGATGGATTTAGATAGTGACAATTATTTTATTTATTTAAAATTATTTGTAGGCTGCCTTTAACGGCAAAAACTGGAGTTGGATTTATTGTAAGAGGGGAGAAAGCTCTCTTATGGTACAGCCAAGAATGGGTGGTGGTTTGTGTAAGTTCATGTGCTTTCAAGACACACGAGTATTTTAAAATGGGCAAGCTGCTTATATGAGATCACAGCAGATTTTCAAGGACTTCCCCAATATGCACTGTTACATTTCTACACAAACTGATATATTGTCCTGGATGCATAGGGCAGTATCCAATGGTATCATGCCGCAAACTCCAATAGCACTAGTGGAGCTCCAGTTAATCTTTCCACTGTGCACGCACTTGCACATTACACTTATGCAGCCAGTTGTGCTTGTGCTTTTGCTTGTGCAACTGTTTGTGCAAGCAACTGCACAACTGTGCTTGCACAAATGTAGCGTTAGTTGGATTCTCCTCTTGTGCGAGGTTCGGAACCTAGTTTCTACTAACACAACATCATTTACATTAGCATGATGACACTGTTAGATATCTGCCCATTCTTGTGGACAAACAAATGTCTTCCTTTTTTGTGTCTCCCCGCCCAAGGCAGTCAATTGTAATCAAGTATGTCCAATTAGAAAGAGATTCTATTTTTCAACAATATTGTGTAATAAAAGCATCTAAAACTATAAACTTCGTTTTTTGTGCAACCTAAGACAGCCAAATGGATTTCTTCACTTGACTGGTCTGTTTGTTAATTCTGTTTGTATCACATATTAGCCTGAGGTAAATTTTGACAGCAATGAACCATCCACCAGTAAAATCAAGTGTTTAGCATAGAACATTCTAACAATTCCTTAAGTTAAGTGGCACTAATGGAGTGAATATATATGCATATATACAATTGATTTAAGAATTGTTTAGCTTAAAACAAAATAATCTAACATTATTCTGATGGAAAATGAATAGAATAATCGGATAGAAAATGTTAGGGGGGAAACTAATCTGAAATGTCTGGAATATTTTATACATGAGGAAATTCAAATAAGAATAATCAGATCTGTTTGCAACAAGATGTGTTCGAGAACAGATTCTTTGAGGGAACTGCTGAGAAGATTCATAATTCATATGTAAAACTATGCAGAGCCCCATTTCCACCTTAGAATGTCTTAATGCACCTTCCTGGGGACATCTTCATTAAGTGTGCGAGATATTACCACCTGAGAGGACTACACACTAATACATTCAGAAAGGAGTGAAGTCTGTGAAACTATCCCCTTAGTTATGCTGATAGATAAACTCCTTTCAACTTAATTTGGAACTGGGGTAGAAATTAAAACATTATTAGAGAATACTTTTTAAAAGTTGAGGATTTATGTGGTGCGTGTTATTGTAGTGTTTTTTGTAGGGTTTTTTTTTAATTCATTAATTGGGTGCCAACTGAAATCTCTCCTCTAGCCTCTGTTTTTTGCTTTGGACCTGAGGTGAAGTGGCTGTCCTCCAAAGCGGTCCAAAGTGAATCTGCCCACTGTATGAACTCAATCTTACCTCGGGTGCACTGTGCACACCTCTGCCATATACATCTCTGTGTGCCATTCATAATTGACGTGGTATGTGGGGGTATTTGTTCCTGCGCGCAAAACCAATGGTAAGAAGCACCTGTCAAAAATGAGAACTGATGGAATGGAAGTAAGAGAACCCCCAAAATAAAAGTACCAACCTATGGAATTGCCACTCACTGGAAACCTTCGATTGCAGAGGCTTCTGCAATTCCTATGCCCAGCAAGGTGGGAGAAGCGACAGAGGCAATTTTTGCTTCTCCATCCTCCTTTTTTTAAGTATTCCTCTAGAGCAGTGTTCTCCAACCTTGGGTCCCCAGATGTGTGTGGCCTACAACTCCCAGCATGCCCCAGTTGTATGCAGGGAGTTGTAGGCCACACACATCTGGGGACCCAAGGTTGGAGAACACTGCTCTAGACGGGCCTCTGAGCCCATCTAGAAGAGTTGCTGGGGCAGGGCTGGAGAGGCCATAGAGTTCTGCAGAGCCCAGCCTCTCCCCACCAACTGGAATGCCCCCCCCTTTAACTACTATGAGGTCATCCAAGGCCGCTTTTGCAACCTTGGAAAGCAGTTGCTATGGTTCTTTTCACAGCAGCTGGAGAGATCGGATCTTGAAGTCCCACTCCCAAAGTCATAGCAGTGTCCACTGCTTCAGGAGGGGGAAGCTGAAAAATCCTGTCTCCCTGGGACACTCTCCCAGAGACCATAGTATTGTGCCCTAAGGGAATGAATATATTGTAAAAGCAGACTCAAAATATAAAATAGCAAGCAAATGGAATAGGTGTCTAACTGCCTTCATGTATAAAGAAAGCAGATGCAGATGAAAGTGAGGGTGGGAGAAAGGTTACTACTCACAGTAACATAGCATTAAATATGTTAAATTTAGACATAGTATTATGGAAAGGAAAATCATAGCAGTGAGTCTTAAAAGACTGAAGAATATTTTCTCCCATGAAAGTAGTGTGAAGCTCCATAATTGTTGCTCTTTTAAAAAGAGACTTAGAAGAGCACTAGAATAGATATGATACGACAGGTCATGATCCTGTACTGGCAGGGGATGGACAGAATGACCTAGCGTGTCTTTCTCCCACTCAAACATTTTGTGATTCTATGAAGTTCTAAGCCAAAGTAGCACATTTTGTCTATAAGATCAGCTGAGCTCCGTGAAAAGGCAATCAGGGCCAAAGAGTGACTCCAATAGCCCGGAATGGTTCGAAACATAACTTGTTCTCTTATATAATTATAAATACATTCCCACAGACTGAGATTGAAATAATGAATTGAAAGCCAAATATTGAGGACAATGATGAGGTAACAAACAGAGAGGTCGCAGTTGCAAATGATGCCGGACAAAGTAGGGGTACAAGGAAATGACTGCTTAAAAATGTAGATCTTTCACATCTCTGAGAGATTGAGAGAGATGAAAAAACAGAGTTCAATGTGCCATACGTTTTAAATCTCAAGATGAAAAAGGCAAGTTTCATAGAGGGTGACAGGCTGAGACATTGGCAGCAGCCCGGAGCAAGCTAAGAATTGGAAGACAGGACCAAAGATCTATCAGAATTGGAGGAAAACAAGCCAGGAATCAGGGTTGAAGAACAATACCAGAAATGCACAACACACAAAGGCTCAGGTGGACCTTATTGTTCAAGCAAAGCACCACACAGGAAGCCCTCTTATACTCCTTCCTGCCCAGAGGGAGCCAATGACCAGCCTGCGGGGCAAAGTCACTCCAGAGCCGGAAGGTTCTTTACTGGCAAGCTGCAGTCAGTTATGTGGTTCACCACATGGAGCAATGCTCAGCAGTTCCTGACAAAGTGAAACCACTTTTGCACATGTTTCACCAGTTTATCCATGTTTAGTGCTTCCTTATTCATGTGTTTTAGTCATGTACTACAACATTCAGGATCTTATTACTACACTACTGTTTGTAATATAGTAACTCCGAAATTTCTGTCGAGGCTCCAGCCGCAGCTGGTGCTACTTCTTCAAATGGTACTTCTGATATCTTCAGCTGATCAATGTTGTGTCATCTCCAAATATTGTTGGGAGCAATCTCTACAGTATAAGAGAGAGGTCCAGTCTGTTGTTCTTTCATTGTTCCAGATATCCACTTCTGTTCTCCCCTATAGTCTCTTGCTAGTACAGTTTGTCCAATGGAGAAGTGTCGTACCTCTTCGTGGGAAGATTGCTTAACTTGTTTCAGCTGTTTGTCCTGAACCCCTCTTCTCAGATTAGGCTTGAGAAGATCCAGCCGTAAACATAAGGGACAACCCAAGAACAAAATTGCAAGTGTCTGGTTTGTTGTTGCGTGAATTGCATTGCGATATGCAATTTAAAAATTGGCAAGTTTTTATTTCAATGTGAGGTTTTCTCCAGACATTGCTCGCAAAGCATTCTTCAGGCTTTGAACAAACCTTTCAGCCAATCCATTGGTGGCTGGGTGATACAGTGCTGATGTAATATGTCTAATTCCGTTCTTTTTCAGGAATGTCTGAAACTGTTCCACTATAAATTGTGGTCCATTGTCACTCATTAGTTGTTCAGGAACACCTGTTCTTGCAAAGAGTTCCCTTAATACATCTATGGTATGCATGGTTGTTGTTGAAGTCATTGGAAACACCTCTGGCGTCTGGCCACTTGGAACACATATCCACCACAACTAGAAAGGTTGTGTCCAGAAATGATCCTGCAAAGTCTATGTGAATCCTTTGCCAGGGCAAGGCAGGCCATTCCCAGGGATGAAGTGGAGCAGGGGTTGGCATCTTTTGGACATGTTGACAACCTGAGCAACCCATTGCAAGCTGCTTGATTTGTTGTTCTATTCCTGGCCACCAAACAAAACTACGAGCTAACACCTTCATCTTTACTATTCCTATATGTCCAACATTTAGCTCCTCCAACACTTGAGCTCTCAGCTTGGGTGGAATAATTACTCTTATTCCCCACATAATACAACCACCATCAAGTGCAAGTTCATCACAACGTTGGAAAAACTCCCTGAACTGAGATTTCTGCTGTGCCTTCCAGCCATTTAGTGTTGCCATGTAGACTTGTGAAAGTGTTGGGTCTTTCCTAGCTTCTCTTTGAATCATCTCCACCATGGCAGGAAGACTCTCAATGCCCGTGAGGGAAAACATGTCAAGGGAATCTCCCTCTGATGTGCTTGACTCAGATTTTTCACCCTCTAGGGGTAACCGGGACAACCCATCCATATTTGCATGACTTAAATTCTATTTTATATCGGTGACCTTCAAGAAACAATGCCCATCACTGCATTCAGGCAGCTGCTTTAAGCAGAATCCCCTTTTTTGGACTGAAGATGAAAAATAGCGGTTGATGGTCAGTGACCAGGGTAAACTCTCTCCTGTATAGGTACTGGTTGAAGTGTGTAACTCCCCAAACCAGACTCAGTGCTTCCCTGTCTATTCATTTCTGTGCATAGTTCTTTTCTGCCGTTGTGAGCGAACGTGATGCAAACGCTATAGAGCATTCACTGCCATCTTCCATGACGTGAGATATGACTGCTAGCGGTGTTCACGTACCTGGGGGGGGGCACCCCAACTCTCCACGGGGGGTCACCGCTCAATTCTCAGTGGCGCAGAGCGATTCTCCACGCCACTCGAGCTGCCCACGCTGGCTATGCCGGGACCCCACGCTGGCTACGCCGGGACCCCGTGCTGCGGCTTTTTCGTAGAAACCAGGGCAACAGGGTCCCGTTGCATCACTTCCAGCCAGCCGGAAGTGACGCAACGGGACCATCGCGGGCAGCTCGCCATGGAGAGGCAAGCGGGGACTGGGACCCGGTAAGGCCCACTCACCTTGGGCGGATGTGAGCGGGGCTGATTTCGGCCTGCTACGCCTGCTCGAGGCGAGCGGTTACAACCCTAAGACTGCCCCAGTGCCATATGGGGAAGCATCACAAGCTAGTTTCACTGATAAGCATGGGTCATAATGAATAAGCACAATGTCTGATGTCACCATTTTCTTTGCTTCCTTGAAAGCTTGTTCACACTGTTTTGTCCATTGCCATGTCCTCCCTGCTTGTAGCAAAGTGTTCAAGGGATGTAGCACAGAGGCTAAGTTGGGCAGGATTCGAATCTGTTATAATAATTAACAAATCCTAAGAAGGATCATAGCTGCAACACGTCTTTTGGCCTTGGAGCGTTTGTAACTGCTTGTATTTTGTCCACACACTTGTGTAGGCCTTGCGCATCAATAGTGTGACTACAGTATGTAATACTAGGTATGAAGAACTCACATTTGTTGCATCATGCTCTGAGTCCATAGTCTGCCAGTCTCTGCAAAACTGTATTGGGAAGGTCTTTGTGGAACAGTTAAACTCCTCAATAAGTGGTATGCTTTGTCACCCATAACGCTCAGTAACACTGGCACTTGCTTTTCAGCAGCTATCTCATTTGCTTCAAAATACTGTTCAAGTCTCTCTATATATGACGTCCAGTCATCTGTTGTACTATCAAACACCTCCAGCTGTCCAATACGACCAGCCATCCTGCTGTGGCCCTCTTTTTTTTCTTTCTTTCTTTTTTTTAGAGTTACTCACTGAGACCAGGCCTCCTCGGTATTTGTTTGTTTGTAGCAACTCTGCTCTCTCTCTGGAGATGAGGCCAGGCCTGAGGGCTTAGATCCCACCTTCATCGCCACTGTAGTGTTCTCACTATTTATCCTCATAACACATCTTTAATAGGAAGCTTCCAGAACAAAACTGAACACAGACACAAAACAAACGCTTGCCTGGAACCACCTGTTGGCAGCCCCGAGCAAACGAACAGGAGCAACGAATAGCAGGCAAACCACTCAATCAGCAGCAACCATAACCCATACACTACAGTAACGACCAATACTGGGTGATAAGTTGCATCCTACAGGTAGGACCATGCCACCATGTATTCCTTTACTCACACTTATGCCAAGTAAAACTGAAACCACTTCTCATCTATGCGATCCATAGGCTCAAATCCAGTGACCGTATATTAGTAGTATTCAGAAGCCAGTTGGTGTCCCCCACTTTCTTTGACCTTGAAGAAGCTCATTTGCCATTTGCAGATTAAGATGGTGACTCCGATTCAGAGAAACAAGAAAAAATAGATAAAAGATGGATTATTTTATCCCCACCTCATCACACTATCTCACAGGGAACATGTCAATACTTCTACAGATGTCCTAAAGTTTGACATTCTGGTTCCATTGGCATCAAACCCCCCCCCCCCCACACACACACACACAGAATACTGGGGTACACCCTCAGTTAGTGTGGGGAGTCAGCCATATTGGAAACAGCATAAAATTCTGGCATTGATTCTGGCATTGATTCAGCATAAAATTCTGGCATGTATAAGAAATTTGTTTCAGTTCATTTTTGATCAGGATTTACCCAGTTCACACTTTCTGGACTGAACAGACTCAGATGCAATCTGCGGTCCAAGTACTTACATTTCTGAGCTTGCAGTGTGATTCAGAGACCCCCCGAAAATGCATTCAACAGCATGAGTACATTTGAACAAATGCACATGAAAAAATGCATAGTTTGGAAAAATGTGCACACATAATGCTGTAATCAATTGGAGACAAATGCATACATCACAGAGACGCATACAATTGATGTGTACATTTGAAGAAATCCACACAAAAATACATAGATTTTCATGCAAAAAAAGCAATAACACCTGCAATCCAATATGTACTCAAGTCAGAATGAACTTCAAGATGGAATTCGGAGAACTGTAGCAAGCTCGTGTTTTACTGATTTGCACATCCTGGCATTGTATGACAAATTTGGTACGGCAATAAATAATCCTTCGAATACTGTAGCACTCTCCCTAGTATCTACCTAGCCTGTCAGTAGAGGTGGATCCAACCTGGATCGGGGGCCCTCCGCGCCCCCGACTCGATTCTCCGTGGGGGCGTGCCCCCCGACCCGATCTTCTGAGCGACATGGAGAAGTTCTCCATGCCGCTCAATCCGCCTTCTCCAGTCCCGTCACATCACTTCCGGGACCGGAAATAACGTGACAGGACCCTGCGACAGGCGCAGAACGCGCCTGTCGCATCATTTCCGGTCCCGGAAGTGATGCGACGGGACCGGAGCGGGCCGCG
Source organism: Shinisaurus crocodilurus (assembly GCA_021292165.1). Classification (NCBI taxonomy): domain Eukaryota; kingdom Metazoa; phylum Chordata; class Lepidosauria; order Squamata; family Shinisauridae; genus Shinisaurus; species Shinisaurus crocodilurus. Next base: position 218,243,963 of record CM037879.1, on the reverse strand, counting down.
TGGGCGGCTCACCATGGAGAGGTGAGCCACCCCGAAGAAAAAGGTAAGGCCTCGCCGGACGTGAGCTGGGCCAATTTCAGCCTCCGTTTTGCCCGGCGAGGCTTGTTTATACAACTCTACCTGTCAGTAGGGTGGCCACCACACATCACCCCACAAAAAAGACAATACACACCACCAAAACTGGAGACAAAAAGAGGACACAAGTTTACATGCGCGTATATATATATATATATATATATATATGCAAATTTAGAAATAATCACTGGAATTTAAATTGAATGCACACCAATTGATTTTCCAGCCAAATCACCCCAAATAAATTCTTCATTTGCACCCCACCCTCAGATCAGTCCAAATATTATTCTCCATCCAATCAATTGACCCCAATTAATTCCCCAATCAGGTCCTGCTCCAAATCAATTCCCCTTCTTCAATTAATTATCCACATACAACATTCCTCTCTCACCATGAGTGAAATTCAAAATAAATAGGATATGCAAATATCCGGGTGGTGATCACTTGAAGAATAGCTGGACTTCAGAGGGAGAGAGTTATAGAGGTGGGTGTTAGATACAGGGATGGGGACTCGGACTCGAGGACTCGACTCGTGAGTCGGACTGAGTCCCCCCTCTGACTCGACTCGGACTCGAGTCCCAATATTTTTAATGGGACTCGAGACTCGACTCGGGACTCGAGACCAAGGACTCGTCAACATCCCTGGGCTGTTGACGAGTCTTCTGGCTGTGCCAGAAGGAGCGTGATCACCGGTGAAGAGCACATGGAAGCGAGGCGCGCCGCTGCTCAGCCACTATGGACAGCTACCAGGAGCGCAGCCCCAACGATGTGTTGAGATTTATTTTGATTGATGTGTTGTTGTGGGGGGTTGGGGTTAGGGTCAGACATTTGGGGTTTGGCTGCCTCTGCCTGCCTGTTTGGGGTTCCCAGCCTCCTCTGCCTGCCTGGTCTCTTCTTGACCTGTTCAGCAGTTGAATTGTCCAAGACAAAGGCCTCTGCCTGCCTGCTTTGGGGTTCCCTGCCTCCTCTGCCTGCCTGGTTATTTTGGGTTTGTCTGCCTGGTCTGTTCTTGCCAAAATCAGTTGCAGAGTTTTGAAATAAAAAGGCACACTTGTGCCTAGAATTTATTTAAGCCACACATCTGAAGTAGCCTTATTTTGTTGGGGGGAAACCCCATTGATTTTAATAGGGACTCGTGGAGTCAGTTTTGGGAGTGACTCAGGACTCGTGACTCGTGAGTCACCATTTTGGACCAAGGACTCGGACTCGAGACTCGGGTCCAAAGACTCGTGACTCGACTCGTGACTCGAGACCAAGGACTCTTCAACATCCCTGGTTAGATACTCCCCACTCATCTGGAGCTGAAGAGTTGTGCGTGGAGAGGTACTAGAATCCTTCCCACACTGCCACCAGTGTACCTCAGAGAGGAGATCATTCTACAGGGTGGGAGAAGGCATGTCTCCATGTCGCCACCAAACAGAAATATGTAGGCAGTGGCATGGACAACAAGGTCTCCCCTGAAGATTGCAGTGGCCTAGAAAATTGGTATAGGAGATGTTCCTTGAGGTAACCTGGTCCCGAGTTGTATAGGGCTTTGTATCTTAATACCAACACCTTAAACCTAGCTTGGCAGCAAGCTGGCAGTCAGTGTACGTCCTAGAACAGGTGAAATATGTGTGTGGTTAGGCACCGCATTCACTAACCTAGCTGCTGCATTCTGCCCTAGCAGCAGCTTCTAAACTGGCCCTAAAAGCAGCCCCACATAGTTACAGTAATCCAATCTTGAGGTTACCACTGTGTGACTCACAGTAGCCAGGCTACCCCTATCCAGGAATGGGTGCAGTTAGCATACCTACCTAATTTGTAGTAGGTCCTCCTACCTATGGAGGTCACTTGGGCCTCCAGTGACAACAATGGATCCAGGAGCACCCCAAACTGAGATATAAACTAGGTTTAGTATTGCAGCCTTAATGGTAGCTCCTGAGATTAAAAAGAAAGAGGTGAAAGGCCTCCTCGACACCCTAGTGGCCCATGGCTCCTCCATAAAATACCCAGAAAACATTGGGGGCGAGTTCTTATGATGGGATGAGTTCACCAGTGGGTGGTAGTCTTTGTTTTTCTTAATTTTAAGCCAAAGGCATGCCAGAAGCTCAGCTGCTGGCATGCTGCATAAAGCATGCACATGCCTCTGAGAAAACAACACTTGCTCCTCCTCTCTTCCTCTGTTATCCTCCCCCCCATCCCCACAATCCAGCCCTCATGGTAACCCTCCCACCGCCACTGAATTTCCCTCCCCACCTGTACTCTCTCTGCCACCAGAGATCCTCATACAGATCAATCTTCCCCTACTACTACTAGCAGCAGATGAAAGTGATCTGTACCAGGAACACTGGGATGTGCGCTTGTGTATGCAGGCACATGTGTGTGAGCATGCATGCACATGCCCTGCTATAGCTGGGTCAAGCTCAGCTCTAGGACCAACTGTGGGGAAAATTCAAAAGCAATTCAGCAAACACAAAAAAAGGTCAAGCACAGTTATATCAGTCCAACAAGAAAGCAGTTCAAAGCAGGAGAAGTCTAGGTCAAGAGCACAGTATTACCAGCCAAGAAGCGTTCCAAGAGAAGGGTCTGAGGCATAGCCAAGGTCAAAACACAACAGATGCAGCTCAGGGCCGGTGCTACCATTAGGCCAACTAGGCAGCCGCCTAGGGCGCAGGGCTAAAGGAGGCGCCAGAAACGCCTTGGGGAAAAAATACAGCGCTCTCAAGTGGGAAGGGGGGTGCTAAATATCTGATCTTGCCTAGGGCACCAAACTGCCTTGCACCGACCCTGATGCAGCTGAAAGAACAGAGTTTAGCACAAGTTCAAAGGTCAGCAGCACAGAGCTTACACGCTAGAGCTTCCAGAGCTCCACCTGTATCAGCTGGATCATATTAGAGGCTTGTATAAAGACATCCTCCTAATGAGGAGGGCAGATTTGTATGACAAATTTGGTAGGGCAATAAATAATCCTTCGAATGCTGTAGCACTCTCCCTAGTATCTACCTAGCCTGTCAGTAGAGGTGGATCCAACCTGGATCGGGGGCCCTCCGCACCCCCGACTTGATTCTCCGCGGGGGCGCGTCCCCCGACCCGATCTTCTGAGCGACACGGAGAAGTTCTCCGCGCCGCTCAATCCGCCTTCTCCAGTCCGTCGCGTCACTTCCGGGACCGACGGGAGTAGGGTACTACTCACAAGGATTCCTTTACTCATGAGGAGTCCTATTAAGCAAGCAGGCACTCCTTTGTCTGGCCACCATCCTAGCCTGAATCTTAAGGCACAGCTTCCTCGAGAGCTAGGCAGTAGCTCGGCATCCCCCTCTGCTGCAGAAGTTGAGCTCTCTGCACTGCAAGGAGGCAGATCTGAAGGCATCACCCCTGAGGGCCCAGGACAATCTGGGTAGTGCCAGGTGCTATGAGGCAACCTGTTCCCTGGAGACATCTGGCTCTAAAGGTTCAAGCTTTTCCTGTGATAAGGAATCCCCCAGGGGAGTCATGACAACATGAGGTCCCAGACCCCCTCAAGCCAACTTTGCATGTGGCCCTCAGGACCAAAACATGTATGTGCCTCTATTCTAAATGACCTTAACTCTTACATGACTAGGAACAGAACATATGAAGCCTTCCCAAGGATGTACAGCCCCTCACAGTTTGATTCTCAGTTCTTCAAATTAACTCATTTTATAAGCCTGCAGAGCCTTGAAAATGAAAATAATATTCAGCCTCCATTAAAAACAAGCTGGCAACTGCTCAATGAAGTTCCTGTTTCCAATTATGTTAATGAATTTGATAGGGAACCTGTGAATTGTCTGTAGAGGTTTCCCCATCATCACTTCCCACAAAAACCTAGCTTGGGTGTCCGTGTGCCAAAAATAAGTCAGGCCTTTTGATTTGAAAAGTGTTGTTTTAATTTTAGAGGCAACTGTACCTGCTGAGATTTAAACTTCCCACCCATTGACCGAAAAGCTCCGGAGCCAATAATTAACTGCAGTACTAGCAATTATCATCTTTGCAAACACTAGGGGGCAAGATCATCACACTCAGCTCTTTAATTTGAGGAGAACCATTTCAGGCCTCTGGAAGAATTTTCTCAGGGCTACTTCCTTTTAAGTAAAATTACCTCAGCCCTGCAGAAGTCCACCAATTAATGCTGCATGGTAGCACTGAACTGCACAGGTAATGTTGATATGTGAAATATCCCAAACAAGAGTGTCTGCAAATGTTCACCGATATTATTGAAAGAAAGCAACCTAAATAAGTATAATGTTAACAGCTTCTTTAAAAAAGAATAAATCCAGCCTATATTTTTAAAAGATGGCCAAAGCTTTCCCTCACCAAACACTCGATGTGTCTTACATTGTTAACATAAAGAGTTATTGCTTACATAAAGAGTTCTCTAAAGGCCCATCTTATAATGTTGACCATTCGCCATTATATATTTTATTTTTGCCTTAGAGTGGGTTAAAACTTTTTTTAAAAAACAAATTAGCAGCAAGATGGTCAAACGGAAAACATCCTCCAGCCACCAAAATTCTACCAAATGGAAAATATATCATGTTACAACATTCTGAGAGCTACTAAGCCTGTACAAAGAGCTTTTTATTTACTGTAGTGTACGTGTGTGTGTGGCCCTGATTCAGACTGTGATCACTGCACAATGGGGAGGGGAAGATTAATCCTACACACACACCTTACCTGCCCCCACTAAATTGCCCCCATGGGCAGGAGTTAAAAAAAAAAGCCAATGGAGACTTTTTTTTCTTTTTTTTACCTCCCCCCCATGGGGGGATTTTGGTAAAGCATTAGGGATGAAGGTTTAATCTTCCAATCCCATTGCACGGTGGCCCAATCCAAATTGGGAGCATATGCACTTACACTAGAGTAAATAAAAAGGTAACCTTCAGCTACCTTTTTATTTATAACCTATGCTATAAATAGGTTTATAATAACCTACGTTATTAGCGTAATGTGTAGTTTGGCCCTATTGTGCCACCTAGAATTGCCTCCCGAAGTATCCTTCTGCCAGAAGCCTGGAATTGGCTTCACTTTGATCATCTGTGTATTCACAGATTGTTCCCCTGGCTGCCACAGAGGCACAAAATAGGGACAACCAGGTAGGATGCCCTGGAGGAACAATTCCCCTGAAACTGATTTGTTTTTTAAAAGTACAGGCAGTCCCCGAGTTAAGTACCTCCAACTTACAGGCGACTCATACTTAAGAATGGACTTCTGGGTCCCCCGGCGCTACAGCATTTACGTAGTGTACATAGAGTAGTATACTACGCAATTTGTGTAAATGCCCATTTTTTTCCTATAGAACGCTATGGTGTTCCAACTTACATACAAATTCAACTTAAGGACATTCTTAGGGACGGAACTCATTCGTAACATGGGGACTGCCTGTAGAGGCTCTCTCTGCCTATGGCCCTCTGCAGAAGCAGGAGCCAAGGCAATTAGAGTAGTTCTGGGTTTCAAAAAGCAGAAGAACAAGATGACCATCTAAAGACAGTATGGGATAATGAATTTGAAGAGGTGACCTCGAAGGTGGGCTGGAACAATATATGGGATAGACGGATTGTGAAAGTTATGTCAGCTAGGATAAAGGAGAATTTCTATAAAATAATATGGAGATGGTACCTAACTCCAGTAAGATTAAATAGAATAGATAACAATTGCTCCGCACTTTGCTGGAGAGGATGTCAGGAAATAGGTACATATGCTCATATGTGGTGGAGTTGTAAAAATGTTCTGGAATTTTGGCGAGAGGTTTTTTCAGAAATATCGGAAATTATTGGTATTAATCTAGAGGTCTGTCCTAAACTTGCTTTGTTATCAATAATCGATAAAACCACTTGTGCCCAAAATATGAAAGAACTAATTGTAAACTGGTTAATGATAGCGAGGAAATGGAAAGTACACAACATGTTTTTCTAATAACTGATTGGTATAAGGAAGTTTGGGATATAGCCCTAAATGATAAACTAACTTGTAGTATCAAATGCAAAAAGGGACAATTAAAGAAGAAGAATTTTATGGATATATGGAATCAATTATTAGACTATGTATTAATAAAGGGGAAGGGGAGTATGCCTTGTCAGGATATGTTATATTTTTGGAATGTGGAAATTAATTAAGGGGATGGATGTATATTCGTTGGTCCCTAGGCGAGTGGGGGGGGTGCACCTTATGATTTATTTTAGTTGTATGTTTGTGTTTTATAGTTTTGTATGTAGTTTATAACAACTAAATAAAATTTATTTATTTTTTTTTAAAAAAAAAAGAGTAGTTCTGGGTGTTGCTACAGGCACCCTGAACATCAAGCAGCTGTGACGTCCATGATGCATCTAAAAAAAACAAACATACACAGCTTAGGCACAGCTGCCAGCAGGTCATCTGTCTACTCTACCAGCAGCAGAGCCAGAACACTCTGGCTGTTTGAGGCAGAGAGGAGCAGGATAATGTGCCATAAGCAAAGCAGAGAGCTATTTTTTTAAAAAATTAGGGCCAAACCACACTTCTACTAATCATGATGCTGTAGTGTAGTTCAGCCTGCTATCTGTGTTTACTTTTGTGTAAGCATGTGTGGCCCCAATCCAGACTGGAACCATGGTGCTTCAGGAGAGGAGTGTTTAAGCTCCCCTCCACCCATCACCGCCACACAAAATTCCACACACCCTCGTAGTGGGGGTAAAAATGGAAACGTCTCCATTGATTTCAATGGAGACGTTTTTCTTTCAACACACACACACGCACACCCCACAGGGAGGTGGAATTTCGGGGTGGGGAAGCTTAAACTGTCCTCTCTTGAAGCACCATAGTCCCAATCCACACACACTTATACAAAAGTAAGCAAAAATAGCAGGCTGAATGGTAGCATTGCGATTAGAAGAACGTGTAGTTTCTCCCTGAGAGGCAGAAAGGAGAGAGCACACCATGAGCCGAGAGCAGAGCAATTAATATAATTTGAGTAAGTCCACGGGTGACTGTGTGAATTAGAGAGCAAGAAAGAGAGTGTGCCCTTATTTCTGCAAAAACTTCTTCTGTTCTACTTCTTCTGAGAGGAGCCAGCCAGAACAAACTGTTAACCAACCAACTGTATATAACTTAAACTTATTGACAGTGTAAGTAATCCTATACTTGTCTACTTGGAAGTGGAAGTAAGCCCCACTGAATGCAAAGGGGCTTTCTCTCAGGAATGTGTATATATGTACATGCAGAGGGGGGTCTTTGCTTACTTTTATTCAGGGATTGGGAATCTTGTTGTTTTAGTGCTGTGATAAAGATAATTTAAAGCTATTTCTGCTACTGGGGGGCAGGGGTCATTTTATTTTTTCCAACTCCAAGCCCTTTTGTGTAGTCCAAAACATGTGCCACCCCTCTTTTTGGGTTGGCAACGGTGGCATTTCTTTCCCTTTTAAAAAAATCTGCTTGTGGTTGCTTGTGGGGTGGGTGGATTATTTTTGATGCAGCCAGAACTTGTTAGCCATGCCTACTTCCAAGTAATCCAGCCCTTCTGCCTTCAGAGTAGGCATTTATAAGACGGATTTAAATTTTTTGCACGGTGTGTATTGCTTCTTGCTGTTGCTTCTGAGGAGATTTTGGGAAGGGCAGCTGCAGGGATGCTCATATAAAGAGGTGCATGTTTGGATGCTCATGACTTGCTGGCCACATGCTTACCGGCATTTTATCATTGCTGTTTTTGCTGTTGTTGATATCATCTTTCAGTGTCCCCTTTTGCAATGGGTTGTTCCTGGGTTCCAAAAGACTGCTTTTCTGTGTGACTCTGGGGATATCACCATCTTCATCAGAGCCAGTGTGGCGTAGTGGTGAGAGTGTTGGACTGGGACTTGGGGGAAGCTCGGTTCTAGTCCCCACTTGGCCATGAAGCTCACTGGGTGACTTCGGGCCAGTCAGTGACTCTCAGCCTAACCTATCTCACAGGGTTGTTGTGAGGATAAAATAGAGGGGGGAAAGGTGGGATATAAATGTAATAATAAAATAAAAAATAGATAAAATCATCATCATTTTGTAACGTGGCTGTGTGGATTCTCCCCCACTACTTTGCAGTCATCATCTTAAAGGCACTTGATTCTCTGTGCGATGGGAGCTGTTGCTGGAACAGTAGAATGAGGTCCGAATAAGTGCTTTTGTGTGACTGTGTGAATTATCTCTCCCTCCCTGCTTTGCACTCATGATCTTAAAGTGGTGGGTGGGGATGGTCATGTAAAGAGGTGGGGTTGTTTGGCTTTGTGAGGGGGAAACCCAACACAGGGATTTCTAGAGTTCAAACATGTAATTGTGTAATTATTACCCAGTGTCTGTGAGGCTATAAATGTGACGGAGCGGGGAAGGGAACACAGAAGCAGTGCAGAGGTTATCTAAAGAAAACCAGATATGCTGAAAAACTGATCAATATATTGTTTTTAAGGCAGAAATATCAACTTAAGGAATGAATATACCTCATAACATATTTGCAGTTGGGAGAGCAAGTGTCACAATATCCAATATATTTAACTAAAATTTAATTTTTTATGTATTATGGTTGCAGTCCTACAGCCCATTAGGCAGGCTCTGATATGCTGTAGGATTTTGTGGAAGTGATGCTCCGCTGAAGGGTGTTATTGCATTCATGTTCTGCCTGTGGGTTTCCCATAGGCATCTGGTTGGCCACTGTGGAAACAGAATGCTGGACTAGATGGTCTGATCCAGCACGCTCTTCTTATGTTCGCTTATGTCCCTGGAGGAGCCCGCACTACACTGTCGGAAAGCTCTGCTTGCATAGATGTACTGTCAGCAGTGTTTTGATGGCAGTAATGCGTTGGGGATGGGTTGAGGGAAGCTTAAGTTCCACTGAGTGGACCCCCATTCCCCCAACACACCCCCAGAAGGGTCAAAAAAAAGTATGGCAGCCCTGTAGCGTGCATATTTATTTCCCCTCCCATTAGTGTAGGAGGGGAAATGTTAAAGAGGGCAAAAAGGGAAAATAGAAGCTGGAAACTCTGGTCCCTTACCTTCTGCCCTAGCCAGCATGAACTGCCAGGGCACTGGAACTCCTTGGGCACAAAATCTCTCTCTCTCTCTCTCTCTCACTCTCACTCTCACTCTCACTCTCACTCTCACTCTCACTCTCACTCTCACTCTCTCTCACACACACACACACCCTTAGGATAGCTCTATAAATAGATTTAAGCATATAATTCATTTTTATCTAAATCCAAATATATCTCACCTTTCCAACCCAAAATGATGATTCCATATGAATTTGGTTTGTATACATTGTTTATTTCTTCTATGAAACCAATCAGTTAATTTGTCCATATGTGCAATTTGCAATTCTTTAAATAGCCATTCTCTGTTAGTAGGAATTGCTGATTTTTCCCCAACAATGAGCGAAGATTATATTTGCTGCTATCGAGTGATTAAGAGTCAAAAATTTTTACACAATTTGGTATATCCATTATGCAATTTAACAAAAAAAATCAAATTTTAATATAACCCTCGTTATTTTATTAATTATTTGAATCCAATTTCTTTGAACTTTGGGGTTACTCTATAACACATGATATAAATCTGTATCTCTCCAGCCACATTTCTAACATCCAAACATATTAGTTTGATATACCCTATTCATTCTCTGAGGTGTCATATATCATTTAAAACAGTGTCTTCTTAATCTGGTCCTCTTTCCATGATGTACTGACAGAAAAATGCTTATTTGTCTTGTATATTTTTTGCCTTGCCCTTTCTGGGATAGAAGTCTGAGCTTTCCCAAAGCACCTATAAGGTTTTATTTTCTTAAATGATCTTACGATTTGATTGCTATGACAATATATTATTTATTTATTTATTACATTTCTATACCGCCCAATAGCTGAAGCTCTCTCATTTATCCTCTGATTCTGTTACCAAAAGTGTTTCATAAGGGAGCAACTGCCTAAGTTATCATATTCCCAATTCCTGACCTGTGTCAGAAAATGTCTGATCTGAAAATATTGATATTAAATATGGAGTTACCCATCCATTTAAGTTCCTAGCAAGTGGTTGTCTTGAAATCAGAAGTAATTCTAACAGCAAATCATTCATAAAAATTATTGTTTACCTGTTGCTAGAATTCAGCTGTTTGGTGGGCTGAGTGGACCACAATTATAACGGAGAGGATGCTGCACAGAGAGATTCAAATCCCATGCGTCTTCCTCTGATCCTAATTGCACTGCATACAGTCAGCTGCTCGGTTGAGTGGCAGCAGATTGGGCACTGTGCAGGCCACATGGAAGGCCCCTGTGGCATAGGGTCGCCATGTGTCCTCTTTTACAGAAGACAGTCCTCTATTTGAAGGACTGTCCTGTTAGAGTCCAGTTTAAAAATAAAGAACCATCAGAACTGTTGCCCATCAACAGTGAGCACCTGAATAGTAGCAGGCTGAACATGCAGACACACAGGGCACCTGGTCACAGTCATCTGCACTATGGTGAGATGTACTGTATTTCTTCTTAAATTAGAATAACTATTTCCAAATTTGCATCTATACATATAAATTAGCATATGCAGATAATTATGAAATCCACTGTAACTCTTTTGTCCTCTTTTTGTGGTGGTGAATTTCCTCCTTTTTGATGATTCATAAGTAGCCACCCTGCCTGTGGGCTGCATACAGCCCATAGGCCATGGATTGCCCAGAAGTGATGTATATTTTTACACTTCCCTTCCTCATATCAGCTTTCAGGGCAATACAGCATGAAACAAATAGAAGAATATGGGGAAACAGCAAATAAAACTTTAAACTAGACTAAAAATTGTTCAATTAAATCAGTAACATACCTGGGCACATAAAAATGTTTTTGTCTGGCACAGAAATGGTAGCAGGCACCAAGCAAACCTCCGTGTGGATATGCTAAATTGACCTACCCAGCCCACTCAATCGCCCTATGGCTTCTGGAGCATCATCAGGGCCTCCCCCTGCTCTTGCCACCATCAGATGCTACGCAGAACTGTGCCCATGGTTCTGACAAAGGCACCTTGGTCAAGAGCTTCTAACAGAAGTTCTCACATATAAGGTATGTTATACAGTCATGCCTTGGATTGAGAGCATAATTCGTTCTGGAAACGTGCTTGTAATCCAAAACACTCTTATATCAAAATGAAATCCCCCAAAAAAATTTGTACAGAGATTTTTAATTTAAGCCGTACTACAGTACTTGTATTGCAAGACGTCGCTTGTATATCAAGTCAAAAATAAATAAATAAATATTTAAAAATGTGCTTCTCTTGCAAAACGCTCTCAAACCAAGTTACTTGCAATCCAAGGTATTACTGTAATGTATTTTTAAGGTTTTAATCTTTGTAAACTGCCCAGAGAACTTCAGCTATTGGGCAGTAGAGAAATGTAATAAGTGAAATAAAATATGACATCCATGTCTTCTAATAGACAAACAGATCTTGCACTACATCCTCTTCCATTGACAGGAATGGTCTGAGCCAAGCTTGAAAATATGTGTATCCCCAAATACAAAATCACATGCATCCCCAAATACAAACTCCTAGGCATATCAGCATACATATATTCCACTTGCTAGTTCCATGATTTCGAATACTCAGGGCCGGATTAAGAGCATTATGGGCCTGGTGCTGAGGATTTTGGTGGGCCTTTTTATGGAAATAAATAAAATGAAGACGCAATTTTATATTAAAACAAATTAAATATTTTAATTACCATTAAAGTGCCAAAACTCAAAAACTCCTGCAGCTCATCAGTAAGGGTCTTCCCAATTTCCCCCAAATTTATTTATTAAAAAAGAAAAAGCAGCCACAACAAAAAGCCAGGAAGCTTTGCTTGACCAAGAATAATTGTGTTGTTCTTGTTGCTTTGTTTTGTTTTCGTTTTTTTGTTAAACTAGCATTTGAACAATTGAGCTGCGAATCAGAAAGATCTTTTGCTCGAGGCTGGAGAGAGAGGTCCCTTCTAAATCTGAATATTACAGACCCTAGCAAGCCCCCATGTGCTTCAAAGAAATGTAGTAACAGTGATTGAAATGCAAAAACCTACCGAAATGCTAATTTGAGAACAACAGTTCTTGCTAGGTCTTGCCTCAAGCCTGTAATGCAGATGTGCTTAGAACACCTTTCTAATCTTGAAAAAATCATTAATTATGCTGAATGATAACTATCAGAGCTAACTCAAATCGTGCCGCGTGTCCCTATATTGTGGGCCTATTGTCTGTTATGGGCCTGGAGCGGCCGCTCCAATCGCCCCTATGTTAATCCGGCCCTGCGAATACTAGCTTGACCCTACATGTGGTCACTGCATATAGACGGCAGGTCTATTTGCTTGATTTATTAATGCTCACTGGCAGTTATGAAACACAACTGAGATTGTGTTTGCAAGGTGCTCCACAAGTTTTATCATTATCACCATCACCACTACTTATTATCTTTAGATTGCCTAGTTGTTTTGTTTATTACCAACATGAACTGTCTAAGTTAGCATATACAATACATTTTCTATCTGAATAATGACATTCAATTTGGGATTGGTTCCTGAGTGTGGGGCATTTGACCCAGAATGCTATTCGCGCCACTTACACATTTTAAAGTCACATGTGTTTTTTTAAATGCTGGAAAACTAAGATTGTGGTGAATTTAATTTCAAAGTCATTTTGGCCTTCCTGTCAAATGGCTTGTGGTAATCCTAGATATTTTTTTTAAATCTTATTTTATTTTTTTCACTGTCAGTAAATGTTAATCAAGAGAGCCACAGTGTACCAGCATACCGAGAGCAATGAAAAACATTAAAATCGCTTTGAGAAGAACTGAATAAAACTTTATTTTATAAATATAGCCTCGTCGAAGCCGTTCCACTGTACTTTTGAAATAAGGGCACATGGAAAAATATGGCAGAGAGTGCCTTTGAGATAGCTAACTAAAGCTACAAAATGAGCACTGTACTGCATTTCCAAGGAACACAGTTCAAAAGTTGTACGATTACTACTAAGGTTGTTTTATTCTTTACCACATTTGGAACAGGAAGTCTGTGTTGTTCTTGAAGAATTCTGAAAAGCAATGTCACAGTCTGATGACCTCTTCTCCTCATTAAAACGTTCCCAAAGACAGCTCTCTGCATGATGTTTTGTAGCTTCAGCAGCCATGAACTAATTTGTACCTCTTATTTTGATCATGCACTGGTGAAAGCACCAAACAATATTTTTTTTTCTTTAAACACAGAGAGGCCTTTCAACAGCTCAGCACGCACTTCTACCCTCTTTTTAATCTTGGAGCACCTATTTATTTGCTCTTTTCACCACTAAATCTTCTTTGCTCCTTTCTGCCCCCCTGTAAAGCTGCTAGTTAAAAATCTTCAGTGTGTTTTCCCCCCACCCTGCTTGTCCCCCACACCCCTTCATAGGCTTAAGCCATTAGAGGCTTATTATCATAAAAAGGGAAGACAAGGAATTAGAGATATCAGAATTTGCATTAGTAAATTTCAATCCAATTAAACTAAAATAATATTTATTTAGGAGCTACCCGCGCATCAATTCTGGAAAGCCGATATGCACGAAAGTGGAATAGGAGGTCAGTGAAATGACTGATTTGTTCTGAATATTGGATGTTTCAAGATTGCACTGATAGATAATTAGCATTCATCTGGTTGATTTGTTTATTTTGCATACCTTCACTTTTTCTGATAGATTCATTATGCAAGTCCTATCCTTCTCCCATCTCATGCTTTCAATGCTATGCAAATTGTGAACCAGGTGTTGTCAGGGCCTTTGGCACAAATGGTTTGGAAAGGCAGCCTACGTTGGTTGACACTGTGAATTACGACCCATTTTATCAATTTTTAACAGATGCTGAGCAAAGTGATTACATACTGTATTTATTTGTGCTTCATTCTTAATTCAAAAACGAATTATATGTACAATTTTACACGCCTGCACTTGTGTGGCAGTGAAGCCTGCCTGGCCATGAATGGCACATCCAGCAGTCAGAGACAGGAGGACAGAGCCAAAGGAGGGCGGCACCTGACAGAGGCTTCAGCCCTGCTCAAACGTTTTCTTTCTCCACATCATGAGGGAAAGTGGGCAGCCTTCCTCTTTTTTGCAGCCTTCCCACGAACTGAAGGGTGAACTTCTGAAGTTGGGAGACTCCTCTACTTGGGGAGGCTCCCTGCACAGTTTAGAACCCTGATTATGCACTGCTGCAAGTAAGGGGAAGGTGACACACCAAAGCATGCGGGGATTATCAGCACGCTCTTCCTTTCCGTCACTTGATTCTGATCATGTGAAGAAAGAGAATGCCCAAATAAGGCTGTGGTTACAGCCTGGTCCTATGTGTTACTCAGAAGTCCATTGAATTGAATGGGCTGTCTTGAAACAGTGTGTAGAAGTGTGAGATTTGCCCACCTTGTGTCCTCTCTGGTAAGAAAAAAAGAAGAGGGACTGCAGCTACGCTCTTCCCTGTCATCAAATCCCAGCATCTTTTGCTATCTTTGCAAAGAAGCCATTTGCTGCTTGCTCTGACAGTGGTTGCTTTCAGTGGTTGCTACCAGAACAAACAACAAGTAATTTCTTTGCAAGCATAGTTGCAACTGCTCATGAATAGATGGGGACGAGTCAGTGGCAGCTTCTCCTCCATTTCCTTTCAAGACAGAGTAGTACAAGGTAGAGCCCAATTAAACCTACCAGGTCTTCAGAGTAAACACTTAAGTCTCTAAGTCCCTCTTCCAACTTGCATACACAAGAAAGGTAGGGGGGGTGCGTGCATGTGTGTGCATGTGTAAATGGGGAAAAGAAAAAGATGAAGCATAGAAAAAGTATATGGATCAGGGGAGACATGGGGGGGAAAGCGAGAGTCTCCCAAAGACTACTCATTAAGTCATTAGTAGAGAGGGTTACATGCATTGGAATTTATCAGCCAAAATATTGACTGCAGCTAGGGATGCTTCAGGAATTCAATCTGTGCATATTCCAGAGTAATCTGACCTGATCACACCTCCTGGACTAATGTGCAAATAACAATGTAGCTATCTTTCAGATTTTGCTGTTCTCCACATTTTTCGATGCCGTTCTCATCTCAAAAAATATGTTTGGAAATGTGTATTTGGCAGGGTTTCTTTGAAAACTTAGTCTTACAAGATGGCTGCCTATCTAAACAACAACAACAACCCTCCTGTCTTTTTTGACAGATAACAGCCACTCCAAGAAGCTAGAAATGCTGGCTGCCACAGCTTCTGCGCCAGAAATACTGGCTGCCACTGCTTCTGTGCCACACACACACACACACATTAAAAATGGCGTCGCAAATACTCCTGGGAGTGACGAGATGTGATGATGTGACATCCCTTCTAGGGACACTGTATAGAAAAAAAGATAGATGCCCATAAGGCTCACTTGGGAGTAATGGGTAGCGATGCCTCTGAATTTCGTAATTAGGTGGCTTGTTGGTCGAAATTCATCCATTTGTAATGCTCACCTTTGTAGCAAGCCTGGATCAATGTATTACAAACTCACTATTATGTTCAGAATTTATTGTGAACATGCAGAACATGCACAGTCTACATCTAAACAATGTGATGTCCAGGACTGGTGCAAGGCAGTTTGGTGCCCTAGGCAAGATCAGATATTTAGCGCCCCCCTTCCCACTTGAGAGTGCTGTATTTTTTTTTCAAGGCATTTCTGGCGCCCCCTTTAGCCCTGCGGCCTAGGCAGCTGCCTAGTTGGCCTAATGGTAGCACCGGCCCTGATGATGTCTGTACATGCGCTGAGTTGGTTCAACCCTTGAATGATCCGTTGCGTCCACCACTGCTTCCCTCATCATCGTCACCGCAGCTCTGGCTCTGCAACAAGGAGGAGGAGGACTCTGCATATCGGTTTTCTTTCCTCCATTCACCAGCGATCAATAAGCAAATACCCCATGACATCATGACATTATACTGCACTACACAATTCCAAACTCCAGCTCCCAAGATGCAGTTTGATATTGCACATGCGCAAAAACTCATAGACACGGAACAAGATCTCGTATTAAAAGAGAACTCTAATTCATGTGGACGAATTTGTTACTTTCCAAATAAATAATGAATTCACTCAGACTAAATTCACACACTAGTAATGGGTTGTAATGACATGCTGTACCTTGTAGGGGCATTATATGGAAAAGACGCTGGCTGCCCCACTAGGGACAGCCATATTTCTTCCCATACACTATTCCTGAGAGGGATGGCACATCATCACAACACTCCTAGGGGCATCTGCAGTTCCATTTTGAACACACATGTGGGGGGGTCATAACAACAGCTCTTGAAATAGCTATTGCCAGCACCAAAAAAAGGGGGGTCATTTTTTTAAGGGGGGTCATTTAAAAGTAGGGGGAGCCTTAGACTATTTTATGGCAGAATAGATTCAAAAATATGTATTTAAATACAAATTTCCAAGCAGAGTTTCCCACAAACTAATGCAGAAACAGGATGGAACAGACCTAGGAAATGTTATCAGATACATTTGCACAAATATGGCAGTGATTTAGAGCCTCAGTCCAGAGCTAAGTAAGAACTTGAACCACAGCCTCTCTAACAACAAACAAACAATATTTGCTGAGGCGGGTGGCTGGCTGTGCGGGTTCAGCTCACAATGTATGTGTGACTGGGGCTGATTTCTGAACTGGAGTAGTTCAGTTTCCAAACTCTCCCAGTCCTGAATTTGCCCCCATCACTAGCTCACTACCAATCCCATTGAGGAAATCCTGGTAAGTTCGAGGGCTGCCCAGGCCTCAGTTTGAAAACTAGTATAAACAACTACTGCTATGTTTCAATAATATTTCATTTTTAAAAACATGAAGTTGCGGTCATTGTCATATGCATCTAAGGAACAAAACTTTGTCAGCAGATAACCCACCCACTCCGCCCTCACTGCAAACTTACATTTGCGAAATGGGGAGCCAACAGCAAGGAGGGCTTGCTGGCGACAGGAGAGGCCTTGGAGGCTTCCTCCTTTAGGCCTAGAACTTCCTGAGCATCAGCAGCAGTATTCTGCTGGGTCGCCTGCTGGGGGTTGTCGTTTCCAATGCCTCTCAATTCAGTTCATTCTCAGGAGTGTCCAGGCCTTTGGACGAGGCTTCTAAGGCCCCGGATGCCTCAAAATGACCCCTCCCTGCCACTGGTTTCTTTCCCTTGCACTATTCAAGGGTATGTTTGCATGGGACCATGATAGAAAAATTTGAGTAGGCCGTTTTTCAAAGCTGTTTTTTCTCTTTCTGCTTGCTAGAGAGATAAGGAAGAGCTTCAGTGTCAAGCCACAGAAGGGTGTAGGCAGGAGTCAAGGGCGAAGCAAATACTTATCTAGACGTTCTAGACAGAATGTCCAAGATTGCAATTGTCAGCCAATAAGTGTGTGTGGGGGGGGGGGGGATTCAGTACTTTCCCACTTCTTTTGCTTCTCAGGACATCTGCGCATGCCCACGAATACTTTTCCACTTACTTTATAAAATTTCTCAAGACATCTGTGCATGTCAACGAAAATTGCATTAAAAGGCATAGCCAAATAAGAGTGCTTTGGATATCAGCCTTGCTTGCAGCTTACGCTCCTGCTGTCCCTATTTCATGAAATAAAGCTGTGTTTCCAAGATCCAGATCCAGCTTCTCGCCTGTTGTGTTTTGATTGGGCTAAAACACACCAGGTTCTCTGAACCACAGATTTGCAACAGGACCAGAGGACGCTGGCAGAGAGGGCTGTGGGCAAGCTCCCCAAGGCTTGGTTTTTCCAAGTTTTCTTGGAAAGTGTTCAGAAAGATCCCATCCCCCCCCATCCCCCATGAGAAAGTTCAGGAAAAATTGAATTATGAGGTAAGCAGAGGGAACTTGCCCCTCACTGATAATAACAGACAAACGGACATCAAAGACAGCTTGCCCACCACTATGTAACAATCTTCTCCTCCAATGTGCAGCTTGTAGGGAAGTGTTGAATGTGTCTTAGATCCCTCTAAGAAGCTCCTACAGGGTAACAGTAACGCCCAGCAAGCGTGGCCCATAGCCGGAGTAAACTTAGTGTGCACCCAACACTACAATCAGGCTATTATGTTTAGAGTCTGTTTTACCGTCAATTTGACTTTCTCTCACTTTCCCTGAGTAGCCTGGCTTCAGAGTTCATGCTTCAGAAACTAGGGGGCGGGGGGGGGGGCAATGCATTACTTGCAAGCGATGTGGATCTTTTCCCTGACGTTATCTTTTTTAAAAAAACCAAGAACAGGCTCTGAAAGTGCAAGTTTTGGTGGAGGAATGGGGAAGGAGAGGCCGCTACTGTCTTCTCTGGTTTTTTCTGCCAACAATTGATTATGGGAGAGGAGCAAAGATATTTCAATAGAAGAGGGCAAGGATCATAGCAAAGTCCTGTTCTTTGTACATGCCATGATCATAGCGTAAGAAAAGAAACAAATGGTGGTAAAAAGCAGCATGTTTTCACAGTGAATGTTGGAAACAACGGATCACTGTGTTCCTTGACTTCCAAAAGAAGCATCCAGCCTCTACAGAACTCCCTAAGTATGGCATTTTTCTTACCACCAATCCTTTTAAGACATCTTTACACAGATAGGAAAGGAAGTGTGGTTTAAAAAAAAATTTAAAAAAATCACCAGTCCTCACACAGGAGATGTTTCTTGAAGAGGAGGAATAATTTCAAAAAGTACTTTGGGAACCTGAAAAGTACAGAGGCATAGCAATTGTTCCTCCAAGATAATACTATTAGTTAACCAGTTCCACGGCATGCCTCTCCTTGCAGCTTTCAGGGAAGATTCAGATTTGGAGGAGGAGGCTAATAGAGAGCCTGCTCAGGGTTTGGAATGTAATGAGGATGAGAGTCCAACTTTGAATGCCTTCCCAGAGGGGAGCAGGCCAGAGGATTCCCCGCCAGCTGCAAGATTCAACCTTGAGTGACATGCCTACAGCTCCAGAAGCTGACAGCCTTTCTGTGGGGTTCAAGCAGGCCAGAGACTGGGGGGGGGGGGGTTCAGACCTGTCTCTTTGGAAACAGAGGTGTCTAAAGAGATTGGAAGAGAAACACCCACTTAGGCATAGTTCATGCTTACAAAAAAAAAAAAAAAAAAGTTTGCCTGCGGGGATAGGTGGACTGGTAAAGAGCTCTAGGCACCCTGCCCTCTGTTTAAAAGCAGCTGCAGAACCCAGCGAGCTTCGTGGATACATTGGCTCTAGTACTGGAAAACTCTTGTTTGGATTATACCTGAACCTTGATCTTTTAGCTTGCCTCGACTTCGTGGGACCTTGTCTTGGAAATTATTCCTGAATCCTGCACTCTTGTAAATTTAGAGACCTGTGCCTTTGAAACTCTGACTTAGACTACAGCTCTAGTCTTCAGAATCCTGCTCCCAGTTTCTGTTTGGATTGTATCTTGAAGGCTAATGCTACATTTATTTACAACCCTGCTGTCTGCGGTCCTAGTTGAACTAACTGATATATTGGGACTGTAACCTCTGTGAAGTTTCCATGCCATGAACTCTAAAGGATTGCTTGTGTTACCATCTCACTATAATAAATAGAGTTCGTTGTTTATTTTAACCTGTGCTAAGTTGTTGGTGTTACAACAGAACTAGGCCGCCTGACAATCCTGCGGATGGAGGAGTGTTTGGCATGGAAACCCTATCGGTTGTATCCAGTGTTAATCTAACTTAAGTCCCATTCATTTTAATGGGACTAAGTAGGACTAACATTTGAGATAACCCAACATTTATTTATTTATTATATTTATATCCCACCTTTCTTCCATCATGGAACTCAGGTGGCTACACGTGGTCCCCAGGTGGTCTCCCCTCCAAGCACTGACCAGACCCAGACCTGCTTAGCTTCAGCATGGTGGTTCCCTCACATGCCTTCACACAATACCCTGGTACATGTGTTGGGGCTGTTGACTATACTGTCTTTCACATAGGTTATCTCATCACAAAATCAAGTTATGGGGAGGTGAAATATAAGTTACCGGTACATGAATCAGCCCTCATTGTACCATTGGGATGGTAATACATTCTTGTGACTTTAACTTGATGTAACCCAATTTTAACCCTCTCCAGGTGTTTAGCAAGGAACACATAAAGGGACATCCTAGAATGCTTTGGCTAGGCTGCTCCTCAATGCTGATGTGTGCATGGGTCACATCCCCAGGTGAGATGCAATCAGCATCAGTTTGAAGGAAGTCAATCAGGGTCCCTGTCCCCATGGAGGAAACTGCACAGACAAGCCCACCCGCCCTTCAGACTGACTGAATCATCATGAGTCACCCGGCTGGAATGTCCAACATGCACATCAGCATCTAGGGCAGGGGTGGGCAACACATGGCCCATGGGCTGCATGCACACACACCCCACTGCCCCACATCCCAATTTTAAAAATAAATAAATAAAATGGCACTCCATAGCAGCTACAGAGTGCTAAAAGGATAAAATTCAGCTTGCAAAAAAGCTACATTTAAACCTTTTAGCAATACTGAATGCTATGGAGCAGTTTGCTGCTGAATTTCAGCAGAAAACCAGCCATTCATTTTTTATTCCCAATGCAGCCCATGGTGAGGGGGCTCTGGGTGGCAAAAATGGCCCTCAGACCTCCCACAGTTGTCCATGCCTGATCTAGGGAGTTGGTCTAACCAACCCCTGAAGCCTTTTCTCTTAACCAACGCATTCAGGACCTTTGCATGCCAAACGTCTGAACACGGCATTTCTAATTATCGCCTGTAGTACACAGCGAACATAACAGTAATCACACAAAGTTCTTCCTCACAATGGATGCTTAGGGAATAAAATAAAAAGGGAATAATATCAAAAGGGGGGGAAATAAATGTTTCTGAGTAAGGCCACAGTATTATGGAAAGGGTGCCTGCAAATTGTTTCAGTCTCAATATGATACGGAGACGTTCTTGCAGGACTCTATTAGGGTTTCACATGTGTGAAGGTTACACAGAGGCTTGCGGGCACAATGAAGCAGTGGAGGAGGAGCTCCATATGAAATTAAAACAACCAGTAATTATGATTTGTGTCTGCATACATACAGCCCACACCCATTTCCACGACTGTGGCACATATCAAAAGTTGAGTTGCAGTTATGGAAATACCAGCTGGCTCTCTCTGTGGACAACTGAGTTAACATTGAGCTTTTGCCAAGAGTGCGTCCAAGCGAGGCTTTTGTTGTGCAAACACCTCAAACATGGAATTTTATGGAGGGTCCAGACGTCAACATTTTCCATAAGTACCCCTACCGTGTTTTCCCACTGCTGCTTCCATCTTTTTCCTTCCCACAGGAAAAAAAAAGAGCTGTTAAAGAGGGAATAGCTGTACCACACTGACTTTTGATTGGTAGCGCTAGGAGCTGTCTGTCTGAAAGCACCCCAAGTGTTCCATGGACCAAAGATAAACAATAATTCTTAAATAAAAACTTTATTTAAATAGTTTTTAGAATCGTTTTTAAAAGAGGGGAATGTGGCTTGAGGGACATATCGCTTCCCACGGTACACACACGCTTCCCACTGTTCTCAAAACCCTGTTTACCGGCGGCAAAGGTGGAATAAATGCACACACCACAAGCAGCAATCCTGCTTCCAGCTCTCGGGGGCAGGGACCCTGTCATCTGTCTCCAGCGATACATTGGAACGATTGCATGGGGGTGGGGAAGGGGGCTATTTTGCATTGCGAACGGATCCAGTGCTGCAGCAAGCACAGAAATAGCTGCAATTTACCTCTGTGGACAATCCAATTCACACTGAACTTTCTTCCATGCGTGCGACAGATGAAGAGCAGAGAGTGGTCAGTTTGCATGTATAAGCTAACGGCTAGAGGGGCATTTTTTCAGGGGCTAATTTTAAGTGGTAAGACTCCCCCGGAAGGTTTGCTAATGCCAAGCAATTTCAGGAAGTTGCACAGGAGTGCTGTGTTTCATAAGCATTTGGTGTCCAAGGATAGGTTTCATTGTACTCTCTGATGGAAAGGGATGAGCCCTATAAAGGACAAAAAGTCCACCCCAAAAAAAGGCACAGGGAAGACCCAGAATGGAATTCTATTATATAACAATAATAGGAATTCCATTATATTATAGTTATTCTTATGATAATAATATAATAAGAATTTTGTGGACAATTCTATTCCACAAAATTGTCACTAAAATCCAATGCTAATGTTAATAACCAACAATATACTCCAGAACCTTGTTCTCCAACCTTGGGTCCCCAGATGTTTTTGGCCTACAACTCCAGCATGCCCCAGCCAGCATAGCTGGCTGGGGCATGCTGGGAGTTGTAGGCCAAAAACATCTGGGGACCCAAGGTTGGAGAACACTGCTCCAGAACATAATGAAAATTGTCAGTAACACCCAAAAAGTCAGAAATGTTGACAGCAAGAAATGCAAAACAATATCTGGCCAGTCACAGATGGAATACCACAGCAATGGTCAGTCACCTACCAGACAGCAGAGAAGAAGTGAGACGCACAAGCGTAGGGAGGGAGTCCCACATCTTTGGTGCCACTTCTGAGAAGGCCCTTCCCTTTCTAGCCACCCACCATACTTCAGGTGGAGAGGGCATACAGAGCAAGGCTTCAGAAGAAGATATTAATGTGCAGTAAGCTCATGTAGGAGAAGGCAAGTTCTTCAGTTATCTCAAACCAAGGCCAGGGGTTTTAAAGGTGCAATGCTGGCACTTTGAATAGGGCCTGGAAACTAAACGGGAGGCAATGTAACTGTAAAATTGGTGTAACAAGTGGCCTACTGCAGTTAATAACCTGGAGGCTGTGTTCTGTACCATTTGCAATTTCTGAGGTAGCCAAACGCAGAATACATCATAGCAGTCCAGTCTGGAGGTAACTCAAGTATGGATTACTGCAACCACCTCATTCTTTCTTTTGTAATTCTCTTAACACAAGCTGTAGAATTGTTATTTATAATCAAGGCAAAGCAAGGGCCTTGGCAAAAAAAAAGTCCTCTGGTGGCCCTCCTCCTCTGTCTGGGGGTCCTGGTGGGCTCACCTAGCTTCAGTGGCAGGACTGCTAGCAGCACTGAGTGGATGGATCTCACCACCCTGGTAATTTCCCACAATGTCCTAGAGTGACACTAGGTCAGGGACATTGCGGGAAATTAAAAGGGTGGCTAGATCCAACTGCCTGGCACTGCTGGGCCAGAAAAAAGAAATGGCGGGGGAGGCAGGCTTCGGCCCTGGCAGCTGCCCAAGGATGCCAGTTGCTGGCACCAGACTTGGATGGCTTTGGGTTACAGCAACCATTTTGCTAGCAGGAAAGAGCAGCCTCTTATTTCAGTACAGTTTATTTTAAGGCACCAAGCCATTTGGAATAAGGCAATACCAACCCGGTGCCCTCCAGACGTTTTGGATTGCAACTCCCATCAGCCCCAGCCAGCATGGCTAATGGTCAGGGATGGTGGGAGTTGTGGCCCAAATCATCTGGAGGGCACCAGGTTGGAGAAGGCTGGCATAAGGGAAAGAAAGGAGGAAATTTTTTTTAAAAAGTTTTCAGGAAGGGATGTCTTTCCTGATGCTCTTTCTCCACTAGATGTCCTTAGTGTTTCACACATCAGAGACAGTAACTGAATAATCTGCAAGGGTATGTACCTCTTTTGAAGTGTGTGGTATTAAGAGATCGTGATTAATGGCTTTCACTCCCAGAGTTCATTTTATCTGGAAGATTAACAAGAGAGAGGCATACAAGAGGAGTGCAATAATTTAATCCACTGCCTGCCTAAGACATATAGGCATCCCAATTTAGGAAGCAATTAAAGTCATGTATGCTTTCTTCTTGGAAATATTTAAGCAGTCAAAGCATTAAAACAAACTGGAAGGGGTGAGGAATCCTTACTTACAGGGAAAAGTATGATGTTTCAAAAGCATTTCTTACCAAGGATTCCCCATCACCGCCACCTAATTGTATTGCTTTCAAAGGCTCTGTTATAGTTACACAGACCATTCACAGTAATCTGAGTTTAACAGCAGGAGTCTTATTTAATTTGAGTTTTCATAGATCTTTAAGGAGAAATGGGAGGAGGTGGAAATCAGGAATGATCACAAATTTAAGCCTTCCTAGCCTGTCCCAACAAAATTCATCTGCAACCAAGCCCAAGCCCAAGACCGCAGAAACAAAGCAATCCTTTAGAGAAATTAATGCAGGCAAGCTGGCCTAAATCCAGTATCACAATACCTTTTCTGTTCTGAAAAGACTGCAAATGCCTTAAAGAGAGTTTTTGACCACATGCTCCAGCCACCAGTGCTCCTATTCTATTACAGTGGCGGGCTATGAACCTCCTGTGCATTCAGGAAATGCAGAGGGATTCCTGAAAGGCGCCAGGGGGCATATATTTGGCAGCGCTCTAGCAGCATGTGTCCGATTCTCAGAGAACCGGGTAAAAAGTTTGTACTGCGTACATGAGCAGTTCCTTTCCCAGGGACAGAGAGAGAGAGAGAGAGAGAGAGACACACACAAAAGAGAGAACTTTGAATGACCTTTGAGTCCACAGCTTTAACACGCATCCCCAGAACAATCATCAACAGTTAAGTGGAAGGTTGCCACCTCCGGTGGTTTCATGGCGCATCACTGCCACCAGCGGGACTCGATGTGACAATAAAGACCATGATTCCAAGAAAAACAACTGAAAGGAGATGGAAGAGAAAGCAAAACAAAAGTACTGTGTGTCCCGGCCAGCAGGGCACATTTTTCACACTCAGCCATGCAATGGCTTTCAATAACCAAGTTACTTTGTGTTGGCCACCAGTCCAAGGCTTAGATGTATCTACATTTTGATGCAGGGTTTGGGGGCATTTATTTACAGTGGATAGAGACTGCTAGCCTTGAATGTCTGGTTCATAGGATCATAGAGTTGGAAGGGGCCTACAAGGCCATCGAGTCCAACCCCCTGCTCAATGCAGGAAACTAGAGGAGGGCGGGGTCTCCCATCCAAGTAATAACCAGGCCTGACCCTGCTTAGCTTTCCATGGGCAGTGGTACAGCTAGGTAATTTTAGATCCTGGAGTTAAGGTGCAATCCTCCACATGCATAGGATTGCGCCTTTAATGGTCTTATGCCCCCGCACCCACTTTAGATGGCCATGTGCATGACTTCAGTTGTGAAGCACACAGCTAACATTTCTCTCTGCTCCCAACCACCATGTCATGTTTTACAACTCCTTTGACATTCCTGGTGTGTTAGAGCAATCACAACAACAAAACTGTTTGCCAACCCTGATTTTATATACTTGGAGCATGTGCCATTTTGCCTTTTAAACTCACTTCAGTCAGAGCACCATTGTGAGGACAAGAATAAAATGGAGTTTGCTTCTGCACCTGCTACTCTCTAGGCAGGACCGGTGCAAGGCAGTTTGGTGCCCTAGGCAAGATCAGATATTTAGCGCCCCCCCTTCCCACTTGAGCACGCTGTATTTTTTTTCAAGGCGTTTCTGGCGCCCCTTTTAGCCCTGCGCCCTAGGCAGCTGCCTAGTTGGCCTAATGGTAGCACCGGCCCTGTCTCTAGGACTAGGTGTTCAAATGGGGGGGCCCTCCGGGCTGTGGGACCCTAGACCCAAGCTGTGTCACTCACTGTGGATGGGAAATTGGAGTTCGTTTGGTGCTCATATGATGTAGGATGGGGAGAAACAAAACTTAACTCTGCGCACTTACCCATAAGTAAGGCCCATTGAATACAGTTAGACTTACTTCTGAGTAAATATGCATAGGATTGTGCCGCACAGTACTGTTAAGAAGTCCTCCCCACCACCAATTTCAATAGGAATCCACATTCTTAAAAGCTTTGTGATAAAAAAAATTAATGTGCTAAGGACTTTTCTACCCAAGGCTGTTAATCCGCTGCATCGACTTTCGGTTTCGTGACAGAATTGAATTCCGACTTCCGAGCACTAACACCAGGAGCATTTCCTTTCCTGCTTTTCTGCTACATGACCACTAGGTGACACTGTGGCATAGCAGGATGTGCAAATATACAAGGGAAAACCTGTTTGCTTTTCCTTGCAGGAAAAAAGGCGGGGTATAAATAAAATGAATAAATAAATAAATACTGGATTTTCCCTACTCTAAAAAAAAAACTCTCCGAAAGTGCTCTTTAGCCACAGAAGTGAAACTGTAGGGTCACAAAGAACCTGTAAACAACCATGAGTACGGAATGACAAGTGCACAATAAATGCCTCATGTAGAAAAGCTCTATATTTCTCAAATATTTATTAGTCATTGTGCAGCATAAATACAAATAAAATGAAATTTGAAAGATTAAGAGCACAATCCTTAGGGATTGCATCTCGATAGACAGAGGGCCCGAATTTCAGAGCCATCTGTCTATCCTATGCCCTGTTGGCAGAAGCCAGGCAGGGTGGCCTCTGGTTCCTCCTTTCTTTCCCATTGAACTCAATGGACTTACTTCTGAGTAAATATCCATAGGAATCACAGTTTGCACAAACCTTACATTTAAGAAAGGCAATTCCTTGGGTTTCACCTTAGACATGGGTTTTGGTAATCATCCTATCCTGGTTTTGCAGGTTCCCTAATTGGGGAACACTTTTTAAATGATAAGAAGTTAGGCATGGAAAAAAGCTATGCTTAATTCTCTAATGGATAATTCTCTAATAACATAGGAGGAGAGACATCTAGTGGTTAAAGATAAATATGTGAAATACAAGACAATAACTTAACATGAAGTGGACTATTGCCTATAGAAGCTCATACAGGAAACTATGAAAATGTCTTACCATTTCAAAGCTTAACATTGCAGTCCACAAAATCACTAGGGCTGATGAACCAGCATTTAAACTGATTCAGATTCAGACCTATTGAAATCAATCAGGATTAAAGACTTGATTTATGGCTGGTGGTAATCAATGACCACCACCTGCCTTATCTTAGAGCTCAGTGTAGCCTGAACAATTTTAAGGACTGGCTCCCAACAGCATCCTGTGGAACTCTTCATCAGATTATTGCTCTAAAACAACCTTCCCCACTCTGGAACTCCCAACATCCCTGGCCATTGGCCATGCTGGCTGGGGCTGATGAGAGCTGAAGTCCAAAACATCTGGAAGGCTCCAGGTTTCAGAAGGCAGCTTTAAAATGTATATGAGATCCAGTGTGGTTTAGCATTAGCGTTTTGAACTAGGACTGGAGAGGCCCAGGTTCGAATCCCCACTCAGCCATGAAGCTCACTGCATGACTTTGGCCCAGTTGCTGTCCCTTAGTCAAACCTACCTCACAGGGTTGTTGTGAAGATAAAATGGGCAGGAGAGAACCATGTATATCACCTTTTAGCTCCTTGGAGGAAAGGTGAAATATAGATGTAAGACAACCTTCCCCAACCTGTCACCCTCCAATGGTTGGGGATGATGGGAGTTGTTGTCTAAAATACCTGGAGGGCACCAGATTAAGGAAAGCTGGTGTAACATATCGATGTAAGGGTAAAGTTCCTTTAGGTTAATTTTAATATGCATAATATTAAAAGCATTCTGTGCACTTTAATCAATGAAATAGTGCCACATTTCATAGAAAAAGGAATTTATAATATTTTTTCAAAGCACAAAGATATGAAGGTCTAAATACCCAAATCGTCTGGGTCTAGGTGCTCTGCAATCTTCTAATTTCCTAGCCTATCTTGGTCCTGGTGGAGGCATGCCACTAGGAATACATTATACCAGTGACCCGGCAACTGAGATCATTTCCTCTACTCCAACTTTTATAAGCTCAGGAAACTGGTATTTATTTGTAGATACCACTACAGTCCACTTCTAACAAAATGAAACCAAAAAAACCAGTTGTAAGGCTTTGATTTTGCTACTTTGCTGTTTAACTACTTTGCTCGTTTGAAGTTTTAGGTTACATTAGAATCCCTAATCTTACATCATGATAGATCACTAAGCTTACTGTGTCACCCATAGGAGGTGCATATTTTGGACATTTTTGAGAGGTAGAAATAAGGTAAGTGCCTGTGAATCTATAACAGAGGGGATGTATCAGCCACCATCTTGCCAGTGGGAAATTTCTAAACATAGTTCTCACTCAGAAGTGAAAGGGTGATCCAAGTACCAATGGCTGGGATGGAAGGTGCCGAGGGGGAGGGCCCCGAACCAAAGGTCCCAGCAGTCAAGCTCCCAATGCTTCACACCTCCTGCAACACCAGCACACAGTCTCTGTTGCAAGTCTGGTAGACCGAGTTCTGTCCTTTGAGGGTACGATCTAGTCCAACCTTCGCCGACCTGGTGCCCTCCAGATTTGTTAAGACTGCAACTCCCATCATTCCCAGCAGCGTGGCCAGTGCCAGCTCCAGGTTTTTGAGAGCCCCAGGACAAGACGTCCTCAATGGAGCCCCTCCCTCAGTGTATTTACCTTCTCACCAACATTGTCACCAGCTTCTCTTGCTCCTCATCCTCTTTCTCATCATTGCTTCACTTCCTTACTTGAGAGCCAGTGAGCAGGTAGGCAGTGGCGTTGACTGCTCCTCCTTCTCACCACCGCCGTTGTCTGGGCCAGAGCGTAGGGCAGGTGAACAAGCAATGGTGAAGAGGAGGAGCAACTCCAGGGGACTCTTGTCAGTGGGTCCCTGCTGAGGTGTGGGCTCTCAGCAGGTGGCCAACCATGCCTACCCTTGATGCCAGCCCTAAGCATGGCCAATGGCCATGCTGGCTGCTCATGGTGTGTAAGTTCCAGTCCAACACCTCTGCAGGGCACCAGGTTGGCAAAGGCTGATCTAGGCTGCAGTACCAGCCTCCCTGAGCAATCAGACAACATTCCAAGGGCCAAGCCATGTCTACCAGGCCTTATCCAACTTCAGAACATGCTGCTAAGTCTGAGCAACTGGTCTCTTGGGTGAGGACACTGCCTGACCAAGCCTCTGCTCTATTTCCTCAATTGCTGCTCTGGAACTTTGACCTGGTTTTGACTCTGCATCTGTGTTTGGCCCCTCTAATCCCCAGTTGCAGCAGCTCTTCATCCCAGCCAGCAACAAGATGCTGTGGATGGGCAACTTCAAGGCCCAACTCTTCCTTCTGATGGTTCTTTAAACTGGGCATGGATAGACAGGACAGCCCTTCAAATAATAGAGGACGCCTTCAAAATGGAGGACCGTCCTCTGGCAGCTCTTCAAACAGAGGACTGTCCTCTGTAAAATATGGAGCAGCTTTTTCCACCATGGACTGGGATTACCAGTCCCAGAAGCCCTGATGAGAAACTGATGCAGTGTGCAACACATTCTGCACACGCAAGGTTGGTTCAAGACCTGTGTTTTTTAAAACATCAGCCCTACCTAGGAACCCACTTCAGAATTGGAAGGAACTTTCAAAAACCGTCTGCAATACACATAGCATGGAGGTCTGCTCTTTAAAGAAAAAAAGTCAGCATCCCACTCGGCATTCCCAAGTCCTTCCATGCACTTAAAGTAGCTCACTGGAAGACTATTGGTATTTTTCCCTATAGGTCTTCTCTACATGAGGCATTTATTGTACACTCATGTTTCCTCACTCATGGTAGTTTGCAGGTGCTTTACATGATGTCATCATCTTCCAGGGCCTCTCCCGGGTTTTGCAACCATTTCTGCTGCTTTTTTTAGATCAAAGAAAGTGTGCTATTATTTGGAAATGGCGGAATGAACTGGAATGAGTCCCTTGTGTATTTGTGCAGTTCCGCTATACTTCAGCACCACCTTGTGGTTGTGTAATAGAACATATAGAAAGACAGAAAAAGAAAAACCCCAGGGGAAAAAACACATGTAAAGGAGCCAAACTTAATCTTGCAAAGAATCTGGAAGCAGAAGCCTCAGTAAAGTGGTGGGTTAAAACTTCATGTAGGGAAGCCCATAGACTCAATCGTGTGAGTCTAAACAACTTGGGACCAGGATACCTGAGAGAGCGCCTTCTCCCTTACCAACCTGCCTGGCCACTGAGGTCATCGGAGGACATACTCCTGGTGGCTCCACATGGACCTAAGGCCTGATTGGAGTCCACCCGGAGAAGAGCCTTCAGTTCAGTGTAGCAGCTCAATTTCTGTTGAACTTCCTGCCTCTGGAGGTCAGGCAGGCTCCAACACTGTGTTGTTTTTGCTGCCTGTTAAAAACATATTTATTTCAGGAAGCCATCCTTTTTGACCAGCCACGATTTTACTGATAACCTGTTTTTAATACATCATTTTATTCTTTTATCTGTTTTATCTTTTTGTTGTTTACCAAAAGGAATCTGTTTAGATATGGAGTAGTATATAAATGTTTTAAATAAATCAATAAACCAGAAATTGTATAGTACCTAAGAAGGCTATAAAAGCAGACAGGGGAAGGCAGAAGTTGATAGCTAAATCAAGCACCAGAAATATTGCATTTTAACCAAAAAGTAAAATCATGGGATCAGCCAAATTTGTGAGACCACAAACTGTGAAGGGGGGTACAGGGTCATATGTACGTGCCGTCCCTGCACCAAACATCCCTTGCATGTGCCCTCCCCAACTGCTCCACTCCCAGCCTTCGTGTAGTTAGATCTTAGTGAAGAAATGTCTTCAGGGAGATTCTACACATATTCAGCTAAAAACGTTTGCAAGTCCTCCCTGTGATAGGGAACTCCAGTAATGTAGCTGAACACAGTTAGCTTGTTTTCAGACCTTCACCATCTACCTGACACACATCTTCTGGGTCTAATGTGTGGATTGGAACATATCTACCAACTATCGCATGTCCCAAATTTTCTGACTCAGTTTGCAGCTCATAAAACATAT
Organism: Shinisaurus crocodilurus; assembly: GCA_021292165.1. Lineage (NCBI taxonomy): Eukaryota > Metazoa > Chordata > Lepidosauria > Squamata > Shinisauridae > Shinisaurus > Shinisaurus crocodilurus. The sequence continues at coordinate 218,213,184 of CM037879.1, read as the reverse complement.
TTTAAGCATATTTTGATGTGTATTCTGAGGAGGAAATGTGTTTAGAAATGAATACTTAAATAGTATTGAAATGCAAATGTTCATGCTAATTATTTAAAAAATTACATTTAATTCAGAAAGGGGATGGAACAGACTTTTGAGTGAATCCATGCAAAAGTGACATGGATTAGAAATAGATCAATTCACAGGGGAGGCTGGTGACTCCTATGTCAGTGGGGCGCCTTATCCATCGCAGCTTTTATTCTGCGGTTTGTAGGAGCTGTCCATGGTGCTCCATGGTGGTGAACTGATTTGGGGGATGGAGTACAGCGCCATGGATAGCTCCTGTAAGGCTCGGAATAAAAGCTGCAATGGATGAGGAGCCCCACTGACATAGGAGTCTCTCTGACCACCTAGCCTGATGAAGAGTTCTGGAAGCTTGCATATTTTTGTGGAATTTTAGTTGGTCCTAAGGTATTACCCAACTGTGGATTCCCCCCCCCCCTCATGGACCAATGCAGCTGTCTTTGTGTGTGTGGGGGTCAAAATTATCAAGGGGTTGGGGCAACTCCACTATGAAGAAATGTTACAGTGCTTGGGGCTGTTTATCTTAGGGGGGGAGGTGAGTAGAGGGGACATGAGAGAGGTTAATAAAAATATGCATGATGTGGAGAAAGTGGATAATCATAATACTAGATGCCGGCGCCATCCAATGAAGCTAAATGGTGGGAGATTCAGGGCCGATAAAAGGAAGTACTTCATCACACAGCGCATAGTTAAACTATGGAATTCGCTACCACAAGATGTAGTGATGGCCACCAACTCAGACGGCTTTAGAAGGGGATTTGACAAATTCATGGAGGAGAAGGCTATCAGTGGCTACTGGTCCTGATTGGCTATATGCTTCCTCCAGTAACCGAGGCAGTGTGCCTCTGAATACCAGTTGCTGGGGAACAGAAGCAGGAGGGTGCCGTTCCACTCATGTCTTGCTTGGGGGCTTCCCATTGACAACTGGCTGGTCACTGTGAGAACAGAATGCTGGACTAGCTAGGCCAGGCCTTGCTCTTTGTTTCAGCACAGCTTTTCTTATGTTCTCACTTCCTTGACTTCTTACACTGTGTCTGGCATTACACTTAAGGACTTCATTCTGTACTACAGCAATTACAATCATTTTGTTTCATTTATAATCCCCTTTTAGAGTAAATGAACATAAAGACATAGATGGATTTTAAATGACTCTTTCCGTCACATACATTTGTAGAGGACACTAAATCTCCTGAGAGTTAGATTTGTGTTAATTAAATCAACCCCCTGCCCCCCGAAAAGAGTCTCCATAAGGTCCAAAGCATGCTTAATGAATTAACATGGAAGCCCTGTTGAGCAAGAGCCTTTTAAACTATAGTGAAACAAATCAACTCACACTTTATTACTACCCACTTAACAAATTAAATCTGTCACTTTATATCATAGGAAACCAGCGTTTTTCATAAATGCTAATTAAAGCCATTAAAAATGGAAATCTTTCATGCAGCTTATGCAAAGCATGCCTATTGATGCAAAGAGATAGGTCCTGTTTGTTCTTCTGAATGAGAGCTAGAACGCCCAACTCTGACAAGCTAGACTTGAAGAAAAATATACATACTTGTGGGAATAAGCATGCAAGCCTAAATAAAATGGAGACCGAAATAAAAAAGGGATTAGGAAAGCATTAATTTGAATGGCTTACAATCATCCTTTAAAAGATGCTGTGGATTTTTTACTACCGCCACCCCCTACTTGATATGTGATTCTGGCATGCCACCTTTAAAGAGAGAGGTTTGCCATTATCATGTCTAGTTTAATCTTCCCACAGGTGGCATCGAGAGCACATAATGCAGGCCACATGCTGAAGCTAAGCAGGTATGAGCCGGGTCAGTGCTTGGATGGGTGACTGCCTGGGCTGCCCACATCTGTTCTCCTGCATTGAGCAGGGGGTTGGACTCGATGGCCTTATAGGCCCCTTCCAACTCTACTATTCTATGTATTTGCATTTTTTATTAGAACTTCTGTAGTCTACTAATTTTGACGTGCATCTACAAAACCCCCTGCATACTCAGGGTTATACTCAGGCAGGGCGGGTCTGTGGCTCAGTGGGTAGAGCACCTGTTGGAATATGCAACAAGAATATGTCAACTCTGCAGAGAGGGTTTTTTAAGTTGACTGTCCAGTAAAGGGTTAAGATAAACTGTTACAGTCTAAAGGGCAAAGGCAGAAACTAAGCTTCTCCGAGAAACCAAGCTTCTCTCAGGGGGCAGGGTTCAGTGGAGCAAACCACTTAGTGGTTTCAGGGAAGGGAATGCTGGATGTTGCCTAGCAACAAGTTAGAAATTCCATTCTGTATCTCCCTGGCAGTTAGGCCATTCTATAGTTAACTGACTTAACTGACACTTTTCTGGTTTTAAGCAAAGGGACTTGACCTGTGTTTTCCTTTCCTCACAGAACAAGTAACATTTAAGAAACTGCATTTACAAAGTCTGTAACCATCAAGCTTATAGTACCTGAGAAATCTTATGTTATTGTTACTTACTTGAAAAGCATCTACTTAGAAACAAGCCCTGTGTGTACGTGTGCTTGTTTGGGAGAAGTCTGCTGCTGTATTGTGCTTTGCATGCAGAAGGTTCCAGGTTCAATCGCTGGCATTTCCAGGTAGAGCTAGAAAAAATCCTGCCTGAAACCCAGGAGAGCCACTGCCAGTCAGTGTCAACAATACTGGACTAGATGGACCAATGGTCTGACTCAGTATGAGGGAGTTTCCTACATTCCTAACTCGATGTGAATTTTATTACCTCAGTATGCCTTCTTTCTTTCTCTTTCTCCCTCCTTCATGGGTCAGGGGTGCTGAATCCTTCCTCTGCCATGGCTTACAGCCCCACAGTCTGTTGCCCCAACTCCTTTTTCCTTCAGCTGGGCTCCAATGGAAGAAAAGAGCTTGGGGGGGTGTTGGGGGTGTGAGCTTACAGGGAGGCAAGTGATGGACAACAGCTCCCCTCACCCATGAAGCTCTTTTTCTCTTTAATCAGAACCCCCTCACACACACTCTTCTGCTTTATAGATGATTGGAGCCAGCCCGCATTTCAAGAGATAGGTATGCTGCAGTCCCTTCTAGTTTGGCCCCAATTAAACCACACAAGAATGAAGTCAGTGTCACCCAGAGACCTGGCTTCTTCTTTTCATGGGAAATTGGAGTGTTGGGACCTTGAGTATTTCTAGCAAGGCTGTGTGCACATTTTAGGCAATGATACCTTCCAACATCTACTGGATACATCATCAAGGATTACCAGCCATGTGGATGTCACCAAGTTCCCTGCAAGGGGTATACCATGTATGGCAGGGGTGGGCAACATGTGGCCCTCCAGATGTTCTGCCTTCACCTCCATCATCTCTCACCATTGGCTATGCTGGCTAGGGCTGATGGGAGTTGCAGGCCAAAGTATCTGGAGGACCTCAGGTTGCCCACCTCTGATGAATGGTGTCTTTCCACATCAGTGCCAACACTGGCATACATACAGAGTCTTCATGTGTTTTGAGATATGGTAAGTGAATCTATACATTACACCAGCTGTGTAGCATACAGGCCTGTGGCTTACGCTGGCTCAGCTTGTCTGAGCGTGGAAAGCTAAGCAGGGTCAGGCCTGGTTATTACTTGGATGGGAGACCCCTCCTCTAGTTCCCTGCATTGAGCAGGGGGTTGGACTCGATAGCCTTGTGTAGGCTCCTTCCAACTCTATTATGATCAATGGAACCAAAGTGCACAGTTAAACGTTCAGTGCTGCAAGCCTATCACCAGGGGTGGGCAACTTCGGGTGGTCTGGGGCCAGTTTCCAGCCCTGGACTTGCCCAGGGGCCTCACTCCTGCCACTGCACCACCTGCAGCGGCAAAAACATGGGTGGCTTGCCACAAGAATTCAGCAACCAACCACTAAAGAAACTCAACAGGGCCACATTTAGATTGAAAACAAGATAAATTTGGCATTTTTGAGTCTTTGTAGCAGTTTGCCACCAAATTTCAGTGGCAATCCGCCCATTTTTTAGCTGCTACACCACCTAATTTCAGCAGAGTAGGGGTGGCAGTGGGGCTGGTGGGGGCCCGTATGGCCAATATGCGGCCCCTGGGACCCATGTTACCCACCCCTGCTAGTCACACTTACCCAGGAGTAAGTCCCAGTGAACTCAGTAGGGCTTACTTCAGGGTAGACATTATTGGATTGCACTGTCAGTCCCACTTACGTCAAAGCATTCCTAATCTGTTGGACACTGAAATATGCAGTATGTTGTAAGATTACAGTTCACAACTTTTCATAACTAAAAATATCCAAGTGACATTTAAAAACCGGGAAGTATGCTCAGAATGAAGCAGATTTCAGCACTGTCATGCTATGTTGTTAAAATATTGAAATAGAATAACAGAACAATCGTTGCTGATAACTAACCTCCTGAGAGAGTAAAACATTTAAATGGCATTATGTGCACCCAAATGCTATATAAAAGCTTCTTATATTTTTATTCAGACAAAAATAGTACTTTACTTATTAAGCACCTCAACTGGAGTGAATACTGATGCGTTATTATGGGGCCACATCACACATGCATGTTCAGTTTATGCCTGCAACATCAATTTGTGACTTAGATGTATGATTGTGCTTCCAGAAATATAACACCAAAGATAGAATTTTCACCGCGCCAAACATTACCTCGAATAGAACCTGGAGGACACTGGACACCAAAGCCAGTGAACAGAGTTTAATGTAAGTCAGAAAAAGCTGGGCTTTTCACAAGTATCTGGACAGAAAGATTACTTCCTCAGTTAAACCGGTAGCTGTGAGTGTCCCTAGATGAAGTTTTTATTGTGCAATTGCACTGCCTCGTTCCCAGAATTTTATGGGGGTCCAGATGACATCGTCTTCCATTTGTAGCCCTCCTGTGCTTACCCACCACTTTTTCCATCATTTTTTCTTACCAGAAAAGCAAGTATCAATTAAGGAAGAAAAGATGGGATAGCTGCAGAGAGCCTTTTTTGATCAGTGCCAGCTCCAGGTTTTTGAGAGCTCTTGGGCAAGACACCGTCAATTTATGTATTACATTTATACCCCGCCTTTTTTCCTACAAGGAACTCAAGGCGGCTTACATAATCCTCCTTCTCCTCTCCATTTTACCCTCACAACAACCCTGTGAGGTAGGTTAGGCTGAGAGGCAGTGACTGGCCCAAAGTCACCCAGTGGGTTTCATGGCCGAGCGGGGACTAGAACCCGGATCTCCCGAGTCCCAGTCCAGCACTCTCACCACTACGCCACACTGGCTCTCTGGGGCCCCTCCTCCCTCATGGACCCGGCTCGCATGATTGCAGCGTGGTTAACAAGTCATGGCGGCTTGTTACCCCTGCCACGCATGCCAGTCACGTGCTGGCTGGATTTCCCTAACCACCCTCGCTGGCGTGGCTTGCTGTGTCATGCGAACCCATGGCTTGCCTGAGGGAGCGGCAACCCTCAAATGTAACTCGTGCGCTGTTGTTGGGCTATTTGAGGGTTGCTTCCCCCCCCCCAAACAAACCATGCCGCCCGGGTTCAGATGATACGGCAAGCCACGCCCATGAGGGTAATTCAGGACATCCAGCCAGCACACGCAGCGGGTGGGAAATAAGCCGCCGTGGCTTATTTCTGTCACTGCAATCGTGCCAGCCGGCCCAGTGAGGCTACCTTCTCACTGCCACTGTCACCAGCTGCTATTGCTCCTTCTCCTCTTTCCCATCACTGCTACCACAGCCTTGCGTGACAGGCAGAGAGCCAGAGAGCCAGTGAGCCAGGAGGCAGCGGCATCGACTGCTCCTCTTCCTCGCTACCGCTGTTGCCTGAGCCAGAGCAAGAGGCAGGTGAGCAAGCAGGTTGCAGTGGTGTAGGGGAGGAGCAACTCCAGGGGAGTTCTTGCCTGTGTGGGCCCCTGCTGCTTTGTGGACCCTCGGCAGGTGCCAGACCGTGCCTACTTTTGACACCACCATCCCTGGTTTTGATTGGTAGCACTAGGAGCCCTCCATTTGGAAGTACCCAATAGATCAAAACCTAAACTTGCTAACTGCTATTATTCAGCAAAAAAAAATTTGTGTGAGTCTTTTTCCCCCCCAACATGAACACCCATTTGCCTTAGCAATTGGTCATCCTACCTTCCTCGTTTCTCAGCATCTGGCAGTCATCTTGGGTCACTTTGCTTCAGCTCTTCTTTTTCAGTATTGGAGTCCTAGAGAGCTTTCCTACACACGGCTGTTAATCGGCTGTTGATCTGCTATATCTGCTTTGGGTTTCATTGCAGAATTGTGAGCCGAGCACTACAAGAGGAGCATATCCTTTCCTGCTTTTCCACCACATAACCTCTAGGTGGCACTGTAGTATAGCGGAATAGCATAAATACACAAGTGAAAAAAGCATTTTCTTTCACTTTTACTATTAAATACCACATGTTTTCCTGCTCTAAAAAAACTCACCAAAAGTGTTCTTTAGACACAGAAACTAAACTGGAGGGTCTTCTTTAGAGGGTCATGTCTAAAGAACCCATAAACAACCATGAGTAGGGAATGACAAGCACACGATAAATGCCTCATGTAGAAAAAACCCTAATGCCATTGTTTTAAAATCTCTGCTGCCTTCAGAAACTTTTTTTTACAGCTTTTTATTGATGCATGATAATGATTTTAACAGTTCTTTATGGAGCAATTCATTGGAATTCGATTCTAGCACAGCAGATGAAGGTAAATTAGGGGTTCCATTGGGAAAGAGAGATCAGTACAACATATGGGATATGGCATTTTGTGACATTTGGGTTTATTTACAAATAGACATGATAAAGACAGAGGTACAGCTTAAGCACTCCTATGAGCAGCAAATCTACTGCTCCGCATAAGATCTCCAGAGACCACAACATCTCAAGATGTTTTTAGCCTTCAGCTCATTATCTGCTTTTGTTTCTCCATATCACAGTCCCCAAACCTGCTTCTATTAGCACCTGCAAATCACGAGCAACATCCTTACTGTTGGGGTGCAGAAAGGGAAGCACCACCTTCTTCAAAGGGCTCTCCTGTTCTTGAGCCGCCTTCTTCAACTTGGTGCCCTCTTGATGTTTTGGACTACAACTCCCAGCATTCCTGACCATTAGCTATGCTGGGTGGGGCTGAAGGGAGTTGGAGTCCAAAACATCGGGGGGGGGGGGTGCGCCAGGTAGGGGAAGGCTGTTCTAGAGAAATCTCCAGCTATTTTCTATTCCTTAGTTACACTGAGGGAGGATCTTGAGCCATTAAAGAACAGCAACCAGTCAGTCATTAACATGACTTTGCCTAACAATGGCATAGCAGGATACCATTCTTAATACTACCATGGAAGTCTTGATGTTTTCCTTTATCATAAAATTTGAGGGCACTAAAAGGATTAATGAACAGCTATAGTGTGGCCATTTACCTCTCTGACCCAAGTGACATTCTTTCCAGGTGCCTACACACAGCAGCCCCCATAAGAAAAGAATGCCACAGCTTTATTCAGAACACATTATAGTTTGTCTGGTTAATGTACTTTTATTGCTGTGTAAGTAGAATCCCATCTTCTACTTACAGTCAATTTGCAAGTTGTATTGGCTTGGTAAATAAGACCAGCCACTTCTGGCTTTCTTGGGAAACAGCTGGCCTCAATCATTTTCTGAGCCTATCCAATGTGAACCCAAGAGAAGTCAGCCATCTCTAGACCACACTTTTAGAGATTGGTTTCTCATTCAGAAAAAAACATCCACAGTCACTGAGAACCATTAAGTTCTTTTGTCAAGTTCCTGCTTTCCATCAGCAGAGACTTTAGGCAAAACCATTGCGATAGATAAGTTCACAGAGATCAAGACCGTCCAAACTCATAGCAGCATTGTCATGAGTCTCATCCAGTTATGTAGGGATGTTACATTCCCTAATGGCTGTAGGTGCCACACTGAACCCTCCTAATAATCATTACTAAATTCACTCAAATTTGTATAGCTGTAAAATACAAACATGCACACAAATTCATACCCTTACACTAAACTATAAAGTTACAGAAAAGGGCTGGAGTTTATGGGCGTATGTTGCATTTACTAATTAACTTTTTAACTGCTTAACTGCAATCTTAAATAACATAAGCAAAACAGTTTCGTACAAATGCTAAGAATTTATTAAAGTTAGCTGTAACAAATCCACCTCCATTATATTTTATTTTGTTTCCACTGTGAGTAAGCCTACAAGACTATGGATACATATCTGGGAATATCGCGTTGAACACTTATCTCGTTGAACACCATTGGTCTTACTTCCGAGTAAACATGCACAGAATCATGCTGCTAGTCTTGGCCACCAAGCAACAGCACAAGTAACTCTGATGTGCATTAGTAGTATCACAATAAACAGCCGCTTAAAAGTATCCTAATGAGCTTCCCAAGCCACAGGAGATGGATTGAAATGTGTGCCCTGCTGTATTTACTTCCTGTAAGATTCTTTAGCAATGAAAGAAAATGAAAAGTTACCTGCATAGTAATCTCTTTTGTGTCCGATGGGAAGCAGTTATTTTCTCTGTTTGCTTTACACATATAGCTCAGTTTTGAGTGAATGCGGAGAGGTTAAGCTATATCACACAGAGAGTAACTTCCTCTTTCCAACGTCATGCTAATTTCTCTGGTAGGGTTGAACTAAAATATTAACAAAGGATGACTAATCCTGCAGTGTCATAGGGCTAATTGATTATAATCAACATTTATCTCAATTGAGAATACAATATGTTTAATACATAGCTCCCTTGAAAAGAGGGGGCATTCTGGAAATGCACAAAAAGGGTGAATATTAATATTTCTTTACTGCACTGCAAGAAAATTGCCTTGCAACCTATCAAAGATATCCAAATGAGAATATAGTCCACTGATACATCAAACACATATTAATAGTGCAATCCTATACATGTCTACTCAGTAGGGCTTGCTCTCTGGTAAGAGAGCATAGGATTGCAGCCAAAAGTATTGATAATTATTGTTGTCAAGTTCTACAGCCCATTCACTCATTATTCACAAGTTGTGATCAGATCTTAACTGCACTCACTGCAAATAATGCTGCTTTATAAGTCACCATCTTATATTAGTGTTAGGGTGAATAAATCCCACCCCCTCCTTTGGAATATTTTCTTAGTATGCATCTTTACTGAAGATTTGAAGGAGGAATGTATGGCAATTAGTCCACATCTGAGCCTGTAAGCCCAAATGTACCACTGGTTGCACATTTCCCATCTGTCTCAGTGTCCCTGCCTTGTGGAACAACAATCTTAGGATCAGCAAAGACCACAACCACACCAAAAGGATTCATGCTCTAAGCTACCTTGGTGTGTGTGTGTGTGTGTGTGTGTGTTCGTTCAAGGCACTCACTTCAGACACTTCCAATTTAACACAATCTAAGCACCAAACTAAACTTACCCAGGAAGCTACCATCTTACAAAACGGAAAGTTGGTCACTTCACTCATTGGACCCTAACTGAGCATGTTGAAATCAGTGTGATGCCTGAGTGTGTTGTTGGACAACCTGTTCTATCTATCTGCTTCTTCTCTTTGTATAGATTTTCCGTGAGACAAAGTATGGTGTTGTCCCTGAACAAGAAACAGTTAGTCCAAGGAGTTAGTGTGCATCATGTTTCAGCACAATACAAGCCCTATTCAGGCATTCGGCCTGTGCCTGAAGAAGGCACAGGAATATGTCCAAGAGGCACGGGACTGTGCACACTGCACCCCCTCCAGCTTCCTCGTGTGTGTGCTGGGCCGCCCACCCTTTCAGTCCCTGACCACCCTATGTTGACTGGGGCGGTCTGAAGGGGGTTTCTACTCACATTTGCCTGAACGCAAGCAGAAATCTCCATGCAGTGAGGAGCCCTGCTTTATCGGGGTTCCCAGTTGCAAGAAGAAAGCCTTACAGACCTCCCCACTCAACACAGGGATGTGGGGAAATCATAGCGAGGGGAAAGGCACCTTGGGGGCAGAGCTGGTGTATGGGCCCCATCCTTCTTACACATGTTCCTGTACCCTGAATAGGGCTTCATTCATGTAAGGGGGAAGGGGCAGTAAAAAAGACCAGGCAGGGGGACTATATATGGTCCACAGACTGCGTGTTGCTCACACCTACTGTAAATAATTTTAAAGGCCTGTCTATTAGGTATGTTTGTCAAAGGCACAAAGGGCGCACTGACCTATGGCAGTGCTTGTGGAGAGGGGAGGGTTGCAGGGCCAGAGGAGGCCTCACCATCCCATTGAGTTTACCTCCTTTCTGGGAGGCTAAGGCATGAGGCATCCAAAAAGTTTCCAGATATTGCAGGCCTCATAGTTGCTCTTGCCGTGGCTGGGATACTCCAGCCATTGCCAGAGGGGCAAGGCAAGGGATTTCCCAGCCTCGTGAGATTTAGGGGTAAGATTTGAGGGAGAAGCTTATAAAACATCTCACCCCTCATGGCTTGGCCTCCGATTGGCCAAGCAAGCACTACAGCCTGTCCACTCGCCCTCTTTATTGGGTTACCCCAGGCTATAGCTGGTCTCTGTGTTGGGGCCTGGGAAGGAAATTTTTCCCCTCCCATTCTCATTGGCCGTGGATAAGCATGTTTTCCCCCTCTTCCTTGGGGTGTTCCCTTAGAGATATATAAATAGGCATTGATTAATGCAAATAATCATCACAACCTGGCATGTAGAACTGCAAAAGGGTGTTTGTGTGTGTAAGGCCCTGAGATGGTGAAGTTAAATGAGGCTCCCAACACAGGGACAGGGGGTCTTCCTCAGGACTGGAGAGGCACCTCTAGCCACAGGAACAGAGGATGGGGTAAGACCCACCCAGCAGATTTTGGCCAATGGCTGCTGCTGGGCCCTGCTCATAGCCTAACTTGTAAGCCAAGCATTGGAATTCACCATAGGCAGAAGGCTCAGGCGTCAGATCATCCATTGGACAACAGTGGCGCTGATAACCTGGCCACATCCATAGGTAGAAGAGACCAAGGAGAGGGGGGCAGAATCCTTCCCCCCCACACTTCATTTATTAGCTGCCCACAGATGAATCGAAATGCCAAATAATAGTTGCGGCCTAGTTATACTCCAAGTATGGTGTCAACTGCAAATGCCTTTGTTTCAACAAAACAAAAGGCTTGCTTGACTGTCTTGTGCTGATAACATTCCTGCCAGTTCAGAGGTGCACGGCCATTTCGGCCCTGAGGGCCACATGTGATGCTCACCTGGGGGTGCGGTCACAGACTGCATGTGTACGTGTGCACACATACACATACATCCCAGCAATCACCCTTTCCTCTGTGCAGGGAAAGAGCAATCTATATCAGGATCACTGGGGGAGGGAATTTGGTGGCAGAGGGGTCAGGGAAGCCTTGAGGTCTGTGTGCGGGGAGCATGTGCAATACATGGGCTGTGGGTTGTGCACTCCTGCAATAGTTATTATGAGGTATAAAGGAGACAGAAAATAATCCCTAAAATTGCTCTCTCTTTTTTGTGAGATTGTTCTTGGCTGTTCCAAAGACCAGGCCTTTCTATCCTCCTTTACTATATATACCGGTATATATCCCTCCCTCCCTCCCTCCCTCCCTCTCTCTCTGTCATGCACAAACACACACACACACCCTGAACATCCAAAGTAATGTTTGTCCTTGTCTACATTTATTCGTAGTGTGTTCAGGAACTATTCAACTAGACTTCTTCCTGCAAGTTAAACTTTTAGTACTGTCTCTCTCATTCAATTTAAATTCATTTGTGATGGTCCATAATGTCTGGGAATAAAAGGAGTCTTTCTTCAACTGATGTTTACAATGCAGCTATTCAAAATAATACCCGTTTTCATGCATCCAATCATGCCCCCTTCATTTCCTATTACAAATATATCTATGTTTTCATTCAAATATAAGATCGGGCCAAGGGCCCATTGGTCCAGTTCCCTGTTTAACTACCAGTACATTCCCACCTTCCATCAACATGTCCTTGGCATAAGCAGATTTCAGTTTAGACCCCAAGAAATTGTCCTTTCTAAGGGGTTGATTTCTTCTTTCCCAGTATGAGCTCCTCCTCCTAAAAAACTTCATTCTTCATGATGGCAGGTGAGTTGTCAGCTTGGGAGTGGACATTCTGTAGTACATTCTCAGTGGTGCTGTCAAAGTAGGATTTGGGGGCAGAGGTCAGGGGCCCCACTCAGCAGAATGAGCAGAAGGGCCCCCAAATGCAAGAGGACTGGCTCACCACATTTTGAGGTAAGTGAAGCAATAATATGCACGTCACCATCTAGAGAGGGAGGTCCCAATAAGACCACTAAGTCCAGAGTCTAAGATTGCCCAGCTGCCTCACTCACTGTACATCCCTGAAGGTCTTGTGCACATACCTGTCTGCCTATCTCAGCTTCTCCAGGTGAGGCACCTCAGGCTCAAGGGAGTGGATTTGTTTTCTTAGAGTCAGCAGCAAATTGTACCAAGCACTAGGGATAGGTGAATTGACAGGGGAGGCAGGTGAGTGGTGACTCCTTTGTCAGTGGGGCTCTTCATCCATTGCAGCTTCTATAGCTTTCTATGAACTATCCATAGTGCTGAACTCCACCACCACCCCAAACTAGGTTCAGCACCATGGATAGCTCATATAAAGCTCAGAATAAAAGCTGTGATGGATAAGGCGCCCCACTGACATAGGAGTCACCAGCCTCCCCTGTGAATCGATCTATTTCTAATCCATGTCACTTTTGCATGGATTCACTCAAAAATCTGTTCCATCCCCTTTCTGAATTAAATGTAATTTAAAAAAAAAATAAATCAGCATGAACATTTGCATTTTAATACTATTTAAATATTCATTTCTAAACACATTTTCCCCTCAGAATACACATCAAAATAAGCTTAACAGATGTTTTATGAGCTACAAACTTGAGTCGGAACATTTGGGACATGTGACAGTTGGTAGATAACTATATTCCAATCCACACATATTAGTCCCAGAAGATGTGTGTCAGGTGAGTTAGCATCGGAATTCACAAAGATGGGGCCCTTAAGCAGTGATTCCGTACCAAACACAAACCTACAACGTTTGCTCAGCATGGCAGTGAAAATGGCAACATTTCATGCTAGGGATTTTTTAGAAAAGGAATTAAAAAATAAAACTGCGGGGCAGTGCCGGCATCATAATCTATATACAGTAATACCTTGGATTGCAAGTAACTTGGTCTGAGAGCGTTTTGCAAGACAAGCAAAAAAAATTTAAAATGTTGACTTGATAAACTTGCAAGACAAGGTAGGGATGTAACCGCTCGCCTCAAGCGGGCGTAGCGGGCCGAAATCAGCCCCACTCACACCCATCAGAGACTCGCTTTGATATAAGAGTGTTTTGGATTACAAGCATGGTTCCGGAATGAATTATGCTTGCAATCCAAGGTATTACTGTATATAAAAGAAGAAGTCCTGACTGACTGACTGACTGACTGATTTTTGATTCTGACTCATCAATGCCCAGCTCAAACAGTTTAATCTAGGAACGTGAAATTTTGAAGGAACATAGTTTTTATGACATAGACACCCACTAAGGAAGGATTTTTGGAAATTCCGTCCCTAAGGGGGTGAAAAAAGGGGGCAAAATCGCCCCACTCTCATATCTCCTATGGATAAAACAACAGGGGAGCAGTTATACAAATCAGCCTCACCTCATAATTGCTGCAGGAGCCAATAGGAGCAGTTATGCAAATAGCCCATACAACACTTAGAATATTTGTATGAATACCTGCAGGGGCCAATAGGGATGGGTATGCAAATCTCCCCTAGGCCATTTAGAATGTTCTCTGAAGGGGTGAAAAGGGAGGGAAACTTTTTAAATGACTGAATGACTGTTGTGTGTAGGGCGTCGTCGCATAGGTGTAGTCCCGGGGGGCCAAGCTGGGATCCATCACGTTTTGACGGATCTACCCCAAACTTGGCACGGTCACTCTTCATCACCTGTGGACTCTCAGAATTAACCTGATTTTTCTTTAAGATCAGATATTTCTGTCAGAAAAGTTTTCTGCTGCCAGCACCCAGCCTAAACGTTACACTTTCAATCAGAGAATGACTGTTGTGTGTGGGATGTCCCAAATCCTGTGTGTCCGTCTGTCTGTGTGTACGGGCATTTGCGTGTGTCGCACAGGTCCCTACACGGTTGGACAGATCCACCCCAAACCTGGCACGCATACTCTCCATCACCCAAGGACAAAGACTGGTGGGTTCAAATCTCCGAAAAAGCCATCACTGCACCTGTACAGCCCAAAATAGATGATAGCCAATGGCGTCACTTGGAATGTTCGCAGGGACCATTCAGGAGTGATTATGCAAATCACTCCAATGATGTTTAGAATGTTCGTATGAACTGCCACCACAGGGGCCCAATCAGGAGCGGATATGCAAATCTCTCCTACGTCAAAACAGAATGTTCATATGCACTGCAGCTGGGGCCTACACGGGGGGGGGGGGGGGACAACGACAGGGATTTCATTGCTGTGTAGTCCCGGGGGGGCAAGCTGGGATTTCATAGATGCGTAATCCAGGGGGGGGGGAGAGCAGGGATTTAATTGTGTAGTCCCGGGGCGGGGAGCAGGGATTTCATTGTGAAGTCCCAGGGGGGGAAGCAGGGATTTCATTGTTGTGTAGTCCCAGGGGGGGGGGACAGGGAATTCATTGTTGTGTAGTCCTGGGAGGGAGCTGGAATTTCATTGTGTAGTCCCAGGGGGGAGGGGAAGCAGGGATTTCATTGTACAGTCCCGGAGGGGGGAGCAGGGAATTCATTGTTGTGTAGTCCTGGGGGAGGGAGCTGGATTTCATTGTTGTGTGGACCCAAGGGAGCTGGGATTTCACTGTTGTGTAGTCCTGGGGTGTGTGTATGCAGGGATTTCATTGTTGTGCAGTCCCGGGGGGGGGGGAGCAGGGATTTCACTGTGTAGTCCCGGGGGAGCAGGGATTTCATTGCGTAATCCCGGGGGAGCTGGGATTCCATCGTGTTTCTTTTAAAAACAATTGTACCAAATCCTAAAATCCACACGAGCAAAGCCACGGGCAACAGTGCCTTTATATAAATGTATAATGCTGCCACATTTCAGGCATATTGTACCAGATGTATGATTTATTTTGAAATGTTCCTGCTAATGAATGCCTAGTTATTTGAAAAGCACATGCCAATACTGTGCCATCGGGTGGGGGGTGGGGAATCAGCATGTGCATATTTTCTTTAAATTATCAAAACCAACATGTGAAAATGGTCAAATAATACAAGTTAAATTTCCAGGAAATTCTAGTGCCCATATACTTTTTCCAAAAGCAAAAGCTGCCTTATTCACACCCTTATATGAGCCCCACTAAGGTCACCTGAAGGTTCCATCTTTGTCAGAGGCTAGACCAATGATGATGATGATGACAAGAAGTGGGGCCTTTTCTGTAGTGGCACCATTGCCAAAATCCCTCCCATAAAGGCCTGCCAACTTTTAGAAGGTTAGGGGAAATGTCTCTGTTTTAGCAGGCCTCGGGTAGGTGGGTGGGTCTTGTTGAAGGACAAGCTAGTACTGTATATGTTTTCTGACACCCGTGGTACAACCTTGTTATAATTTGTGCCACTGCTGTTGCTTTGTAGTTTATATGATACAATGTTTACTTTTAGATTTTTATTTTTTAAATTTTAGATTTTTATTAGTGTACTTGTCGTTTTTAACCTGTTTTATTGTATGAGCCACCCCGAGAACTTTCTGTTATCGAGTGGCATATAAAATAAATATTTAAATCTTTTAGGGCACAATCCTGTGCATGTTTAGAGAGAGAAAAGTCCTATAATGCTGGCTGGGGAATGCTGGGAGTTGTAGGACTTTTTTTTCTGTCTAAAGATGGGATTGCACCCTCAGATTGAAAATAGGTGGCATCTAAAACACACACACATGTTGGCTGGGAACCGTGGGAGCTGTAGTCCAGCACGCCAAGAGGACATCAGGTTGGGTAAGGCTGGCATGAACTCTAGTCAATATAATATTTGCTTCTCTCTTCCCTAGTTCTTGTTAGAAAATCCCAATACCTATCCAAAAGATAAATGACAGATTTTAACTGAGCCATTGGACTGAACTATAAATGATTTGGAATTTTGGTTCCTGGTATTAGTTTTTCAATATCCAGGGAGGGAAAGACATGTGTGTTCATATGTTCTTTGTCACATAATTTTATTTCAGCATAAATATTACAACATCTTTGCACTGTAAATTCTTCCTCAAAAAGCTGACTCATTAGAGGCAAAGACACATTAAACTCTTAAGTAGGCATGCTTATTTTTAGAAGGGGATTTTTTTTGGGGGGGGGGAGGCTGCTGCAGAGAATAATTACAAAAAGAAACACAAAAATGAGCCAGACAAAGGGTTGCCTCTCAGCAAATTATTCAAGAGGATCCATACCAGCGATGGTGAAACACAATTATTCTATGTGTCCTGGATCCAAAGGGCTGCACATAGAATTCAATTTTGGCTCTCTTCAGGTGTTCAGTTTAAACAACTGAGAGGGTGAGTGAGAATGTGCAGGGCTAGCCTAGCAGCACCCTTGATGACGTCCCAGGCACTGGCCACGCTCCCTCACCAATGCATGATTGGCTCAGTCTGAAGGGGCCACAGCACTTTCTAAATGTGTACAATCACTTTCATACAGATGGAAAAGCCAATTGACCAGGGTCCCCAGCCCTGTGTTCGAAGTAGGGTACCCACTTACAAATCACAAAAAAAGAGGAAATGCAATCACCCTAAAGAAAGGACACTGATTTGCATAAAATGGGGATATGCTAATGGACACATATAGATGCAAATTTAGAATTACTTATTATTATAATCTAATAAATTGGTAACTCGGCAAACATATACACATTTGCCTACGCCTTGGAGATTGTTAATCCAACAAAAGGAGTTTTCTCCAACCGCTCAAATGTGCAGTAGAAAGACTGAGCTCAAACCTTCCACAATCAAGTTTTCTCTTGTGTAAATTTGATTCATTTGCCACAATAAATGTATTGACTTTAATTATTTTGCCCGTGTGTTCTTCTCTTGCATGCAATTATGCTTGATATCTGCTAGATGTTCTTTTAGCCACTCATACTTGGGATCATGTCTATGGTTGGTCTAGATATCCATCTTGATTTTACGTTTTAATGTTATCCAATCAATAAGCCGCCTTGGGTCCCAGTGTTGGGGAAAAGGCGGGATACAAATAAATATAATAAATATAATAATATAAATATAATAATAATAACAACAACAACATAGCATTGCTTTATTTAACAATAGCTTCTCCTGAGTCACGAGATAATAAATAGTTTGGAAACATCATCTGAAATGTGTTGTCTGAACCAAGAGATAATAAAGCCATATGCACTGAACATATGTGTTTATGAATGTGTGCATATATAGGGATGAAAAGAGGAAGCGGGTGCTGTATAGCAACATGTAGCAGATATACAGTACAGTCATGTGGCCACTAGACAGAGTCTAGATGGCCATAGGAGAAGTCGGACTCCCAGCACTGACCTCAGAAACTTGGTCTGAGGTCGGAGTTGGGACTCCAAACTCAGAGCACACACCCCCCGCCCTCACAGCTGAGAACAGCACCAGCTGCAGCTCCGAGATCACAAGAGCGACTTCAGAGATGGGCTTTGGGGGGCAGGAGGGGGGAGACAGGTGCCACCACGATACAGAGTATCCAAGGCATGGGGGGGAGGAGTGCAGAGGAGATCATCACCTCTGCACTCCTCCCGCAATACACAGGATGGCCATAATCTTCCAAGTTCAGAGGGTTACAGTCAGCCTCACTGGATTGCACCCTTAATATCATAGCAATTATGACTGGGCCTTTTCAGTGGTGGCACTCCAATTGTGTGGAATGCCCTCCCTAGAGAGACTTGCCTGGACCCTATGCTGTGATCTTTTTGGTGCCAGGTGAAGACCTTTTTATTTTCCCAGGGTTTTTGATCTTTCAGTTTTGTTTTAAATGTGTTTGTGTTGTTAGATCTTTATACTGCTGCTGCCTTCCACTCTGGTTTTTACTCTGGTTTTATTCTGTTTAAAACCTGTATACATTTTATATTAAGTTTAATCATGTTGTGTTCTGGGGTTTTAATTTTTGTGAAAGTAACACCCAGATAGCTTTGGTGATTGGGTGGTTTAGAAATGAAATAAATACATAATTGTTTTAAATAAACACACTTGCAGGCTAAAGAATGACATCCAGGTGACTATCTGCTGCAACTAAGGAACAAATACAAAGTTTCTGCTAATATAATATCCACTATTTATCTATAAATCATTTACCTTGTGTTCCCCTGTCTACTAGCATTCTGCAGAAGCTTTACATGGAATATGATAAAAATGCATTTGGCTCTCCAACTGTATCATGTAATTTTAAAAAGGCAATACAAATCACATGCAAGCCCAATTAAAATACATTTTAAAGGTGCGGGAAAGGAAAGAAAATGGGGGAAGATACAGTAAGAGGGAATCAGTAGATTTCAAAGCAGTGACAGAATAAAACGGTCTTTGGTGGTTAATAAGAGGTGAGGAGTCAGGAACGCCAGCGAAGATCTAGAGGGAATAAATTCCACCTGAGGGGCCTGCCAGAGTGTGAGGGTGCATTCCCCAACAGCAGGTGGTAACTGAAGTCACAGAAAGTCACCAGGGCAAGACTGAAGAAGCTGGTTTCAATTACGGCCGGGGGGGGGGGAGCTCTGCTGCTGAGGGCCAGACAGTCTCGACGAAGTGTCTTAAATTCAGTCTGCTTTTCCAAAGGCAGCCAATGTGAGGAGGAGCACAGGGTGAGAGAATAATATCATCAGAGTTTCCAAGGCTGATAAGCAACCATGCTGCCTTCCTTGTGACAAGCTGCAGGAAGCCCTCCCACAAGCCGATATAAGACGGAATTAAGAAAACATCACACATGCACTAAGGGTGCAATTCTGTGGCCCTCCGATCTTGTCTGGGGGGGCCCGGGCACGGGATGGGGCATAGTCGCTGCTGCGACCTCAGAAATTTCTTCTGAGGTTGCAGTGCCACGGAGCACCCACCCACTGGCTGGGAACCAAACACGGAAGACCATCTTTGGTTCCCCCATGGGGGGGGACTTTCCCAGGGGCGGGGAGGAGCAAGGCACCACCAGCTTCTGTAGAATCCAGGCGGTGCCTCGGCCTCTCCTCCTTGGGAGGGGGCATAAAACATCTAGGCGGACGAAATCAGCAGCCCCATAGAGATCAGCAGCAAGGAGAGGAAAAACATCTAGACGGCCAAAACCGGCCATCTAGGTGTTTTTGAGGGCAAGGGGAGCGTGGCGGCAATCCTATCTGACACGCTCCTTCCACACTCAGTTGGATGCCCGTAATCCTCTGGGTTTGGAGGGTTACAGGCAGCCACATCGGATGGGGGCCTGTTGAGACCAGTTGTTATAGGGGTATGGTTTTATAGCATGGTTCTCGTTCTGATCTTGCAGTTCCTTGCATCTCCAGGCTCTGGTTGGAGGCACACGTTTCCATTCCTAAGTTTCAATGTGGGACAGCAATGTCCACTCACACCCACCCCACATAGTAACAACATGGGGCCAGATTTGATTTATTCATTTATCTATGTATTACATTTCTATACCATCCATTAGCCAAAGCTCTCTGGGCAGTTCACAAAAATTAAAACCCTAAAATACAACATGATAAAACGTCATATAAAACCTTTAAAAGATTAAAACAGAATAAAATGGGGGGGGAGCAGCAGAGAAAGGTCTAAAAAGCCCGAACTGAAGGCTAAAAAGAAAAAGATCTTCACCTGGCACTGAGAACTACAATGTAGCTACCAAGTGAGCCTCTCTGGGGCAGGCATTCCGCAAGCAGGGTGCCACCACTGAAAAAGCCCTCTGAAAAGCATTGCACTACAGCTGCGCATCTGGGTGTGCATCCACACGCAATTTGTGTGTGACTATCTCAAGTTAGGAATGTAAAGGTCCAGGGGGAAATGGGGGGAAGGGGGTGACATTCTATAATCTAGTGAAGGATGAAAGCCCACTTTAACAGATCCATGCAGTGTTATTTTCAGGTGGCAGGAATAGTAGCTACAATGGCTTGCAGGGTTCTTTTTCCTAGTACAGTCATGCCTTGGATTGAGAGCATAATTCGTTCCGGAAACGTGCTTGTAATCCAAAACACTCTTATATCAAAACGAAATCCCGCAAAAAAAAAATTTGTACAGAGATTTTTAATTTAAGCCGTACTACAGTACTTGTATTGCAAGGCGTTGCTTGTATATCAAGTAAAAAAAAATTAAATAAATATTTAAAAATTTGCTTGTCTTGCAAAACGCTCTCAAACCAAGTTACTTGCAATCCAAGGTATTACTGTACAACTTCAAGTACAGAGAAGAAGTTTCTCCAATAATCCATTAGGTGGCAGCATATCCTTTCTGTTCAGGTTCCTGGGAACTGGCATCTGTTTGAGGTCTTTTGACAAAAATGATGCTACAGTTTGATCCGTTCCAATCTGCATTAAAAGATAAGGAGGGCTCTTAATAAACTGAAGTTCTGGCAGTTATCTTAAGACAACACACCCCTTTCCTATCAATCAAGTGATCGTTGGTAACCAAATGGTCCATTCAGGCTACAATTCTATACACACTTACCTGGGAGTAAGTCTCATTGAACTCTTGTGTTCAATGTCTACATTTGAGTAGACATCTTCAGGATTGCATCATCTGCAAATGATTGTGTGCTCTTTCTTGCTAGCAGCCAGTATAGAAGGCTTCAAAAGCAATAACAAGATTAAGGGCATTCTATTTACGAAAACAACAAAATACAGACTTTCATATTCATGGGGGGGGAAATGCCAGAAAAATGCCAAATGGAGAGCAAATGTTATTCAAAATATGCTCACCCCTTTGTATTGTACGATGACCAGAAAAAGGCTTTAAACATAGACCTCAATATAAATATATATATGAAAACAACTCAGGGTGCAATCCTATGGCCCTCTGACCTTGCCTGGGGGGCCATAGGATTATTCAGAGTCCCCCCTGCAACCTCAGAAATCCCTTCTGAGGTTGCAGCGAGGAGTCCGCCTCTGGAGCGCCGCAGCCCCCGCACACACAACTGATGTGGTTCTTTCCGTGCCGGCTGGGAACCAAAGCCAGAACACTGACTTCGGTTCTGGCGTGGGGGGGGGCATTCCCGGGGGCGGGGAGGATCAAGGCACCACCAGCTTCAGTAGAATCTAGTCTGTGCCTCAGCCTCTCCTCTTTGGGAGGAGGTGCAAAACATCTAGACGGCCAAAATCGGCCATCTAGATGTTTTGAGGGCGAGGGGAGTGTGGTGGCAATCCTATCTACCACGCTCTTCCTGCCCTCAACTGGATGCCTGTAATCCTCCGGGTTCTAACTGAAGACTTATTTATTCCTTATGTATTTACTCTTGCATATTCTTAATACCTCCAATGGAGAGCTTGTCTATTTGGTAAGCAGGTGGAGTGTGGAGCTGCTAGAAAGTGAGGTGACAGGTGTGGAAACCAGCAGTCAATTTTTGTGGACAAGGAATATATCTACAACCATGTGCTTCCTGAAGACACATCAGTGGGTTCTTCTTTGGCTATTGAATCATTTTCAGCACCGTGACCTCAATTTCTAACATGGAAGTGTTTGCAGATTACAGCAATCCATACAAAAGAAGAAAGAGGAAGGGGGAACAAACATGTTTCTTTTGAAATCATAAACAGATAAAAATCTGTTTATGTTTAAGCTCAAGCTCTCGATTTCCCTCAGTAATTGGGATCAACAACTTTAGCACCAACCACAATCCTTCCAGGAAACTGTGCCTTGCCACTTTTTCTTGTGCTTTCAAAGACATTTACTGCACAAAAGAATACTTTATCAAGGAAGAATGTGGTGTAGAGAAAGTAGGACTATGTAGGGTTGCCAGTGCCTGAAATACAAAATTCTGGTGCCTTTGCAGAGCTTGAGAGAGTCAGAGGCCATGATGCCGCAGAATGAAGGGAGCCAACAGAAAAGTTCGTCCCAAGGGGTACAGCTATTCTATTGGCTTAGAAGGTTTCTGCCTCCAAGCAATACATCCATATATACCAGGCCAATACAGATCATCCGTATGCAAAACAGATTCCAGCTGTGTCACAAGCACAAACTGCATAAAAGTGCATTAACTCAAGCAGCTGAAACAAGCTACATGTCAAGCCACACTCATAGCACACATAGATGCAGCATGTTATGGAGGCATTAAGCAGGTAGGTAGGACACATTCTAGAAAGAAAATTTTCCCATTTTACAGATGGGAAACCCTAAGACTGAGGGTCAAACAACACAATACATTAAATCAGTCAGGCGATCACTCGTGACCGAGTAAGATTGTCTTCCAGGATAAAATTTTTTACAAAAAGGAGATTTTAAAAGGAGGAAAATTCTAAAGAAAATTGTGTAGACTCTAGCGATGGGTCTGTAAGTGACTGTGGAGGCCAATTCTAGATCCACACAGCTTCCCACAGTGAGGACACAGGTTACCAGATGGAAGATGGTCCTGTAAAGGATTCATTTGATGTGCTTTTCGCTTAGCACGTTTCTCCCTTTCACCTTGCACTCGGGCTTCTTCAAAGTCCATAGAACCTTTGTGAAAGGCCAACCTCCAGTTAGATCGTTCATGGGCCAGAGCTTCCCAGTTTTTGATGTTTATATTGCATTTTGTTAGATTAGCCTTAAGAACATCTTTAAACCTCTTATATTGACCACCGATATTCTGCTTTCCATCCTTGAGTTGGGAATAAAGTAACTGCTTTGGGAGACGGCAGTCAGGCATTCGAACAACATGACCGGTCCACTGAAGTTGGCGTTAAAGGATCATTTTTTCAATGCTAGTAGTCTTTGCTTCTTCCAGTACACTGACATTTGTTCGCCTATCTTCCCAAGTAATTTGCAGGATTTTCCGAAGGCAACGTTGATGAAATCTTTCAAGGAGTTGGAGGTGATGTTTATAGATAGTCCATGTTTCGCAGGCATACAATAAAGTTGGTAATACAATGGCTTCATAAACCAGTGTTTTGGTCTTCTTACAAATATCCTGATCCTTGAACACTCTATGTTTCATTCGAGAAAATGCAGCACTTGCGGAGCTCAGATGATGCTGGATTTCACTGCCGATTTCACTGTCGTACATTAAATACGTAGCATGCAGCCAACCTCTCTTTCTTACTTACTCCACAGAAAGTGCATGGGCCCCCATCCAGATTGGGACCACCATGCTTGGGTAGGGGAGATTTAAACCTCCCCCTTGCATGTCGGGAGGGGACACATTTCAAAAACCACATGGCTGAGGGGGAGGTTGAAACCCTTCCTACCCTAGCGTGGTGGTCCCAAGCCATATTGGGCCCCCAAAATCTGGTAATGGCCTATAATAAATGATTTGGATATTATGGCCCCTTAATTTATAGTAAGAAGGAAAGAGAGGATCAGCATATATGTAACATACCATGTGTTTTGACCCTTTTAGTGAAAGGACAAGCAGTGGTTATATGGCAGAGCAGATCACTCAAAGGAGTGAGCTAACATAAACCACAGAACACAGGTTGTCACAATATGCATCATTTCAAAGAATTAAGCTTCTTTAAACCATTTGTCCATTGCAGATGCCTCAGTTCATAAAGACACAAACTAATCCTCTCTCTCACACACACACACACACACACACACACACACACACACCTCCCCTAACCGAGGACCTGCCTGCTGCTCCAGTCTTGATGAGTTGTGTCTGGTGGAAAAGCACAGTATGGCCAGCAGTCGTGGTGCATGGGTGGCTCAAGTGAATGGAGTGAGCCAGCCAGCCCAATTCCTCCTCACCACTTCTCTCACTGCCCAGTCTCTGCATTCTCCACTACCCCATGCTGGACAGCACAGAGCAAGGCCATGACTCACAATGGGAAGGAAG
The DNA here is from genome assembly GCA_021292165.1 of Shinisaurus crocodilurus. Taxonomy (NCBI): domain Eukaryota; kingdom Metazoa; phylum Chordata; class Lepidosauria; order Squamata; family Shinisauridae; genus Shinisaurus; species Shinisaurus crocodilurus. The sequence continues at coordinate 218,189,191 of CM037879.1, read as the reverse complement.
GAGGTCCAGGCCAGGTGCAGGGCATGGAAGCAGCAATTTGGATTCATCCCACTTCGCACACTACTGCACAGAATCCATTTCCGGCTCTTTCATGCCCCAGTACACATGCATGCATTAGGGAGTCAGGGACCCTAAAACTGGCAGTGTACAGGAGGTACGTTATGTGTAGTATAAGGGCTACTCAACACATGACAGATTTCCTACATAGGTATGATCCCCACGTAGATCTGTTTCTTAGCCCATGTTCTTGCAACAAAATAAACATTCACATCAAACTTTAAAAGTGGTGATTTGGTGTGTCCTCGGCTCCTCGCCCCCCGTGCTGAAAAATAAACCCCTATAATGTGTGAACTAAGGTTGGGGGAGAAATCCATTCAGTTTGCATTTTAATTCACACTTCCTGAACCAACGCATGAACTGAAATGCAGTCATCCTGTGGCATTCGCACTTCTCTGAATTTTGCAATCCAGTTCTGCAATTTTTTTAAAAATGCATACGAAAATGTGCATATCAGGGGGAAACGCAGACAAAAATGTAGATAGTGAAAATATTAGAGGAAAATGCATTATATTAGGAAAAGATGCTTGCAAAAATGCACACAGTAGGCAAAAGTGCATATAAAAATTCACATATGCGGAGAATGGTGCATGAAGATATATGTTTTTTCCGCTGACTTTTATTTTAAAAAATCACTAACTTATATGGAAATGGGACGAAAAACAAATGTATAAATGAAAAACTGTGAGAAGCTGAAACAGACAGATCCGCCCCATCCCTAGTGAACTCCTGACCAGGAAAGGTACTATGTCAGCTTCTCCCAACCTGGTGCTCCCTGGGTGTTTTGAACTTCAACTCCCATCAGCCCCCACCAGTACGGCCAATGATCAGGAATGCTGAGAGTTGTGGTCCAAAACATCTGGAGGGCACCGGTTTGGGGAAGGCTGCACTATGTGAATTGGCTGACAGATAGAATGTCAGTAGTATACCCTCTTTAGGAGGCAACATTATGGTTTCCCGACTTTCACACAGGTGTTTCCAACACCTTAATTTCCATTGATTTCCTATTTTTAGTTACCCTAGGATTCATACTTTTGTCCCACTTCCTCCTTTTCATTAAACAATGTTTGAATGGTGTACAGAGTCTCCCCAGGAAGTGGGGGGGGGGGGAGAAGGGAGAAGAAAGCAAGAGTATATGGAAAATATAGGAACAAAACCAAAATACCTCCCCAAATTAAGGTAAATTGCTCTTTGCTAGGTAGTACTGCAAACCATCTGTTTTTATTCTGCTCTGATTTATGGATACAAGGATCATCATTTTTTTTAACCTTGTCATGCCCAAGGCACCAGGACATAAAACATAATAGTCACATCTGTTAAACTACCTAACTTGATAGTCCAGAACTAATTTGCTGTTGCTGAAAAATGTTATCTATGGAGATTTTTAAAAAAAACTTAGAAAAAATATAGCTATTAGCATGCTCTGTACTTTGGATTCAATCTGTGTGTCTCTCTCTTACACACACACACACACACACACACACACCCCTACGCTAACATAGAGTCCTGCAGGAGAGCTGGGTAAGAATAAAACTTATTGCCTGTATAACAAAAAGTAATTTCTTGAAGCCGTAAAAGAAATTCCCACCACCAAGAAATATATATTTTGACATGCATTTAAACATGCTTTTAAAAATACAATATATCAGTTCTGAAGTGTTCTTTTAATAGTTTGTACACTAACAGAAGCAAAAACATATATATAATCTAAGAAGTGACCATCAACCAGCACAAAGTTCAAGTTATTTTAAGGATATCTTCCCAAGAGTGAGGACCAGATTCCCAATTATGGTCCAGCTGCCAACAAAAGAGGAACATAGTCCAAGGGAAGGAAGTAGCACTTCCTTGGTTCTTTGGGCTTTTCAGTACAATGCTTTGCATGTTTACTAAGATATATGTCCCACTTAGTTCAACAGAACTTTCTCCTGAGTAACTGTGCTTAAGACAGTACCTTGTATGTTCAGAAGAATATATTCCACTCACTTTTAAAGCATGATCCAATTCGGATTTACTTGGAAGCAAGTTCCATTGATTTCCAAGTAAGTATGCATAAGAGGATCACAGCCTTAGAAAATGAAGGTTAATAACCAACTTTTTGGTGGGGGGGGGGCAGGAGAGAGAGCTCAAAAGAACACTGTTTACAAGAACACAGGGGAGGGTTTAAATGCATTCATCTGCACACAAAAGTAAATGGAAATATCATCCCAAACGGCACGGATAGACTAAGGCATAGCCTGATAAGCAGCTTAAGAAGCTCACTGTGGAGAAATGTATCATCTCTGGAGGCCCAAGAGAAGCTTAATAGAACTCTGAGAATTCAATATTTCACTGAGTCGAAGAGTGCATTAAAGGAGCTTACACTGTCTAGAATAAAAAGCCTCTGCCATTTAATAGAAAGTGTCATTTCATGAGAGATGTCTCTATTGCAGGGGCCAACAGGTAATATCCTTGCCATCTCAGAGTGTTGTCATACCAGACATCAGAAAGAAACACCCCCTACCCTTGGTTATGTTGGCACTGAGATATTTCCCATCATGACTGGAGAGCATTTGTTTTTCCCACCATTATTTTAAAAAGAAGAAAGCTTCATGCTTATTGTGTCAGAGCAGTCATTGACAGCCTTTATTGAAAATTGCTTTTAAGTAACTTCAATAAAATAAAAACAAAAAGACCCTTTTGGCACCTTAAAGAGTAATAAATGTATTATGGCATACATCAGTTTTTGTGGACCAGAGTCCACTTCATCAGAACCAGTGCACAAGTACCATCTTCCAAGGGCACCACTGGACAGTGCTTTGACACACAACTAACATCTCTCAGCACTTCAGGGAGAATTCTGGATGGACCCCTTGAGATGGCTGTAACACTAGACCAGTGCTTCTCAAATAGTGGGGTGGGCCCCCCAGGGGGGGCGCGAGGCTCCGTAAAGGGGGGCTCGTTTGACCTCAGTTAAAAGTTTTTTTTAATATTGTGTTCCTTTAAATCCTGTGCTCCTTTAAATCTTTTCTGCTACAGTTAATAAAGCTATTCTTTGTTGTAAATTGATCCACATTTCTTTCTTTTTTTATTCTCTTATACGTTAATAAGGATACAGTGTTATGCAGAGGTGTACTTATAACAATTTTATAGACAAATGATACTATTTACAGTCGCGCGGGGGGCACGAAATGTTTTCTTCTTCCTAGGGGGGGCATGACAGAAAATAATTGAGAAGCACTGCACTAGACTATATTTTTACATGAAATGCTTCTGCTGCTGCACCCAGGGCTTGTGCTGGACCTGTCTGACATCCCTGTGATGGGGTATTTTGATGGGCCAGAAGAGTCAAGTAAGGGTCAAATTCTAAGGTGACAGCTTTATGCAGCAGTTTAAAATATGGCTGATTCTACTTTTCCATTACTCTATGGATATGCTGAGGAGGAGGTAAGATGGTCAAAATTCCCATTGCTGTGAGTATACTATGACTCCTGTGCATGGGGTCCATTGTTGCTGACAACTGTGACAGCAGGTATCCCACACTTGGAAAAGTTTACCTTTACCTTCCAGATCATCTCACTGTGTCCTGTAGACTATCCATTTCCCAGAAGTCGAAGTAGTAATTTACAGTAAATAGATCTATACCAACCAACCTTCTCCCATGAGGCCCCTCCCCAAAACCTCAGCCCTCAGAGAAGGAAGCACCAATCCATCACCAGATCACTGTTTTTTCTGTGGAAAAAAGGGCAGCCTTTCACCTTCCATTGTCATCCATCATTGTCATTCATCCTCCATCAACAGATGGCCTGCATGCATCCCTGTGCATGGAGAGAGGGAGAGCTGCCTTTTACTCCTTGCCCAGAGAGAAAATGGAGCAATCTGGTCATGGAGGAAGAGACCCAGTCTCTTCCTCCATTGACAAATCACTTGCATGCCTCTCTGTGTGCATATGAACGGTATGTATGTGAGAGTGAGAGAAACAGAGAATGGGGTGTATGAAATCTATGTGTGTATGTGAATAGAGCATATGAATCATGTGTGTGGATGAGGTGTACGTACGAAGTGTGTGTGAATGAGGTGCATGACGTGTGTGCATGTTTGAGTGTGATGAGTACATGAGAGAGAGTGGGAGTAGTCCCACCCACTTTGTTGAGTGGTCCCACCACTGATGGCATTTGGCCCCTGACAAGTTTCTGGGGTGTCAATGCAGCCCTCAGGGCAAAATCATTCCCCACCTCTGCAATAAGGTCTCTTTCTGTTTATGGTTGCCACAAGAGCACCAGGTCTCACACCTTTCCATATATGCTTTTATCTGTGTGCTCTCTCCAGGCCAATACACACAGAGACCATTGCAGGCAGCCATCAAGTCCCATGTGTGAGGCATTAATCTTTTCCATGACTCTCCTGTGCTGGAACGTCAAGTGTCAAAGTCCATCTTTGACACCAAGTTCTTCCTTAAACTGAAAATATGGTTCTGTTCCTGTAGGCACTTTTTGTTGTTGTTTATAGGCCATCCATACAGAATTACCCACTTGACTACCTGAAGCTGTGCATTCTGCTCTGTAATCTCTTTTGATTTCCTGTAGTTCTGTTGTTTTGATTGGGAGGTACTACAGCATGTTGACTGACCTGATATCCTGACCCGCCTGCACAGCTTCTCTAGTGCTGGGTAGTTAGGCATGTCTCAGTGTGTCTGCCAGCACTAGAGCTTTTCCAGGACAGTATCTGATCTCCACCTGGTATTTCTGTGGGTGCATCAACATGCACTGCAACTGCTTAGGTGCAACTGCTTCATCATAATAATCTCTAGCGGTTTGTGATCGGAAAACACTATTGCTGTGTGCTGATAAGCCTACTGGTGGAAACACCAAACACCACTGCTGGTAGCTCTTTCTCTATTTGACGCATATTCTTTTCCTGTCTGTGACAGGGCTCTGCTTGCATATTCAGTTGGTTGCTCCTGTAAAAGAAGTGCACCCAGTCCCTTTCAGATGCATCACACTGTAGAGTCAGCTGCTCTCCTGGTTGATAGATTCAGAGGACAGGGACATCCATGATTAATTGCCTTAATCCCTCAAATGCTTGTTGCTGTTGCCCCGAGCAGACCCCACTCTACAGTTGGTTTTGTCAGCTGGCATAAGGGCTCTGGTTGACATCTACCCAGATGTGGGTAGAATTTAGCCAGGGAATTTATCATTCCCATGAAGCATTGTTCCCTGTTACATCCATTGGGGGTGGTATGTTCTAAATTGCTTCTACCTTGCTGGGATCTGGCCGTAATCCTTCAGCTAACAGCACATGCCTTACCTATGTCATCTGCTGCTGTCTGAGTTTCATTTTCTCCAGCTTAAGTTTGATATTCCTCTTTCTGCAATGCTGAAAGTGTGACTTGTAAAGAGCAGTGTGGCGTAGTGGTTAGAGTGTTGGACTGGGACTCGGGAGATCCAGATTCTAGTCCCTGCTCAGCCATGAAGCTCACTGGGTGACTTTGGGCCAGTCACGGACTCTCAGCCTAACCTACCTCACAGGGTTGTTGTGAGGATAAAATAGAGAGGAGGACTGGAGGAGAACCTTGTAAGCCTCCTTGAGTTCCTTGCAGGGAAAAAGGCAGGATATAAATATAATAAATAAATAATGTCCTTTTGCTGCCTCTGTATCACTTTCCTCTTCTCCTAGAATCAGGATTCAGGACATCATCTGCAATTATCTTCACACAAGGCAAGCCTTCAAGCTCCTGATTTAGTTTCCAAACATTTCAGATGCAGGTGAGATGCCCATGGGAAGGCATAGCCAACTAAAGCCACCGAAAGGTGCAGCAAATGCAGCCAATTTGTTTGACTCTTCATCTAGCTTCACACACCAGAGCCATCACAAACAATGAACACTTCGGCTCTGGAAAGATCAGTCCGAATATCAGCAATCGTATGCAATGCATAGTGGCACTCTTTGAGTGCTCGCTTTAATGGTGGGGTCTGTGTAGATCCTTAATTTGCCTGATGGCTTTTGTATGATGACCGTGCTGCTTATCCAGTGAGTGTTAGATTCTTCCGCTATGATGATGATGATGCCCCTTTTCAGTAGCTGTCCAGTTCTTTTACAAATGGGGTCATACAATGCCATTGGAAGTTTCCTCCGCCCCACAGCAAGCAAACTTGGTGTACTAGTTGGTGAATTTCTAGTCATAGCTTTCCATAAAAACTGTCATCCCCTTGAAAAGATCTCCATAGGTCTCCAGAGTAGTTTCCATGATCCAGGATTTGGAGGAGTTTTGTATTGTACAACAAATTTCTGGTGCTGCATTATAATCAAGTCTACTGCTTGGATGGCTGCATTACCTAAAAGTGCAGGTTGGTTCCTAACTACAAATGTAAATTGGTATGTTGTATTGTTTTGGGAATTTGTTAGTATCAGACTGTATTTCCCTGCTGTCTGCATGATATTGTACAGTTGCTGTTCTGCCTAATGGTTATGATAGAGTTTGATTCATACTGGGGAATCACACTACAAGATGTTCCACTGTCAAGTTGAAATCTCACAGGCCATTGGCCCAAGAACATTACTGCAAATAGCCCTGTTGCTGGTGATGTATCCAGACTTGATATGGCTTGGGGCTCAGAGAGACTGTCATGACTTGCATATGCTCAGCACTATCTGTGGAGTCTGCAACTTCCTGCACATATCCTAGTACACATTCCCCTTGACTTCTTTCCTACACACACACACACTGGAACTGGTTCAGTTTACCACAATGTGTACATTGCTGGTCAAATGCAGAGCATTTTGCCTTTCTCGTTTCATGCTGCCTGCTACAGTAGATGCAGCCCATAATGGGTGCAAGACCCAGATTCATTTGCTCCAGCTCTGATTTGGTTGTGTGTGTTTTTCTTGACTAGGTGTACAGCAGAAGGTACTAGTAACTCCTAGGGCAGTGTTCTCCAACCTTGGGTCCCCTTGCTAGGGCATGCTGGGAGTTGTAGGCCAAAAACATCTGGGGACCCAAGGTTGGAGAACACTGTCCTAAGGGTTTTAGCCTCATTTTGGAAGCCTCTATTACCGAATCTTTATTCAGACATTTGCCTAAGGTAAGAGCACTCTCTTGGAGCAGGTGTTCCTGCAACTGGAGATCCAGTATGCAACACACAATTCTGTCCCTGATCAGGGAATCATCTAGCTTTCCAAGATTACATGTGCTTGCTAAAGACTGCAGCACTGTGACACAGTCATCTAATCCTTCTCCATCCCACTGATTTCTTGTAAAGATTTATATCTGTCCACAGCCTCGTTGCACCTTGGGGAACAGTAGGCCTCTAACGCTGCCCACAGAGCTGACAGTGTTGAGGCAGTGCTGAACTTTAGGCTATTACCTCTCTTTCTGCCCTGCTCCCCAATAATGTAAACTAAAATTATTTTGCCTTATGGCTAGGTCAATATAGAGTTCAAACTCCTGTTTCCAGTGTGTCCATTCCTGGACCAGGCTCTTATCTGCAAAATCCAGGCTCCCTGGAGGGTTCAGTCCATGTGCTATGTCTGCTTGTCATAACAATCACTACAGAGTGTTTTTAATGAACCTCTGCCACCATGGTTCATTAACAAAGCACTTGTAGAGTGATCCTGTGGCCCCTAGACAGCATCTAGAGGGCCATAGGATGCTTCAGATTCCCAGCTCCGAGGTCAGAAAAGAGCTCCGACCTTGGAGCTGGCAATCTGTGCTCGGATCACCCATACACACACACCTTCACAGGCGGTGCAGGAAGGACCATGCCGGCTGCTTCCCCGAGCCTCGAGAAGGGGTAAGGATGGTGTTCCAGGGGGCAGGGAGGAGACTGGGTCCACCAGAATACGATGTATCCTGGCGGCACTCCAGCCTCCTTCCCTCCCTGCCTGAGGTGCTGCAGCTAGATGGCCAAAATCGTCCATCTGGCTGATCTGCAGGGCGGGAGGAATGGGAGGTGAAGATCACCTCCGCGCTCCTTCTGCCCTGCACAGGATTCCCATAATCCTCTGAGTTCAGAGGCTTACAGGGATCCCCAATGGATTGTGCCCTTGCAGGCTTTAAATTCGAGGCAAGCTCACTAGGTGTGCTGTGCTCACACAAAACCGCTCTTTGCAAGCTGGAGAAAAAAAAGAGTCTCTTGGCCAGATTTCCTGTCCCAGCACTTCCTGTTCCCTTTGAAGATCCTGGGTCTCTCCAATCAGTTCCATTACTCATGATACAAGCACAACTGAAGGTTACATTTTTGGTAATATTGTGCATGAGGCTTCCATGTGTTGGAGTAAAGCAACAACATTCGTAATAAGTAATCTGAACCAGCAGGGGACAATAGACAAAAGAAAACTTGTTTTCTTCTTCCACTACTAGTCTCTTCTTGTAACTACACTTTGATGTAGATTGCAATTCTCAGGCTTTTCCTACTTACTTCCTCCTTTTTCATTGGTAGTAAGTGTTCCTTTGTTTGATCAGTGCAACCATTAATGGCTGCACTCAACCTTTATTTCAGAAACTATTTATTTCCCCAGGAGCTATGAACTCCTAATACAACGCTGTTTGCTTCTGAACAGTGTGTGTGCGTTTCTTTCTATAGCATTTGCCTTGCACCAGTTACACACTGAAACTATGCAGCTATAATTTACCAGAGAAATGCAATTCTAACACTATGAGCAATGCAAACAACTCCCTGGGCTGCATCAGAAGCCACTTCTGAGACACATTTACTTCTGCTTTCTACTGTTCCATCAGTAATTTCTGGATGTACACAGAGAATCTGCTCCTTCCCTCCTCCCCCCACCTGTAACACAAACCCCTATTCAGGCATTGATGAGCATGTAGTGCATGCGCTCCAGCCCCGCCCCCTCTATGCTCCCCGTGTTGACAGAGGTCTGCAAGGGTGCTGTAACCATGTTCAGCTGAATGCAGTTACTGAGCTCCATGCAGTTGGGAGTCCTCCTGATAAGGCAGAGATGCTGATTGTGGGATCAGCTTTCTCCAGATAGGGTCTCTCAGCTGACTCTTACTCTTCCCTTCACCTTATCCCACCACCAAAATTCCTAAGCACAACCATGAGGTGGCTTGAAACTGCAACAATGCATCTAGCAACCCCCAGCCATATCTATCCTTGCTTTCCTTGGGCTCAATTCAAACTTCACCACTGTGGTGTGGGAACTGCTTCCACATGGTCCAGTCCTGTACTGCAGTGGTAAATCTGCAGAGAGAAACCACATGGATCAGAGAAATGCTACTAGCTTGCAGGGAGGAGCAATCTAAAGAAGGGGCTGTAGCTCAGTGACAGAGGACATGTTTTGCATGCAGAAGGTCCCAGGTTCAATCCCCAGCTTCTCCAGGTAGGGCTAGGGAAGAATCTCACCTGAAACTCTGGAGAGTTGCTGCTAGTTGGGTCCAAACTAAACATTTGGTTAATCACGCAGAGCTTACTTCCTTGAGTGTAAGTGCACATGGCCCCAATTGGGATTGGGACCGTGGTGATTCAGGAGGGGATAGTTAAGCTTTCCCCTCCCATTTTCATCCTGAAATTCCCCTTACTGGGAGGCATTTTTTTTTCTTTTTTAAACCCCCCATGGGGGTGGAATTTCAGGATGAAAATGGGAGAGGAGCAAGGATAAGTATCCTCCCCTCCCAAATCACCATGGTCCTGATCCAGATCAGGGCTGTGTGCATGCTTACACTCAAGGAAGTAAGCCAATCATAGCTCTGCTATGCATGATTGGCAGAACATTTAGTTTGGCCCTCAGTGTTGACAATACTGGGCTAGATGGACCAATGGTCTGAGTATAAGGCAACTTCCTCAGTTCCTAATATTGATACGGAAAAGAACCACATAATGTGCAACTGGAGAAGGGATACAAGTCCTATGAATCAAGTGAGGCCTGTGGTTTACGCTGGCTCAGCTTGTCTGAGTGTGGAAAGCTAAGCAGGGTCAGGCCTGGTTATTACTAGGATGGGAGACCCCTCCTCTAGTTTCCTGCACTGAGCAGGGGGTTGGACTCGATAGCCTTGTAGGCTCCTTCCAACTCTATGATCTATGAAATCTAAGTGAATGTAGTTGCCTGGAGACATCCTACCCCAGAGCTGGCATGCCTTTGGATCTACTACCTCTAGACCGAGCAACATAGATAGCTCATGGGTAAAGTACTTGGAAGAGACAAAGGGGTGCACCTGGATCTGGTAGCAGCAACAGAAGCTTTCAGTCACTTGTTGCTAATCAGACAGGCCCACTGTGAAGTTCAGAGGATTATGACAGAAACAAGGGAAGCAGCAACAGTATGTGTTTTTACAAATACAACCCTTATTGTCTTTCACTGGGTTGGATGATTTCTCACATTTAGTGAGCAGATCCTTCCTTGAAAAGCTACAGAGGAACATGGTACCGTGACCACGTTACACAATTTCTTCACAGAGCCAAGAAATGTATCTGACCTTATTTGGTATCATTTGGCTTGCCACATTTGCCTAAACTACGATGCATTTGAACCCCAATTTTGTAGAAAAATTTAATATGTGATTTATTGATTTTTCTCTTGGGATCAAACACAAAAGTCCAAATAAATGGATTATAGTACTATTTTTATTTGCCCAGTAATGAAGTCTTTTGTTCTGCAACATTAAGAGACATTGCATAAAGTGTGATACCTAAGCAGATACAAGACAACAAAAAGTAATTCCCTTTTTCGGTCTGAATGGTTTTTTGAAACCCTAAATATGCTTTTAAATTGACGGTGATGCAAACCAGACTTCTGTATTTATACTACACTAAAGATTACTCTTTTAAAAAACAACACCCTAATGACAGTGTTGTGCTTTTAAAACAGTAACATATGATAGTTATAAACAATATTACCAGGGGAATGCAGTTCCAAGTTCACAAGACACTTGGTGTATCCAATAAAAGATTAGTATCATAATAAATATCACCTTAGCTAGAAAGGAATATTACACTGTGTGCGTCTCATATGACCTCATCTGGACTTCGGCTCTTAGTTGGATTCATAACACCTTTATCTAAACTCCTCATCACTCTAATGCATCTATCTGTCAGCTTCTCAATAGGATATTCATTACTGTGACATTAAGAGTTCAGACTTCGGAACAACAAAATTAACTTTAAGTGCTTTGCAGTTGAGAGCAACACTCAGTCAGTAACATTTTACCATTTTGTTTATATTGCTACACACTCCCCACTTCCCCGAGACATTTCAGGGGTAGGGTAGCGCTTACTGAAATTACTAGAGACTTAAGGTGTTCATATAATGTTTGACTTTGTTTATAAATATCCACTCTGCACACAGGTTGAGGTAGACAGCATAGCACTCCTACAAACAGCAAATCCGTGGCTCCATACCAGATCTGCCAGAGAGGCACTCTTGGGGCCAAGCTAAATGTTCTCCTAATCGCACCTAGTGTAGTATAGCATAGTGTAGTTTTACTTACTCCTGTGTAAGCCCTGATTCAGACTTGGACCATAGAAGTCTGGGAGGGAAGGTTCAATCTTCCCCACCACACCCCACACACCTATTCCCCCTAATTCTACCCTACCACTCACTGGGGGGCGGGGAGAGAGGTGGGACATCTCCATTGGAGAATATGCCACTTCTGTAATGAGATTTTCATTTTCATTCTAGGCCTGGCTGGAGCCCTATATGTACTGAGCATGCCTTAGAATAGGAGTGCGTAACTTTGGGGGGGGGGGTGTCCAGGGGCCACTTTCCACCCCTTGGATGCTCCTGTGAGTCACACTCCTGCTGCCACTGTGGTAATTAATGTGATGGCAGCAGCAACAAAAATGGCAGTTTGCTGCCAAAATTCAGCGGCAACTATTCAGGCCTACAGCATCTGAACAGCCCAGTCTCAGAAGCTAAGCAGGGTCAGGCCTGGTTAGTACTTGGATGGGTGACCGCCTTGGAATACTATACTATAGGGAGGGATCATAGCTCAGTGTGATAGAGCACATGCTTTGCATGCAGCAGGTCCCAGGTTCGATCCCTGTCTTCCAAGTAGGGCATGGAAAAAATCCTGCCTGAAACCCTGGAGAGCTGCTGCCAGTCAGTGTCAACAATACTGGGCTAGATGGACCAATGGTCTGACTCAGTATAAGGCAGCTTCCTATGTTCCTACTTTTTCTTTTTTTGGCTGCTGTTGCAAATTTGACAATGTGATGGGCTGCACCAGAGGGCCAGGGGCTGCATGTGGCCCATGGGACACGTGTTTATTTATTTAATTTATTTATTAATTATATTTATACCCCGCCTTTTTTCCTGCAAGGAACCCAAGGCAGCTTACATAATCCTCCTCCTCCACTCCATTTTATCCTCAGAACAACCCTGTGAGGTAGGTTTGGCTGAGAGTCAGTGACTGGCCCAAAGTCAACCAGTGAGTTTCATGGCTGAGTGGGGACTAGAACCCGGATCTCCCGAGTCCCAGTCCAACACTCTCATCACTACACCACACTGGCTCTTAGAATGTGCCCCAGAATCCTTTGCAACATACCAGAGTTCTGTAGATAGGCAGCAGTTCCTCAGCAAACAGACCAGATAAATACAAATTTGAGAGGGGTGCAGGAACAGTGATAAATTTCTAAGTAGATTGGCTTCTTTTGTTAGATACTAGAGCAATTTTAATTATTCTCATTTACAGACTTTTCTGTTTGGTGTTTGATATTCATGTATGTTAGTCTTCAATTATTTGTTATTGCTTGTATGTGTGTTGTGTGTGTATTTAAGTGTTTTAATTTTAAGCTTTATCTCCTTTACTCTAGCAGCAGTAAAACCTATTTGGTAGCTCTAGGCCTTAATGTATAGCAAAATCTATTTGTTTTTTGTGTTGAACACCAATGTCTGGAGGGAAACCCAGAATGTCTAATTTTGAAACACTGCAATGTTTTAAATATGTTGAGGCGGAACTAGTTAAATACAAGCCATGTTTTGTGCCCCCAGAACATTCTACTACCCAGCTGTCCAGCTATATTTACTTATGAGTCACCTGTGTGAGTTCTGCAATTTCCCAACAACCTAGGCCTAGCTAGAGTTTCTTCTGTTCCTTTAAACACTGCATTGCTACTTGCAAACTTGGCAACGACAGCTTTTCCCTCTTTGGTGTTCATAAATACAGCCTGCTCTGGTTATCATCGTGTCAAAATGCCACCTACTTTAATTAAGATTTTACTTCCATACACACTTTATTACTAACTCTTCTTTACTTGGCATGCAACTTGCTCCAGGGTCTCCAATCTTGTCAAGGAGACACAGGAGAGCTGTGGCTAGCAGTGCCTTTTACCAACTCCAGCTGGTTCACCAGCTACAACCATTCCTAGAGCGGGATAGTATGGCCATAATGGTTTATGCTCTAATAATCTTTTGATTTGATTGTCATGCACTGTATGTGGGGCTACCCTTGAAGACGACTCAAAAGCTTCAGCTAGTACAGAATGTGGTGGACAGGATTGTATCTGGTACAACCAAGTGGAGTCATATTATATCAATTCTAAAGGAGCAGCACTGGCTGCCTATTCTCTTCTGAGCCCAATTCAAGGTGCTGGTTTTCACCTTTAGAGCTCTAAGGGCCGTACTGGCTGGGGAATGCTGGGAGTTGTAGGACTTTTTTCTGTCTAAACATGCATAGGATTGCACCCTTAGTGATACACATTGGGGGAGGGGGGAATAGTGTGAACTGAAATGACTACATAAGAATAAAAGGGGAGAAGCATTAAGGGATTACAGTGCAATAAACAAGGCAGTACAATGTGAATAAAAGAATAACAGCAATTTGAGTAAGAATAATTGAGAGAACAACCAGCTCACCTAGTTTAAAAGCATCCTACGTTTTCTAGGTGTTCTAATTGAAGGCGCGCGAGGAAAAGCAGAGCGCCTCGCTCGAGTGAGATGGAAGATTTAAAATCCTATTCCCGTGTGCAGACGCCCATAAATCCACACACAGAAGTTCAGATCTGTCTCTCCCACTCCCAGCGCAGCACATCCAGCGTATCGGATGTCAGCCAGCTCAGCTTCCTCCTGTTTGCATAAGGAAATAACTCTGTAAACTCCACAGGTCTATTCTACCTGTTTATTTACTTTAGCAAGTATATTCTACAGAGCATACATCTCCTAGTTACAGTCCATGTGCAGAGTATAATGCATAACAAGCATTTAATCCAGTGGAGCAAGGTGTTTACTCCACCTCAGCTAAGACATTACATGATTGCATTTAGTCCAGCAAGCACTAGTCAGAAGACAAGAGATTGAAGAAGAGAGAACAGTTCCACATCTCTCCAAAATGGCTACAGACAGAAAACAACAAGTCAGTACGTCATCAGAACATACAAACCACGTGACCAGCTCGTATTTCTTTCACACCTACTTTTCCCATGAGAAACACACAGGAAGCAGGAGACAAAACATAACTTGTTTACCAGCCATTCTGTTCCTTTCATTTGTAAACAATGTGCCACAGCTGGTGATTGTGATACATGTCACAACATCCCCCCACAAGCTGTGATGCATCTTGTTTACATTTACTCAATGAGGCCTAGTGCCATCATTAGTTTCCTGTGTCTTACTACAGGCAATGGTTTTGTGAAAAGATCTGCCACCATATCCCCTGTTGCACAGTACTTGAGTGTTACCCAACCTTTTTGCACACAGTCCTTTACATGAGAGTAACGAACATCAATGTGTTTGGTTCTTGGCCTACTTTTTTCATGGAGAGCCATGCTAATGCAAGTTTGGTTGTCCTCAAAAATTGTAACAGCCTTGTCTACTGGTATGTGCATATCAGCAAACAATTATTTGAACCACTCAATCTCATTACATGCTTGAGATAAACTGATGAATTCAGATTCTGCGCTAGATATAGCCACACAAGATTGTTTTCGTGTATACCATTCAATTAAACTTTGGTCATACATGAGCACAGTCCCACTTGTGGACTTCCTATCTGTAGCAGATCCCCAATCAGCATCAGTGTACACACAAAAATCTCCCTCTGTGTGTGATGACAATTTCAGTTTGCAATTCATGGTACCTTTTAAATACCTTAACACACGTTTCACAGCTAACCAATCATACATAGAAGGATTTTGCGTTTTCCTGCTAAGTATGTTCACAGCATTGCTGATGTCTGGCCTACTCACATTTGCCAAATATAGCAGGCTTCCAATAACACTTTGATATTTTCCAATATCTTCAAATTCGGTGTTATCTGTGTGTTTCTGATATTCAAGAGTCATTGGAATGGTAACTGGGTTACAATTCTCCAACCCATGAATTTCCAGAAATTTCTGATTCTGAATTTTCCCACTTTGTTCAACCAAGAAAGAACCTTCCTCATCTTGAGATAATTGCATTCCAAGATAGTGTTGTACCAAACCTAGATCTTTCAGTTCAAAGTGTGCTTGCAATTCTTGTGCAATTTTGTCTTTTTGACTTACTGATTGTGTCACCAGCAATATATCATCAACAAAGACCAACAAATACACCCAGTTTCCCTGTTCTGTGTGACATGTGTACAGACAGTGATCAGCCTTGCTTTGTTTGAATCCCAAACTAATCAAAACTCTGTCTAGTTTCTGGTTCCAGCATCGAGCTGCCTGCTTTAACCCATATATGGACTTGTTCAGACGACATACAAGACTGGGATTTTCTACAAAACCTTTTGGTTGCTGCATGTAGATTTCCTCTTGTAATTCACCATATAAAAAAGCAGTTTTTACATCAAAATGAAATGCCACCATTTTTCTTTGTGCTGCCAATTTCAACAACAGTCTGACAGTTGCATACCTTGTTGTTGGTGCAAACACGGAATCAAAATCTACCCCATGTTTTTGTGCAAACCCCCTTGCAACGAGCCTTGCTCTGTATCTCTCCACCTGCCCCTGGTGATTTGTCTTCACCTTGTACACCCATTTACAGGTGATGGCTTTGCGCCCCACAGGCAAAGATACTAGACTCCATGTGTTGTTTTCATGCATTGCATTGATTTTATCCTGCATGGCCTCAAACCAATCATTCTTCACTTTTGGTTCCATGCTTTGAATTTACTCAAAACTTTGTGGTTCTAAAGTTATTTTAAGAGCTTTATGTACAACAGTTTTCCCACTTTGGAATTCATCCTGATATCTGTTTGCGTTCTCGGGTTGAACGCCTAAGAGATTGTTCACCTCCCACCTGCTCCCCAGATATCTGCCCAGTGGTTTGTTCTGTCCCAGAAGCATCCTGCTGTGTTTCAGACATTGCATGCATTGGCAATTCCACCAGCTGTTTCTGTTCATTTGTTTGCTCGTGAAAAATCACATCCCTGCTCAGAATTACCTTGTTGTGGTGTGGTGACCACAACCTGTACCCTTTTGTTTGTGCATCATACCCAGCAGAAAACATTCAAAGCTTCTTGGAGATAGCTTTGTTCTGTTTTGAGCCTGTATATGAACAAAACGTTTACACCCAAAAATGCACACGTGTGCTATCTTCAGTTTCCTCCCATGAAACATTTCATATGGAGTTTTCCCAATTGTGGTATTTGGTAACCTGTTCAGCAGGTAATTGGCATTTGACAGTGCATCCCCCCAGAAACGGTTTCCCACCTGTGAGTCAGCTAATTGAGCCCTCATCATTTCCTGGAGTGTCCTGTTTTGACTGTCAGCTACGCCATGTGAGTTTTGGGCCATGACTCTGTGCCCAATGCCCTCACTTTCAAAGAATTTCTTGAACTTTGTACTCATGTACTCTCCCCCACCATCTGAGAGTAATTCTCCTATTGGATATTGTTTATATCTGTTCCCAGCCCATTTTACAAATGATTCAAATCTCTCTTGAACCTGAGACTTATGCTGCAGAAGATAAACAAAACAAAATCGAGAATAGTCATCCACGAGTGTCATGCAGTACCTATTTCCCCCATAGCTATTTTCAAATGGTCCAGCCACGTCAGAGTGTACTAGCTCAAAGATTCTTATGCTAACTCTATCACTGTGTTTCTGAATGTTAGATCTGTGTGACTTTGCTGTACTGCATACTTCACATTCCACATACTTAGAACAAGGTTTCATTTTCATACCCTCACACAGACCCTGCATCTTCTCGATGCTCCTGTAATTGGCATGCGCAAAACGTTTGTGGAAAATATGCACACAATTGTCATGGGGTTTACAATTTGCATACTTTGCCTTCTCATCATGTGTTACAAATGGATTTATAACATACAGAGAATTCTGCAAATCACCTTTTGCACAGATCACCCCTTCATGTGAAATTACACAGTTGCTGTCAGAAAAAACATATTTCATAACCATCATTAGCTAATTGTGAAATACTAATTAAGTTTGTATCCAGCTCTTGAACAAATAGTGCCCTTTGCTGACCCAAAGTAGCAAAGTCAATTGTTCCTGCAGCTGTCACCTGGATTCGCTTTCCATTAGCTAATTCCACGTGTTGATTCCCACATTCTTCCAGAGATTGAAATATGTCTCTAGAATTTGCTATGTGATGACTCGCACCTGAATCCAAAATCCAAAGATTGCCATCCTCCCGCCCTAGCAATTAAACTTTTGCCCGTTTTAAATGCCTCCTCAGGTGTACTGGTAGCTTCCTGTTTGGGTTTTTTCTTCTTCTTGCCCTTAAAATTACAGTCCTTTTTAAGATGCGATGTAGATCCACAAGAAAAACATTTCCTTACTTTCAAAGCTGTAGCCTGGGTAACTCCCAGCTTATTGTAATCCCCAGCTTGGCTGTGCCCCGCGTCAGCCGCGCTGTCTGCTGATTTACGTCCAGCATTGCTTTTCTTCCCTTGCCGTTTCTCCCACTCAGAGAGAAGCTTGCCTGACACATACTCCATGGTCAGATTCTGATCTAGTTGCCTGTCAGCTCAACACCTTGCTCCACTGGATTAAATGCTTGCTATGCATTATACTCTGCACATGGACTGTAACTAGGAGATGTATGCTCTGTAGAATATACTTGCTAAAGTAAATAAACAGGTAGAATAGACCTGTGGAGTTTACAGAGTTATTTCCTTATTACTGGAATCTGCAAACAGGAGGAAGCTGAGCTGGCTGACATCCGATACGCTGGATGTGCTGCGCTGGGAGTGGGAGAGACAGATCTGAACTTCTGTGTGTGGATTTATGGGCGACTGCACACGGGAATAGGATTTTAAATCTTCCATCTCACTCGAGCGAGGCGCTCTGCTTTTCCTCGCGCACCTTCAGGGTTGTGTGCCCAGAAATTCGGATTCAGCGGGACCGGTTGGACCAGTGCCAGAACCGAACGGAACCAGTTCGGGACCAGGCTGAGGGTCAACGCCGGCAGCAGCAGCGGGACCTGTTTTCCAACAGCTGTGTCAACAACTTCGACTCCGGGAATGCAGTGATTTATGGCATACTTCCACGCAAGTATGATCCTACTCCCAGATCTGCTTTACAGTGTCCAGAAACTGAATTTGGTCTCCCACTGCAATTGCTTCCTGTATTATAACATTCCAGAGCCCTGCATGAGTTAAATAATGCTGCATCTGGAAGCTTCATAATACACAGTTCGAACCAGATAGCTTTTCCACTATCTGTGGGTTTAGAGCTGGTGCTGCTGCCATGCTGGGAACAGGGGGATTTGCCACCTTGTCCCCTTTGGCCTTGCTGTCTGAGCTTTCGGCTTTGAACAGAGCCTGCAAGCTTCCAGCGTACACCTCCCACTCTTCTTCTCCTTCCTTACCGGACGAAGGCCCAGGAGATTTCTCTTCTGCCTTGATGTCCTCCTCTGCCATAAATCACTGCATTCCCGGAGTCGAAGTTGTTGACACAGCTGTTGGAAAACAGGTCCCGCTGCTGCTGCCGGCGTTGACCCTCAGCCTGGTCCCGAACTGGTTCCGTTCGGTTCTGGCACTGGTCCAACCGGTCCCGCTGAATCCGAATTTCTGGGCACACAACCCTGAAGGTGCGCGAGGAAAAGCAGAGCGCCTCGCTCGAGTGAGATGGAAGATTTAAAATCCTATTCCCGTGTGCAGACGCCCATAAATCCACACACAGAAGTTCAGATCTGTCTCTCCCACTCCCAGCGCAGCACATCCAGCGTATCGGATGTCAGCCAGCTCAGCTTCCTCCTGTTTGCAGATTCCAGTAATAAGGAAATAACTCTGTAAACTCCACAGGTCTATTCTACCTGTTTATTTACTTTAGCAAGTATATTCTACAGAGCATACATCTCCTAGTTACAGTCCATGTGCAGAGTATAATGCATAGCAAGCATTTAATCCAGTGGAGCAAGGTGTTTACTCCACATTACATGATTGCATTTAGTCCAGCAAGCACTAGTCAGAAGACAAGAGATTGAAGAAGAGAGAACAGTTCCACATCTCTCCAAAATGGCTACAGACAGAAAACAACAAGTCAGTACGTCATCAGAACATACAAACCACGTGACCAGCTCGTATTTCTTTCACACCTACTTTTCCCATGAGAAACACACAGGAAGCAGGAGACAAAACATAACTTGTTTACCAGCCATTCTGTTCCTTTCATTTGTAAACAATGTGCCACAGCTGGTGATTGTGATACATGTCACAACACTAATTGCATAGGATTTTAACATTAAGTTCAACAGAATGTCATGGCTACCAATCAAGCACAGTGGATCAAAGGATCCGACTCTCTCTAATGCAGTAAAGCAAAAGCAGGAACAGAGAGAGAGAGAAGAAAAGGAAGCCCAGCAAGTCTGAGTCTTACTAGTGTCAAATGGGGGAAAGGTAAGAAGTGAAACAAATGTGAAAACATAATGTGTGCCCCTCCTTATAATGCTCAAAGATGGGGCCAGGCCTTTCTGTGTCATTTGGAACTGAGACTAGAGGTGGACCTTTCATACATGCTCAGGATTTTTCAGGGAAAACTGTAAAATCCCGACAATATGCTTTGCATTACACAAGTCACATAACACACATTTCATATCAGCATCTTCTCAAAACGAATCCAAGTATGCTGTGGTTTCTTCATCTATTGTGCCTCCTAACAATGCTCATTTTGGCCTCTCATCATTTATTTATTTGAGGTATTTTTATGCTGCTCCTCAGACATACAGGCCCCCAGAGCAGCTTACATATAACCAATTAAACAAGACAGTCCCTGCCTGCAGGCTTACAATCTTTAAAAGAGATGACACACGAGGAAAAAGGAATGGGAAGGGAAGAGGGGGGAAATTTATTCTTTCAGCAGGGCTGGTGGAAGGGCCCTGCTCTCCTTCTCATCTCCCTCATCTCAGCCTGCTGGAATGGCTGCTGGTGGTGACAACTGAGAGAGGAAGGGCCCTCATGAGGGAGGTCTTCAGCAGGTGTGATGTTTTCCACATCCTTCCAGGTCTCACACTGGCTATCACTTCATCTCAGCAAAAGAATATACGTAAGCAGCTTGCATAGAAGTGGACTTTTCCATTGTGGCCATCCGGTTTAGCCCATCTTGGCTGCTCTGGGACTTGCACAATCGGAATCCAATGGTTCTTTGGGCCTAGCTGGGCTGAATTAACAAGGAAGGCATAAACACTTCAGTCAAATGAATGTCATAAGGCCCAATGAGATCACACGATCTGATGTAGTGAAGGACAGCCCATTACGTCTTCTGAGGAAAAAGGAATGTTTTGGCAAAACAGATGTGTCAGTCCATCACAGATTAGTTGTCTTGAAGTTATAACAACTGGACAAATGCGGACTAAACAATCTGCATTATATAATTTAGCATATTAAATCATTCCTCTGAGGATCCCAGTCCTCTACAATGTGGAATGTTACAAACAACACTATTGTTTTATCCTGCAAACACCCAACACTAATTCTTCAACATACAAGATAGGGAAAGTGATGCCATCTTTTATTTTGTTGTTGTGCAGAACTTGACATCAGCAAGAGTTGTATGTCAGTTGAAAGCTTGCAGAGCAAAAAATTGGTCCAATAAAATGTCACCACTTATTTTGAACCTCTTACAGCGCAATCCTATGTTTGTTTACTCAGAAGTAAATCCAACTGTATGCAGTGGGTCTTACTCCCTAGCAAGGAAAGTTGCCATTTAAGCATGGGAGAAAATGAGATGCAAACCATTGCTATCATTTTAAGGGTGCAATCCTATGCATGTTTCGACAGAAATAAGTCCTACAACTCCCAGCATTCCCCAGCCAGCCAGGGTTGGTCGCATAACTGCAAGCACCTTGTCCATGTCATCAGACCGCATTAACTGAAACTGATCACACAAAACGTGTCTAGATGGTGCATTGGACATCTCACTTGGATCTGCCAAAACAGTGGCATCTACATTGCTTTGGAGCCAGAGGATTTTCTTCTCAAAGTGCAATAAAAATGCATCACGGTGGGCCTCGGGGACTCTAAAGGAGCTGCCTCTGGGGTTAGCAACCTCCAAACCACTCTGAAGAGCTCCACTGGGCTGCCACTTGCGGAGACTGCAATGGAGGCTGTGAAAGAAGTCTTTTTTGCAGCCCACGCTACCACATCAGAGGCACGACTATGTGCTCTAAGCAGTGTTCGATCAGCTTTGGAGCAAGTTGTCCGTCACCTGCTCTCCAGTCGTCATCCAGCCTGCTTCATTACTCATAATTCCACAGAGTACCACAGGGCAGAATGGGTTCTGCAGCGCCAGAGAGGACCCTCGGAAGTGATTGTGTCCATGGCCCTTCGCATCCACCATTCCACAGAGAAACAAGGGCCTCAACAGAGCCTGTGGCTTACGCTGGCTCAGCTTGTCTGAGTGTGGAAAGCTAAGCAGGGTCAAGCCTGGTTATTACTTGGATGGGAGACCCCTCCTCTAGTTTCCTGCATTGAGCAGGGGGTTGGACTCGATAGCCTTGTAGGCTCCTTCCAACTCTATGATCTATGAAATCTATGAATCGGCAGCTTTATCCACTAGAAAATCCCCCAGAGCATTCAGGAACCCACCAGGTTCCATAGGTCTCTGAGGGCAAACCATCCTAATGGGTCCCCCACCCCAGCAGGAGGAAACTGCTGTTGCGAGTCCAAACTTTACCAGGTCAAACCAATGTCTCTTTGGCTTCCTAGCCCACAGTCCCCAAGTCCTCCGCAGCCTCTTCCAATTGTATACAGCCACTCCTATTTCTATGTGTGATGTTGCTACTGTCTTACTTTCTCCTCCTTGGTGGCTCCTTTCTTCCATTCATCGTATCCAACATGGACTGGTGCCTCTCTGCCATTCTGCCAGCAGTTCGGGAGCCACCGATCCTCAAACAGCTCCTGCACAGCTGGCAGAACATTTAAGTGACCCAACCATACAGCCTGACGGGTGGCCACTGATGGCATGGTTCTTTCCCACAGAGGCAGCACCTCCTCTCCAGGCATAGTTCCAGTTCTGTAGGAAAGAAATATGCCGTAAGTCTCCACCCACACGCTTGGATCTTTTAAACATTCTGCCAGCTGTGCAGGAGCTGCTCAAGGATAAGTGGTTCCTGCACAGCTGAGAAAATGGCGAAAAGGCACCACTGTTCCCTCAGGTTCCTGCTTTATTCCACTTCTTTCAGCCACCCTGACCAATACTTCATTTCCCTCCCACCCCTTACATTAAATGCTGTGTTGTTTTTCAGAGCCTGTTTTCCAATTTGCTTTTTCTTGCCTCAATTCTGTAACATCCCCACCCTTTCCCTCAAGCCTACGCTTCCTTCAAGTTCTTCTCTCAGTCTCTTGCCTCCCAGG
This sequence comes from Shinisaurus crocodilurus, assembly GCA_021292165.1. NCBI lineage: Eukaryota > Metazoa > Chordata > Lepidosauria > Squamata > Shinisauridae > Shinisaurus > Shinisaurus crocodilurus. Next base: position 218,166,468 of record CM037879.1, on the reverse strand, counting down.
ACCTCTTACCAGTTCTCAGCTGGCTCCTACGTGAGGTTTCAATTTCAGCCAAACTGACAAGTTTTCCTTTCATCAGAGAAGTAGGACTGCATGCTGCTCTGTTCCCTGAGCAACTGAATAAGAACATAAGAAGAGCCGTGCTGGATCAGACCAAGGGTCCATCAAATCCAGCATTCTTTTCTCTCAGTGGCCAACCAGCTGCCCACAGGAAACCCACAAGCAGGACATGAATGCAACAGCACCCTTCCACTCATGTTCCTCAGCACTGGTACACATAGGTACGCCTCTGATACTGGAGGTAGCAAATAGCCACCAGCACTAGTAGCCACTGACAGCCTTATCCTCCATCAATTTGTCCAATCCCCTTTTAAAGCCATCCAAATTGGGGGCCATCACTACATCTTGTGGAAGTGAATTCCATAGTTTAACCACGTGCTGTGTGAAGAAGTACTTCCTTTTATTTGTCCTGAATCTCCCACCAATCAACTTCATGGGATGACCCTTTGTTCTAGTATTATGAGAGACGGAGAAACATGTCTCCCTGTCCACTTTCTCCAGACCGTGCATAATTTTGTGCACCTCTATGCTTGTCTCCCATCACTTGCCTTTTTTCTAAGCTAAACAATCCCAGCTGTTGTAATCTTCCCTCATAGGGGAGTTGCTCCAGCCCCTTGATCATTTCAGTTGCCCTTTTCTGCACTTTCTCCAAGTCTACAATATCTTTTGTAGGTGTGGTGACCAGAACGGCACACAGTATTTCTAAGTGTGGTTGCACCATAGGTTTGTGTAAGGGGAGTATGACCTTGGCAGTTTTATTTTCAATTCCTTTCCTAATTATGACTAACATGGAGATTGCCTTTTTCACAGCAGCCACACACCGGGTCAACATTTTCATCAAGCTGTCCATCATATCACTGAGCTGTCCATCACATCAGCTCAACCAATCAGTGTCAGAGGCTTCCCTGCCATAACTGCCATACAATATGGATAGTATTTTACTTCATAAAGCAATCTAAATAAATAATAAAGTCAGTAGACTACATAGTGTCTGTGTTCACACAATACACTAAGCCACGGTGGCTGCAGTAAACTCTAGAACAAGCCATCATGGCTTGTTCTAGGTTTACTGTAGCCACCATGGCTTAGCGTGCTGTGTGAAGCCACTAGCCAGTCAATGTGTTTGCACATTCCTCAGTATTTTAACATCCTAGCTGTAGTGGCCCGCAACATTCACATTTAGAAATAGTCATTAACATACCAAATTATGGAAAGGCAACTAGAATTTACCTTGCCTTATAGAGGGACATGAGTCAGAACTTAAAACAAATCAATGTGTTGTCGTTTTTTATCAGTTCAGATGAAAGCTTAACTTCCTTGCAAGCAGTTCTATTTGCCTTCACCTCCTTTTTAAATAAAATATGTTCCAGTAGCATCACTTTTTTTTAGCCACCTTCAGTATCTTGCAGGAAAAGAAAGGGAGTAAGAAATATCCACACACCCTATCTTGGCCTTGGATTCTGACTACTATAGACCAGGGGTGGGCAGAATGTCTACATCTACTGGTAAATCTTTGGGTGATCTGCAATACATTGGCATTGGCAAGGATTTCCAACTCCCAACTGGTTAAAATGACACCCACCCACCCACAGATTATACTGGTGAAATGAAGAATGCTTGGGGTAAGCAGAAGAGGGGTTTTGTGTGTAAGGACTGTGAGCTCCGTTCAGTCCTGGTACTCAAAACAAATCCCTGGGTTCAGAATTCTTTAATTCTAAATGTATGCCTTTTGCACCTGGTTCTGGTTGGTGGATCTCAAGGTTCTAGTAACACACACACACACAGAGAGAGAGAGAGAGAGAGAGAGGATCCCAGTCCCACAAGCCTGCTCACTCCTGCTCAAAACAGCTCAATCCTACTGTGGCCAGATGCAAAAGACGACAAGGTCCCTGCACCTTTAATAGTTTTTCAGAAGGAGGAAGTTCAGCAGGTGTAGCTTGTCTTTCGAATCTGGCCACTCTACCCAATCCTATGGCAGACAAAGGCAGTGTTAGGGGGCAGCCCACTAGGGCTGGAGCCCCAAATGTTTCATGTGGAGCCCCAAATCTCTGGGAGGTCATCTGCCCCACCACCCTGCTGTCTATAGGCACTTGCTGAAAAAAAAGGTACAGGGGCCCTGATGATCTCTGTGTTGCATCTGATCCCACTGGGTTAGCAGGCTTTTAGCCCACATGTGCTTCACCTCCTGCTGCACTCCCCTTGAATCTTTCTGCCTGAGGTTCCCCCCCTGAAATCAAATGCCCTCCTCTCCCATCCATAAATCCTTTTTTTTTTTTTTTTTTTTTTTTTTTACAAATAGGGGTGTCCTTAGGAGACGGGGTCCACAGACACACATGGAGACACTTAAGAGCATATGTAAATCAGCATATGCAAATTTGTGCTTCTCTCTCTCTTTTTTGGTCCTGAGCTCCGGATCTTTTAGGTACCTAGTAGCACCACCCCTGGTGGTGGTTATTTACTCCAAAGTCAATTCCATTGGGATTTACTCCCAAGTAAGCATGGTAGGATTGCAGCCTAAAGTATGTACGCACGCTCACTTGGAATTTAGCATAGGATCCAACTGTGGTGGGAGAATGAGAGAGAAATATTTGTATCGTATTTTGTTCTTTTAATTGTTTGTACTCCACCCAGAGTATGCTTGTTATAGGGCGGATTAAAAACATAAATAAATAACTGGATTAATTTGGATTAGTTTTGCAATGCAACAGGGTGTGCGTGTGTTTTGCTTCGGATCATGGAGCCAGTTTGAAGCAAGAAGAAGCAAAGGGAACTCAACGCACAGGATAAAAGAATGGCCTAAAAATGAAAGAGAGGGAAACACTGTCTAAACGCTATAAATCTCTGCTCAAGTGGGAGCAATTTTTAAAGCGCGGGGTTTATGATAAACCGTTTATCTTCTTATCGGCCACCAGTCTATAATTGTAATAAATTGGTCGCTCTTTTTTCCTTTTTTTGTTTCTTTGGCCATCCCCAGGAGAGAAAGAAAAGGTTGAGAGACCGATCTGCCAAACGCAATTGGCCGAGCTGTGGGCGGCTGCGTCAGCGAATACCTTTTCCATGACCTTATCAGACGCCTCATTCATTTGAACGGCGCTCACCAGAAGCCCGGCCAAAAGGTCCCGTTTAAAGTCCTAAGCGCCGCCTTAGGGGCCGCTCCCAAGTCTGCGATGACTGGCGCTAGGTGCGGGGGCGCATCCCTGTCTGTCGCAGAGCCCTAGAAGTCATTTGCTCACCGGGCAGAGGCGGGGAGAGGGAACAGCATCGCCCGCCACCACCCGTTGCATTGGGAGCAGGCTGGCCGAGAGCAAAGGTATTCGGAGGGCGTTGCCGATTGGCTCCCAGACCTGCATGCTGCTGAGCCCCGATTGGCTGCAGGGCTTCCTTTGTTCCTTTCCCCCACTGCCGCAGGAGAGCGGAAGTTTGACTCGACTCCGCAGCAGCAGCCGCAGCAGCAGCTGGAGAGATGCGAGGCGCGATCGGGAGCAGAGCAACCTCCCTAAACTCATTTCCTTTCTAACCACATCCGATTGTCAGTAAGGCGTGGAGGAGAAAGGAAGGAAGAGAAGAACGAGACGGGCATTTGTTTTCTGGCTTTTTCCGCCTGCATCTCGCGTGGCTGTTGTGGGGAAGCCAGCATGGATTTGGAGAGCAAAATGAAGAAGGTAAGAAAAGAGCGAGTAAGTTAACTGTGGGGAGTTGAGCATAAGTTACCTGTCCACGGTGGCCAACGCCCATACTCTTGTCTGTTGCTCCTGTGGCTCTCTTCCTCCCTTTGGAAGATCCCAGACCTATTTCTCTTTTATTTTACGTGAGCGAGTTTCTATTTAGTTGTGGCTGCTTGTTGAGGCAACAGTCCCCGAGTCATTTAATTTGGGCCGCGATTAGCGGTATATAAAACCAACTAATAAAACAAAATGAAATCAATTAAGTCTGGGCAGCACAATTTAAAAGAAGAAACGGTGAGTTACCCAAGGACTTGCCCCCAGCACAACCCCTCGAGCAGTCCCCCCCATGGGAGCTCCCCCCAGTGCAGCCCCCCATCATTTCACTCACCCACCCTCCTAGGTAGGCTTTCCCCTACCTTGTTCTCTGGGCATGCACGAACTCTTAATCACATGCTTCCTGTGATGATTTCTGTCATTGATGCCTGTAGGAGGATATATACACTCCAGTTGATCTCTTCTGTTTCTAAATGAAAAGCAGTGCATGCAACTGTTAAGTTTTTTTGACCTCTTACACCATTATTCATATATTTTTTCTTTCGTTTTAACTTGGTGTGTTTGTGGTTGCAGTGGGGGCAGGGGAGGCTGGTGACTCCTATTTCACAGGGGCTCCTAATCCATTGCAGGTTTTATTTGGAGCTTTATAGGAGCTATCCATGGTGATGAACTCCAGCCCCAAAATAGGTTCACCACCATGGATAGCTCCTATAAAGTTCCAAATAAAACCTGCAATGGATTAGGAGCCCCAGCGAAATAGGAGTCACACCAGCCTCCAAGAATGCAATCCTAATTCCTAACCCATGGAGTTAGCTTGCTGGAGGGGGGTTGGGTGGTGGTGTCCCTCCACTGCCCACTAGTGGGGGCTCTGTATGCTCCAGTGGCCTTGCTCCACCCACAGAAAGTTCCATGAGCAGAAAACTACTATCCGCTGTGTTCCCACTGGCAGAAGCTGACGGAACAGAAGGCCCTGAAGTCAGGTGTTTGGAAGGCCCCAAAATAGGTGGAGTGCCAGAAATGAGTTGGTCCCCCAGATTCCTGAAGGGGCCTGATCCTTGGGCCTCTCTGCTAAGCCAGCCTGTAACTGGCATCATGAAAAAGAAAAGAAGAATCCCGCCACCCTTCTGCGGATTCCACCCGCACCTTGGGATGTGGTAATGGATCCACCACTTCACTCCTCCCCGAATCCACTTTGCATGCCTGTGTAAGCCAATTGGAGTGAAATGCATACAGCGCAATGCTATACATGTCTACTTAGAAGTAAGTTCCACTGCATTCACTTAGGCTTATTTCCATGTAAGTAGGTATAACATTGCAGCCTTAGTTTCTCTTGATTAGATATTGTTGGTTTGTGTTTTTTAAGACTTGCTCGCACAAGTCCAAGGCCACTTCTAAAGCTCAGATATAGTGTGTTGTTCGGAAGTGAAGCAAGCTTATTGACGTTCATCACCTCTGTCTTAATGCATGGTGTATATTGATGTCAAAATAATGCCAGGGATGGGAAACAGACCTTTCTGCTCTCGTCATGCACAAAGTCTTAATGATAGGAATTTAACAATGACTGTTTGCTATGATGGATTCTGCCTGGGCGGGCAGCACTAATGGACCAATTGGCCTCTTTCTGAATTCATTCTAGTTTAGTGTGTGGAACCTGTGGCCCTCCAAACTACAGCTCCCGTCATCCCTGATGGGACTACATACAGCTCCCATCATCCCTGACTTTTGGGCATGTTGTCGGGCTCATGGGAGTTGGTCTCACTGCATCTGGAGGGTCACAAGTTTCTCACCCTTATTCTAACTCTATGACAACTTTACATTAAAATGCTGCTATTATATTTTTATTCTAGAGTCTTAGCTCTGATCTCATTGAGGTACACAGTCTGCCAGTGGACCACTGACCAGTTTTTAGTGGACCACCTAGTGCTTATGTGTTCTGATCCAACAAGAAACATCTTGTGCACAAGTGCATACTTGGGTTCACTTAACAGTTAGTTATACCTCAATAGTTGTATGTCCTGAGCATGCACTCTTTGCTTTGTAGATTTTCAACATATTGGTAGACCCAGATATCCTCCTTCCAATGACCACCCCTCACCCTATACACCCTTATTTTTTCCATCTATTGTGGGTTGTATCCTTCAGAAATGCTGCCACCTTTTTGAATACTGTTTCCTGCTGCCACCAAACCCCTAAGTAGCGTGTGACCCTTGCGAGGCATGTGGGGTTAACTAAAACCTTATATATGGATATAAATAGAAAACAGGCTGTTTGAACAAAAAAACCCCAAGGTTTATTTTGGGAACACAGGTAGGATATCAGGGTCAGGGGACATAAAGAATTCAGGGATCAAGTATAGGTCTCAGGCAATAACAGGTAAGTAAATATTTTTCTTTTTATAGCACTCTTTCACTCTTCTAGCAGACCTATCTCTAATACCTTCCCATCTCCTTACCTCCCTCCTTCCAAATCCAACTATATATCTATCTATCTCTCTCTAACTGCCCTCTCCTTCCTTTAACCCTTTTTCCCTGTTTAAAAATCCAGCCACTCCCCCCCCCAGCCAATCGCACACAAGCTCCATCCGAACATTCCATTCACTCCTGCTGTCAATCATACACCCCAGGCACACTATATACCAACCTCAATATGTATTTCCACTTTAAATAGAACCAAAATTGTCACACTCCTGTTAAAAAGCAAACAAACAGTGGACCACACACTGAAGTCAGCCCATGAAATAGGTAGGATTGCCACCTCCCTGAGAGCCTTCCAGAAGCTCAAATTTCTCTAGGGCAGTGAGACACCAACCTAGTTTGCATGACGCGACAGCCCACTGTGACTTAATTTACCCACAGGGGCTGTTGCACCATTTTTGCATGACGCCCACGGGTGAGTGGCTTCCCATGACTTTTGGCGTCATGTGAACCCAGGCGGCACAGAGGGTAAGACAACCCTCAAATAACCCATGGCTTGTTTTAGGGTTATCTGAGGGTTGTCTAACCCTCAAACAACCCCTGCTGCCTGGGTTCGCACAACACGACAAACCATGACAAGCTACGGCAAGCTAGGTGCCTGTGGCCACCCAGCACAATGCGACAGCCCCTGTGGGTAAATTAAGCCATGGTGGGCTGTTGTGTCATGCAAATGAGGTCTCCATGAAGCTGGCATGGTTTGTGGCCTGGTGTGCACATTATTCACTCGTTCACATGCCGGACCGGAGCTAGACTGAAGTTTCAGCCCACATTATTGGGAACGGAGAACAAGAAAGTGTGCACTGTGCATGAACCCCAGTGTGCACTGTTGCCCACTCATAAGTTGATTTGCACATCTTTCTCTGCTATTGCTTTGAGGGAAGAGTGAGCAGATGGGAGGGAATGGAAAGTGAATGAACTGCTTAGAGGTCTAAGGGATCAGGCAGAGTCCCATGGCCTGGATCTGGCAACATTAAAAATAGGCCAGATGATGACATGACAGCTTGCCCAAGACCACCAAATGAGAGTTCATGCAGAGTGGGGTTTTGAAGCTGAGTCATTGGCCAAGTCCAAATGCAACACTACTCCCTGTCTCACAACGTTTTCCCATGCAACCCATTTGCATCAACCATTACATTTCTAAACTTTGAATATAAATAGCTTGAAGTGGCACAAACAATCTTGATTTAACAAACTTGTTGAGAGAAGGGGTAAATTGCTCAATATCCTGGCTGGCCAGAGTTTCATTTATGAACATTAATCTGCTTCTGAAGGCAAATAACTAGGATAATTTTGCATAAAGAAGAAATATGCAGTTTTTATCTTAAATGTAATTTTTAGCAAAGGGAGGGGAATATT